>CM077079.1:228204724-228523065 GCA_039513925.1 Platanthera zijinensis
ATGTAAGTGTTTTAAAATATCGAAGCCTTCTTCTAAAGAAACACATCTCCTTATTACTTGGTTCGCACAGATTCTAAAAAGGTTCGGGTACGTCCTCCCAAAAATAGTTATTCAACTCAGAAAAGAATTTCTTCTTTTGCTGAGAGGAGAACTCTTTTGGGAGCACACGAGCCACTAGATAGTTGGCAATGTGTGCGAACCAAGGAGAAGTTGATGTGTTAATTGAAAGAAGCTTTTCATCGGGAAAATAATCGTTAAAAGACTTTTCATCTAATTTTTCAATAAACGGATTATCCAATTGGGAGAGATGGTCGGCGGCCAAGTTCTCGGCTCCTCGCTTATCACGGATCTCTAAGTCAAACTCTTAGAGGAGTAAGATCCAGCGAATCAAGCGTGATTTGGCATCCGTTTTAGAAAGAAGATATTTGAGGGCTGAGTGGTCCATAAAAACAATAATTTCGAAAGTGAAATGTAGGGGCGGAATTTATCAAAAGCGAATACTACAGCGAGGAGATCCTTCTCGGTCGTGGTGTAATTTTCCTGTGCAGATGTGAGTGTTTTACTAGCGTAATAGATAGGGCGAAAGTTTTTAGATATACGTTGGCTTAATACGGCTCCCACCGCGAAACTACTCGCATCGCACATTATCTCAAAAGGAAGTTCCCACACCGGAGCTATCATAATCGGTGCGTTAATTAACTTTTCTTTAATTGATTCAAAGGCAGAAATACAAGAGTCATCAAAAATGAATGGAGCGTCTTTTTCTAAGAGATGGGTGAGGGGCTTAGTGATGTTGGAGAAGTCCTTTATAAAACGACGATAAAAGCCAGCGTGGCCTAGGAAACTTCTTATAGCTTTTATGTTTGTAGGCGGCGGCAACTTCTCGATAACTTCTATCTTGGCAACGTCTACTTCAATACCTTTAGCAGAAATTTTATGGCCCAAAACTAACCCTTCCCTCACCATGAAATGGCATTTTTCCCAATTCAGGGCAAGGTTAGTCTCTTCGCATCGTTCTAAGACTTTTTCGAGATTTTCTAAACACCTATCGAAGGAATCACCGAACACGAAGAAATCGTCCATAAACACCTCCATAATGCTTTCTACGTACTTGTCAAAGATAGCAAGCATACATCGCTGGAATGTAGCTGGCGCATTGCACAATCCAAACGGCATTCTTCGGTAGGCGAAGGTGCCGAAGGGACAAGTAAACGTAGTTCTCTTGGTCCTCGGGAGAGATGGGGATTTGAAAATACCCCGAGAGGCCATCGAGTAAACAATAAAAGCTATGGCCGGAGAGACGTTCTAAAATCTGGTCAATAAACGTCAAAGGAAAGTGGTCCTTACGGGCGGCGTCATTCAACTTATGATAATCTATACACATACGCCAACCCGTCACCGTCCGTGTCGGGATTAATTCATTATTCTCATTACTACTACTGTTATCCCTCCCTTCTTTGGTACTACCTGAACAGGGCTAACCCACTTACTATCTTATATTGGGTAGATAATTCCTGCATCTAATAATTTCATAACCTCGCCTTTAACTACTTCTTACATATTCGGGTTTATATGGCGTTGAGGTTGAATTGAGTTATGCGAATTATCTTCCATTAAAATTTTATGGGTGCAGAAGGATGGGCTTATTCCCTTGATATCAGATATCTGTCAAGCAATAGCTCGGCGAAGTTTACGTAAAACTAAAAGAAGTTCTTCATTTTGGACATCCGTGAGGTAGGCCGAAACTATAACAGACGGGTTGGAGTTCTTTTCTAAGAAGGCGTATTTGAGGTGTTCAGGAAGTTCTTTAAGTTCTAGGGTAGGGGGCTCTTCATAAGAGGATTTAGAGACTCTTTCTTTTTCAAAGACAATGTCTTCGTAAACTTTTTTATAAGGTACATTAAAAAGGGTTGGGCTAGCGGCTAAGGAGGTTTCTTTTTGTGATTCAATTGGAAGAAAAGAGGAAGAACAAAAATCAGAAAATTCTTTTTCAAATTCGACTAGAGGAGAAGATGATTCGACACTTTCTTGCAGCGCTTCAATTGGAAAAGAAGAAGAGGAACAAAAATCTAAAAATTCCTTTTTAAAGTTAGAGAGGCAGTAGGGGGATTCATCACTTACGACATTTACAAAGAAACATGAGTCATCATTTGCTAGGGTGTTCTTCATTGAAGGGGTGATAGAGAAAGTGACTTCGTTATCGCCTACTCGAAGGAAGAGCTTACCATTGCTTACGTTAATGATGGCTCGATAAGTGGAAAGGAAGGGTCGGCCAAGCATCAGGGGAACCTCGACATCTTCTTCGATGTCCAAAATGACAAAGTCCACCGGGAAGATGAACTTGTCGACTTTTACTAAGACATCCTCCACTATTCCTAATGGGTACTTGATGGATCTATCGGCGAGCTGGATACTCATGCATGTGAGATTGAGCCTACCAATTCCTAGCTTTTTAAACAATGAGAAGGGCATCAGATTTATGCTCGCACCTAAGTCGGCTAGTGCGTGCTTGACAAAAAGGTCACCGAAGACACACGAGATAGAGAAACTACCCGGATCACTAATCTTCTTCGGCAAACCGTTTGTTAAAAAAACAGAGCACTCGGAGTTTAACGTGACATGCGAGAGGTTCTCTAACTTTTTCTTGTTGTTCAAGAGGTCCTTAAGATACTTGGCGTATTTCGGCATCTGCGAAATCGCTTCGTGGAAAGGTAGATTTATGTGGATTTGCTTGAAGATTTCTAAGAAACGAGAGTACTGATCATCTTGACGTTGTTTATTAAGTTCGGAGGGGTATAGAGGAGTTGGATTATTTTTGAAAATGGGTGGTGGAGTTAAATTTTTTTCTAAAACGGAGGTGATAACTTCTTCAGCAGAGGGTGGATTTTTTGAAATGGGGGCGGAGCTTGCCTCAGGCTCTGTGCAAACCATGCCAGAACTTTGCTTCCCACTCCAAAGAGTTATATCTTTCGCTTGCTCTCTTTGGTTAGGCTCGGTATTGGATGGAAGAGACCCGGCGGGTCGCTCAGAAATAATTTTTGCGAGTTGTCCCACTTGATTTTCTAAACTTTTAACGGTCCCGGCAAGGGTTCTTATGGTAGCGTCATTTATATTCGTGTATTTAGCAAACATTTCCTCCAAACTTAGAGGTTTTGGAAAATTTTGGGTAGGTGGTGGTGGTGGTTTAGAAAAATCATTTTTTGGTGGAGGACGTATTGCGTTGGAGGGATTACTCCATGAAAAGTTCAGATGATTACGTAAACCAGGATTATAGCTATTCGAAAAAGAAAAACCAGGAGCAGGATAATTAGGAGCAGAAAAATTATGCATAGTGTTTCTAGACATATTATTAACATAGTCCAATTGTTCGGAGGGAGGTGGAGTTGCAGATTCCCATACCTGAGGGGCAGAGGCAGCAGTCATCTCTATTATCTTTTTGTTTAATATTTCAACTTGCAGAGTGAGTTGGGAGACATTGTCCACTTCAAAGATACCTGCAGGTTTGTTCGGGCGGGACCTAGGCACATTCCACTGATAAGTGTTCATGGCCATGTCCTCAAAAAGATCAAGAGCTGCTTCCAGGGTCTTATGGTTTAAAAGTACTGCCAGAAGCTGCGTTTATCATTTGCTTTATATTTTGATTTAGTCCGTTGTAGAACGTCTGCACTTGTAACCATACATGCAGCGCGTGATGTGGGCATCGTCTTAATAATTCTTTGAATATTTCCCAAGTCTCGTATAAGGTTTCAGAGTCGATTTGTCCAAAAGAAGAAATATCGTTCCTAAGTTTTGCAGTTTTAGCTGGCGGAAAATACTTCACCAAAAAATTTTCAGTTAATTCATTCTAGGTTGTGATGCTAGTTTTAGGTAGAGTATTCAGCCACTGCTTTGCCTTAGTTCTAAGAGAGAAAGGAAATAATCTTAGCCTAATAGCATCATTTGTGACACCATTAATTTTGAAGGTGTCACAGATCTCAAGAAAGCTAGCTATATGCGCGTTCGGATCTTCATCCTAAAGTCCATCATATTGCACATACTGCTGCACCATTTGAATTATGCTAGGCTTTAATTTGAAGTTATTGTTAGCAATAGCAGGGCGAACTATGCTAGATTCTGTACCCTCCAGGTTTGGTCTTGCATAATGGGACATAGTCCTCTACAAGGCTTCCTCTTGGTTGGGTTGCTCCATTCTCAGAGTAGAGAATGACTCGGCGTCCTCAACCAGCACTTGGATAGTAAGACCTTGAAATCGAGGTATTCTCTGAAGAGTATGCGCAATTTCGTGATCCAAATCTAAAATAACCGACGGACTTCCCCGGGTCATGCACTGGAAGAAGAAAGAGAGAAGTATTGGGTTTTTTTATTATTTTTTTATTATTATTATTTTAAAATAGATTTTTTTAGATTTTTTTTAGCTCCCAAACTTCCCAAGGACTACCCGATAAAGGGTTCGCAAGGTACTAGACAAGATAGTGGCACTTAAAGCCACTTTGCCCTTTTTAAGAGAATTTGTTGGTGTAGGAAACTTGTGATGTGGGTTTCTATTAAGAACGGTAATTATTTTTTTTTGAATTTTAATTTGTAAGAAGGAGGATAAAAGTAATAGGTTCGTGTTTTTAATATATCAACAAGAGTTGAGTCCCCGTCAACGACGCCAAAAACTTGATGTTCATTACTAAGCTTCGAAGAAAATAAAGCAACTGAACTAGCAATCCAATGAGGCAAGTATACCTATCGAACTGTAGCTAGGGGACAAAAAGTGTCGTATTGAAATCCGGGAACTGTTGAATAAACTTACTCACACGAAGACTATTATTTATCGATGAGAAAACTGGGTTTGAGAAACTAAATACAACAAAGGGAAGAAGGCTAATACTAGAAAGAGAACTACCACAATAAATTAGAGAGCTATTAAAAGCGATAACAACAAAAGGTTGAAACTATGAAATGGAAGAGCACTCGATCAAGAATCACCTCGGCAAGAGCTAACTAAGAAATGCGATAACAATAAACCTAAACTTAATAGGGTAAAAGTCCTTGACCGTGGAGATTCCTGAAGCTTAAACACACTTCTCTCGAAGTCGTGCCCAACTGAGTTTAGGAAAGTCCGACTGACTCTTGTTTGGATCGGAGGCCTAAAGCTCGCTTTACGCGGTGAATCCCACTATTAGAATTTACTCCAATCCGGGAGATTTGGACGTCTGCCTCTCTCGAGGGGTGCATACAAATCCCTTTCCTCTTGAGTGCTCACTTAAAACTATCGGCCTCTTGGCTAGCCAAGAATGAAAGCTAAGGTGGAGAGTATATATCGATAATATATCTCCAACCCAAAAGAAATCAAGAGTAATTCAAGGCTAAACCCTAAAAAGAAAAGGTAAAATTAAAGCATCATAACTTAATCGCTCGAACCTCGGATCATCAAGATCGAGTACAAGGAGGATTAGTTACTCATGGTGTAGAGAAAGAAAATTATATTTAGAATTTGAAAACTAACAGCGAGCAGAATTGAAAAAGAAATACGAGCTATTTTATTTCTTAGTGAAGAGTCAAAAGGAGGGCATACATGTACTATGAAGAAAACTTCCACACACACTATAAGTACAATAAAAGAGTAATACAAAAAGGCTACAAGCATTTGCATGAAAACTAAATAACTAAAAAGCTTGAAAATGAGGAGGGAGAGAAAAGCTTGAAGCTACAACACTAAATATCAGCACCTCTCCTCCCAAAATCTCCATGGCAAACTCTAGAGGATGATCCCTATTTATAGATTTATTTCTGGCTGGGTCACGCCCTATGACACACCCTTGGAGGGCGTAACAATAGGGCGTGTCTAATTCGGTGCGATATATGGGGCGTTTGAAATAAATTCTGGCGCGGTTGCTGGGTTACATGCCCCTCGAACACGCCTGTGGAGGGCATGACACCTGGGCGTGTCGGATTCGGCGCGACTTTGGTGCGCTGAAAATAAATTCTGGCCTGACTTCTCGGGACTTGGCGGGACATGCCTGGCAGACACGCCCGTGGAGGGCATGACAGTAGGGCGTGTCTGCTGACTTTTGCTGGAGATTGGCTTCGGATCGATGGCTTCATTCCACTGGGTTACATGCCCTTGGTATACGCCCAGGAAGGGCGTGACCAGGGGGCGTGTCATAGCAAAAATCTGGCAAGAACCTAAAAAATAGAAAGAAACATGTTAGCGATGAAATTATTTACAAAAAGAGGCCAAAATATGAGAATACAAGACATGGTTCATGTATTAAAAATCTAAAAATACCCTAATAGTTTAGGCTACAAAATGTATTATCAGAAAGATAAAAAGAAAATGAAAAAATTAATAAAATTTACACTTTCCAAATATTATCAAAAAGTATCCCCAGCAACGACGCCAAAAAATTGATATGTAAAATTTAGGGGGATTATTTTTTGCAACTCTATGAACTATAGACAATCTATCATTTTTATTATATGATATTTTAAAAGAAAATATAAAGTGTCATATTTCATGGGGTTGTTGAGCACTTCTACTCACGCAATTTGCTATTATTTTGTTGGTAAATAAAATTTGGTTTTGTACTTGAAGATGAAAATAAAGAAAGAGAGCATTTGGTAAGAATCCTTCTTAAGTAAAATGGTTAGTACATCTAAAATTCATCAGCATTGATTAAGAATAACTAAATCATGATAGTTCCCAAATCATTATAGCACCTCTCTCAAGGAATACTACAAACTAATCTTAGGTTGATCGATTAAGATCCCTCAACCAGTTAAAACCCGTAAGCCTGTTTTATGAGGTAAACCTCACTATTAGATTGGACTCCAATCTGAAAGATTTTTGTTATTCTCTCTTGAGGAGTGCATGCAACTCTTTTATAAATGAGCGATCTACTCCTATTAACGAATCTCTTGATCAAGTAGAATACAGATCATGGATTGAAAAGTTTATGTCGACGATATGAAATCAATATGACTATAATCAAAGGTAAATCAAGCTTAAATTAAAGGCTATAAAAAAGAGACCAAATAGTGTATCTACTTAAGAATTTATAACATGATTCAGAAAAGAAGACAATTTTATATGTATCAAATGAGATTACAAGTGCGTGAAATTAATTTTTATGTGAGGAAATGAAAATGCAAGACTTACATGAAATTACAGAAAAAATACATAAAACTAAAGTAAGAATGATCCATGTGAAGCCAGGACTAGATCCCAATTCTAAACTAGAAATTGAAACATACAAGACTTAGATTAAAATGCATAAAAAAAATACAGAGAATGAAGGAAAAGTGACCAAATCTAAAGAAGGGACTGGATACTGAACTATATGGCAGTAGTTAGATTTATAGACACCAAAGTCCAAGTCCATACCCCTAGTATATGGCCTGACATGAGAGAGTGCACTTGGTGAAAACTGCCAAAAAAAGCCCAGGAATGTTTGGATAAAAACGACCAAAATCTACCTTAACACAAAGTTACATACACCAAGTACATGACATGACCTATGTCATGTTTGCCTGGATCTAGAAATGGCAGAAGCAATGCGGTCTGGAGTTAATTAGGCAGTTATTAGATGTGTAACGCCCTCTGGTCATGTTAGGACCGGAGGTCATTTAATATTAATAATACTGGAGAGTTGGATCACATTCATGTAAAATGTTTTGATGAGGCGTGATAGATTACAAGGCCACAGGTCACTGTGGCCATGCAAACATAAACTGAGCTAGCACCTGGTCTCAGGCAAGAAAGGCTAGTCACGAGCATGACATGTTACATAGTCTCAATTCATGTCCTAGTATAAGGGCATGTAATATTAAAACTAAGTCAGAGTGTTTTTACTGCTTACAAAATCTTCCTAGCGACGTGAAGGGGTATATGACCAAAGTACATGATTGCGACCTAGGGCGTGTAAACTTGACTTTTCACCAAAATGCTCTAAAAATTCTCTAAGCTTGACAAAAAGTTCCAAAATGTTATCAACACCACATATTTCCTAAAAATGCAAAAAGAAAAAATTTAGAATATTATTAATAAAATATAGGAGAAAACAATTATTTAATACTTAAATATTATATTACAATATATATAATATTATATTAACAAATATGTAACTCATATTCGACTAGCATAGTATGTTTTATTTTTTGAAGGATTCTATTTTTTTCTCCACTACACCATTTTGTAGTGGCATGGAGAAGAAAATCCGTGTTTAATTCCTAGATCATTAAAAAAAGAGAATTTTTCATTATCAAATTCACCTATATGATTTGTGCATATGCATTTTATTTTTAAGTCAATTTTTTATGCGTTTACATAGTTTAGTAAATTAAAAAAACACATCAAGTTTGGAAGTGATAAAAATTATCAAATATATTTTAGAAAAATCATCAATTAAAAAATGTATTTTCTACCACCTAGACTTGATGTGTTAAACAGTCCAAAAAGATTCATATGAATTAATCAGAGAGGCCTATTAGTAGAAATTTCATTTTTTTACTTTTAAAAGAAGGTTTTGAAAATTTTCCTTTTTGACATGGCGAGAGAAGTGAAGATAAATTTCTATTAAGCATTGGTAAACCTCTAATTAATAATCTTTTGATAATTTTAAAATTATTTTGGTGCTAGAGTGACCAAGATGCCTATGCCAAAGTTATAATTCTTCATTTTTTTGAAATGAAGCATTTTATAGATGAATGATATTGTCCATTAAAAGTAATCATATAAAATTATGCATTCTAGGTGCAGTAAGCACAAAATCATTTGTTTTAGGATTTATAGTTTTGCAAAGATTTATAGAAGAGTCCAAATAATACATTAGAAATAAAAAAATTATTTGTTACCCAATGTGTCGAAGCCCATGATCCTTCCTTTACCATTATCACCAAACATCCCCATCCCATATTTCTTCTTTATGACGCTAAAGAACTTCTCTTTATTGCCCGTCTTGTGTTTGGAGCATCTTGAGTCCAAACACTATATGTTTCTGTCCTTAGCTTGCCAACACACCTAGAAAGAAGATGGGAGTAAAGATCTGGATACCCAAGAGGTTCCTCCCATAAAGTAGGTGGAAACTTTTGGTGCCTAGATTTACTTTGACGTACTTCATCCCTTCTTCCTACAAGAGTTCGTGTTATGTCCATATATATGGTATTTGGTACAAAAAAGGGGGTTAAGACCTTTTAAGGAGTTCTATGTGGATTCTTGCTTAAAGATGAGAGATTATTTAAATTTTTAATATAAAAATTAGTTTTTTAGAATTACTGCTACCGTCGAGCGATAACTTCCAGAACCATAACCAAGCCCAAACTTAGCACTACCATGACATTGGTTGGTCAAAATCATATTAATGGACTATTGGCCAACTATGAATTTTTCAATAACCACGTTTAAGTCATGAATTCTGGCCTTTAAAGTGGTTCTTTCAATTGCTAGCAGTACAAAACGATTTGCAAATGTTTTCTTTCCATTTTTAGTTTGAGAAAGAGATATTTTTAATTTTATTTCTTAGATCTCCTTTTCAGTAGTAAGAGATTTGATTTTGGAGTGGGTATTAGAAAGAGCTTCTTCAAGTTCTCTAACTCTTGTCAATAAGTGATGTACTCTTGACAAGAAATCTTCTCTTTCCCTACTATTTTTATTTCCTTTGTTAATTTTTTATTTTTTTAATAAGATTTTATTTTTAATTTTTAGAATATCAAGATATTTTAAACTTTAATTATAATATTTTCCAGTTTGTAAATATTCATTATACAGGTCATCATAGGTGGTATGAGGTACCTCAGTGTCACTTTGGATATTTCTTTCACCATCAGAAGGTGTATTGCTCTTTCCCATGAGGCACATGTTTGTCTCTTCATCATCATTGGAGGAAGAGTCTCTTGATTACTTGAAGGAGGAGTCATCCCATGTGCCTGCCATTCGCACCTCCGTTTTCTTCTTCCCTTTGTGTCGCTTCTCTTTCCGCTCTTTCAGGTATTTTAGGTACTGATTCCAGATGTGTCTTTTCATTCTATAGTGGAACAACTCTAGTAATGGCTGCTCCTCATCATCGTCATCATCAGATTTTCCTTTCTTAGATGATGATCTCTTCTTGATTGCATCTTTGATGAATTACTTCCGAAAGGTGTTCACTTTTCCAGATTCTTCAAGAATCATTTCAATTTCTTTATAAAGAGGATTTTATCATCCTCTTCATCATCATCATTGGCCTCCTCCCATTTTAGTGTCAAAGCCTTCTTCTTTGGCTCCTTATTGTATTCTTCATGTTGAATTTAATTTCAACCTAATGAGTTTTGAGATTCCTAACGAGGCTTTCAATTTGGAGCTTCTTTAGATCATGCGACTTAGAGATGACCGTTACTTTGGGTTAAATTTTTGTGGGAGCGATCTAAGAATTTTCCTCACCAAGTTTCCATTGGAGAATTTTTTTCTAAGTACTTTTGAGGCATTTATGATCATGGTGAACCTTATGTGCCTGGAATCTATGTCTTCATCGACATCTATCTAAAATTTCATATGCCCGGATTCCAATTAGAATAGCTTTGAATCCTTAACCTGCGAAGTACCATCATGAGTTATTTCTAATAAATTCTAAATTTCAAAAACATTTTTACAAGAACAAGTCTGATTAAATTTAGTTTTATCCAAGGTGCAAAATAGAGCATTCATGGCTTTAGCATTATTTTTATATTGTGCCTTATCACTCTAAACCCATTTATCCTTAGGTTTTTCCATTGTTATTTCTCCAACTATATTTGTAGGAGGAGAGTAGTATTGTTCTACTATAGACTAAACATCTAGATCTAAAGTCATTAAAAACATTACATCCTAGTTCTCTAATATTTATAGTTGGGTCTGGTGAATAAAGGATGTTTAGTAATCCCTTGCCCCTTATTAAAAGTAAGACCATGAAGCACCATCATTCTCGGTGGTGAAACCATTTCTGAGTAACCTTCTTCCGATACTACTTGTTGGTTCTACTAGCGCCCTTAGTGGGGGGGGGGGGTGATTAAGAGTCTTATGAAAATTAAGTTTTATTAGAAAGAGTTATTGTGAAAATATTTTTCTTTATGAACTTGGGAGAAAATATTTTGTGAAGCATATTAGATTGTAGGAAATAAAATCATAATAACAAACCAAAAAAGAAAATGATTTTATTTCATAAGATGATTACAAAATATTGATTTCAATAACACTCAAAATCAAGGTGTAAATGAAAAAAAAACATTTTCTTTTTTATACTGATCCTTCTCCCAAGGACAGGTCGGATTTAACCTATCTCTCCCTAGATAATGCCTTAAGCCACCTCCTAGATCTAAACCTAAACCTATTCGCCAACATCTGTGACAAATTTCTCCCCAAGCCTTGTAAGACCCTAAACCGTAAACCATAGAGAATTCTATTACCAATAGAAAGACAATCAAATGAGAAAAAGAAAAACAAGATTGAACAATATAAATTCGCGCCGTGGTAGAAATGGAAAATGTGTTCCTTTATTATAGGTATTCAACCTTATCACATCGTGGTAAGTACTAGCGCATTGTATTAGATTAATATATGCTGCTCCATTTGTTTCTTTCTCCATTTGGCTCCTCATTTCAGCCGCTGATTGATAAGCTTTCAATATTCTACTGTCAGGCTTTAGCGTTAGTGCACTGCGGTAATAAATTATTATAAATGTCCTTACTCTAGCAATTTTTTTTGCATTCAGATGCACTTATCTAGTTTTCCCTTACTCTTTAGCTCTACCGCTAGCAATATGTGTTATCGCCCCACATTAGTTCATAATTCAAAACTTTGTCTTCATTACGTGTCACCCTTATAGGGGTATTATACATATAGTCTGACACACTATAAATACATGATAAGTATGATCAAAATACAAAATGAGATTAGTTATTCTCAAACTAAGAGATGCAGGATGTGTGTTCCAACAAAATTGATCAAGGGAATACACACGCTTAATTGAAATTTATCTTCACTTTGTATGTCATATCAAAAGAGAAAATTTTATAGATCTTCTTTCAAAATCAAGCATGAAATTTCTACCACTAGACCTTTTTAGTTTATTCATATAGATCACGTTAGGACATCCAAGGGAAAAATTAATGCATGGTAAAATTTCCTTTTGAAGGTTCTCCAATGATAAGTTCCCTTGGATGATCCCTTATAAAATTTTACCATGCATTGATGAAGTAGAGAAAGAGGAAGGTCCTCTAAGGGATCATCTAAGGGAACTCATCATTGGATAACCTTCAAAAGGGATGACAACTCATTCATCTTTGCATGAATCATTTTTAAATCTTTATTTTGTTTCTGAAATTGAGCCTAAAAATGTTGAAACTATTTTAAATGATGAATCTTTATTTTTGGCTATGAATGATAAAGTAAATCAAGTTGAACAAAATACGGTTTAGAAACTAGTCAAGCAGCCTTCTAATCATTCGGTAGTATGAGTAAAATGGATCATTAAAAATTAGTTAGATGGTGAGTTTATAATAACTAGTAATAAGGCTAGATTAGTGGTATACGGATATACACAAATTGAGGGGGGATAGATTTTGTTGAATCATTTGCACCCATTGCTCGGTTTGATTTTATTCAAATTTTTTTGCTTTTGTGAGTTTCAATTGATTTTAATTATTTCAAATGGATGTAAAAAGTGTTTTTTAATGAGATAATCAAAGATGAAGTTTATGTTGAATTACCCCCCTAATTTGTAAACTTGAAATTTCTAAACCATGTATATAAATTCGATAAAGTGCTTTATGGTTTGAAACAAGCACCATGTGCTTGGTATGATAGGTTGACCTTATTTTTTACTTAAGCATGGTTATATTATTGGAAGTGACAACACCATACTCTTCATTAAACATATAAATAATAATTTGATTATTTTACAAATATATGTAGATGATATTATTTTTGGAGCCACTAATGAAGAGTTGTGCAATGGTGTAGTCAAAATGGTGCAAAATGAATTTCAAATGAGCTTGGTAGGAGAACTTACAACAAAATGATGGAATTCTTATTTCACAAAGTAAATATATCCATAATATGCTTAATAGATTTAGTTTTGATCACCTTACACAAGCTAGTACACCAATGAGTGCATCACTTAAACTATGTAAAAATGAAACTAGTATTAGTTGATCAAAGTTTATATCGAGAAATGATTGGATCATTATTGTATTTAAGTACATCTAAACCTGATATTATGTTTGTTGTAAGTCTATGTACATAATTTCAAGCCAATCCAAAAGAATCTTATTTAAAAGTGGTTAAACAAATTTTTAGGTATCTAATAAGAACATCTAGATTAGGCTTGTTGTATCAAATAATGATTCTTTTAATTTACACCACTATTCAGATTTGGATTATATGGGTTGATCTGTAGATCAAAATAGCACTAGTGAAGCATGGTCACTTTTTAGGCCCATCATTTATATCACATGGTTGAGTACAAAATTGAATCATGCTGTCCTCTCTATCATCGAGGCCGAGTATATCACACTAGGAAGTTATTATGAACAATACTTACGAATGAATCTAACACTAAAAGATTTTAAAGTCCATATAAATAACATAGAACTAAATTGTGACCATCAGAACGTTATTGATCTAACTAATAATCCAATTCATCATTCTAGATCCAAGCACATATATATTTGATATCACGTCATTAGGGATCATATTAAGAAAGAACATGCGAGAGTAAGCTTTATAGGAACAAATCATAACTTATGGATATATTCACAAAACCACTCCTCGATGCATGTTACTCATTACTTAGGTTAGAATTGAAGGTATAGGAGGTCATTGGCTAAAATCCTAACATCTATGCTTTTTTTCTTTGTTCTCTGATTTCTTTATAGCATTTGATGGCCCTTATAACAAAAACCATAATCAATATTAATCGAAATCAAAAAATGATGAAAAAATATTTTAAAGTAAAAAACAAATCACATCCCTGACTCTTACTGCCCGATACTAACACATTCCACCGACGGTATCTCTATTTTATTGAAATTTCTTATATTATTTACATTTTATTTTCTGAAAATTATTTTACTGCTTCACTCATCATTCTTTTATACTTGCAGTAAATTTTACATATTTTTGGTTCATTTTTTAAAAAAACAAAAACAAAGAGAAAATTAAAAAACAATCCAAAACTACCAAAAACTTTTCTCTCCTTTTTATGTTTTTTTATATAAACAAAAAATCTTAAAAATTGCTTATTCTTCATTATTATAGAAAAGGATGAATAGATATATCACACTATGATTCATTACAATGTAGGATATCATGTTCAAAATTCTTAAGGCATTGTCTTGATATTCATGTCTTGCATTTAATATCTTGATGTATAATTATGATAAATATAGGAAATATGTGTATAAATGTTAAGTATGCCTCTAAGTATGAATGATGCTTTATGCTTGACAATGAATTTTTCACTCACTTTTTTATTCCTACATTTGCAAATAATCTTGCTTAGCTATGATTGTATAGTATAATCGCACACCTAATTGATATGCAAGATTAAATTATATACACACCATTCATGCACTTAGAGAAGTGTGTAGAAAAATAAATAGCATGCTTGCTAAAAAAGTGAATTTGGAGACCATTATCACAAAATAAATCTCAAATAAATAAATGATAATGATAACTCCATCAAATACTACTTCTCCTCCTGATAAGTCTTCATAAATATTATAAGGTTAAGAACTTTCACAAGAATTATAAAGTTTCATGTGCAAATAATCAAAATTTATGACACTTAAACTTGCTTCTCTCTTGTATACTGGATCACCAAAAATAAATTTAAATCAAACTCATGTGATCCTTCATGCACTACGCTCTTTGATAAGCCTAAATAAACATTGTGTAAAGCACCTTAGTAATTGTATAATGTTATCTTGTGCATTATACCATGTAAAAGTAATTTTACTTCACATTATTGACAATATGTGTACTTATTTCATTATATATTTCATAAATCTTGATTATTGCTAGTGTATACTTACTCAAAACTCCTTTTGTATGCATCATTATCATATATAGATCTTCAACTCATGAGAATTGGATTCTAATGCTTGATTATACTATTTTCTATAAATATTACAAAAAGTACTATATTACTAAGCATGAATGCTACAATATTTCTCTAAATATTTTTTATTTGCAAATCCATATGCATTGTAGTTTCTCATATTTTCTAAAATAACTATCTTGTGTGGCATCTCTTCAAAGTCAATGAAATGAATCTCATATATTGCTCTTGTATTACATAATTATTTTCAACAAGTAATAACATATCTTTTTTTTTAATCTTTTGTGTTTTGTTCTTCTACTATGCAATCCAAACATTGATTATATCTCTATCCTTATCATTTCACATTATTTTCACAATGTATTTCTATTGTGTTTATTCTTATGCTCGATTATAATTATCTTGGAAGAATTTAATTCTTGAATTCACTAATAAAGGGGGAGAACAACTTTAAGACTATACTCCACCTACACACAAATAAATTGAAAAATATAAAAGGGGAGGATATTAAATACCATTTAAAAATATAAAAAGGGAAAATAATAAATGCCTAAGGTAGAGAAAAAAATAATATTATGAGAGCATCCATATAAGGGGCACTTATCTAGGGGGAGTGCAAAAAGCTAATAACAAACATTATTTTGTACTTGATTATATTTGCAAAACCTATTTATGTCATGATTATCATTTACCACATTACTCTATGAACACAACTCTACTCTAAAATGATTGATTTCTCATTAAAGGATTTGTTATTATCAAAAAATGGAGTTTGTTGGAACATACATTCCACATCTCTTTGGTTTGAGAATAACAAATCCAATTATTTATTTGATCAAGCTTGTTTCTTACTTAGAATGTGCAGGAAATAATAGGTATGATAAAAAAACGTGAACAATTGAACTGACTAATGATTTGGACCAACACTCCTACTTCTGGGTCCTACCGCGACACGGTAGCACCTACCGTAAGCAGTTGTGTTCAATTTCAGGATGAGCACCAAAATTCATTCAAATGAAATACTAGTGGGAGTAATAAGGAAAATATATATAGAAGTTAGCGATGCACGTTAACACATATTGCGGTACGGTAGGTATTGCCTAAAAGGAGAAATGCCTAAAATGAAGAAATACGCTTACCGTTCCTGCTTGATCAGTGTGTCAAAAGGTTTCCTTAAAGGATACCACGCAACGGTAGTGCTATCATTGGCAATAAATCATATAGTCTATTTAAAGACCAGTTCACTCCTTCCATAACAACGAACAAATGAAGAGAGAGTGAATATAGCACCAACACTTCAAATTATTTTTAGAGCCTCGTCCCTTTATTCTAGAACACTCCCTTGAGCAAATTCAAAGATCCAAAGGAGAACTTGAAGGAGAAGTGCATCAACGATCATTCTATGTGAAGGATGAACACATCAACAATGATGATTTCTATCGCACCTTCGTATTCACCTTTAGAAGTTTTTCATAAGGAGTTCTATTGCATACTTTAGATCTATTCACTAATCCTTATTTTGGTTACTTTTTATTGTAACAATAGTGGAATTCGCTTAAGTTGGCGACTAGGTCGGGTGCGACTTAGGCAGAAATTTGTCTTTATTTTGAGGCAACTAGATTTACGGAGTATTTCTAGGGAGTGTGAAAGGGGTGAGATCCTAATCACTTAGATGTACTCTAGGGGGGGTTAATAGATTAATAAAACTTTTACTCAAGTTATTTCTTGGTATACCTCTTTTTCACATCACAAGCATAATATTGATAAAAGTATGGAAATTAAATATCCAGAGAGAATGCAAGCAACACATAGGATATAAGAAATATATTAGTTCCCCAAACACGGGTATGTACACTCTTTTGCTATAACAAGAACTTCACTATCTCTAGTACTGAGTATTTTGATAAGGAGACTCTTAGAACAGGGCATTGTCGATAAGGTCTCTCCAAAACCAAGTGAGCTATTGATAAATGAGATCAACCGCTGAGTTTTTTTATAAAGTGTCTCTAAGAATTGGGAGCTATTGTTAAGGTTTCTCAAAAACCAAATGAGTTGTTGATATGGGATTTCAACCACTAAATCCTTTAAGGAGTTATTCTTAGGACTACTTTGTACATGTTAATTTGAGATAGATTATCCATAATGTGTCCTCCAATAGTTTAAAGGAACTGATGCTTTGCAATGTTATGCAGATTCAGGATGAGAACGACAACCTGCTCTTCTTTTTGATCATGGCTCTGAGGAAGAAGGTTGAGTCATGATCTTCAGCAATAGTCCTTTAGGATGAGGGCTTCATCATTTGAATCTCTTGTGAGAGGGAGATTCTTCTTTCTGCTTGGAGTTTAGAAGTACTACTTTTATTATATACTTGTGGAAGATGAATATTCCTTCTCTTTTCTTTGTCTTCTTTCTCGTTCTTCCTCTATTTTGTTGTTGTTTATTATTCTTCTTATGTTTTGTTTTTCTTCTCTCCATATATATATATATTTGTTGGGTCCATCATTCCTTTACTTGAATTGTGGTGCTTTGCTACTTTCTTAAGGGAAAAAATTAGCGTCATTTCTATCAATCCGGGATTTTGGAATAGTTGAGTAAGCGATAGTTCCTACAAGTTATATTAGAGTAGGTCTCAGGTTCAAGACTGGGGGGGTGCTGATAAATCCCGAAATTGCTCTCTACATGTGTGGGTTCGACGAGCCAGGCGATCACGGGCATGTGACAACCCTACCTTTGAGCCATGTAGTGTGCCACCTCTGAGCCATTTGGGGCCTAACTCTGAGTTGTCCGGTCATGATGGACACTGGGTGGATTATAAAGTTCAATGTTCCTTTACTAGACTCGTGTCACTTTGCTACTTCCTTAAAAGAAAAAAAAGTAGTGCCCTTTTCCATCGGTCTGAGATTTTGGAATAGTTTGGTAAGCACTTGATCCTATAATATTTATATCTTCGTCTCGTTTTGAATTCTCATATAAATTTCTCTGAGCATAATCTAAACAATGCTACTTTAGGATAGGACAACTTGCTTGAAATAGCTCTTCTAATGACTGTATTTTATCTGCAATCTTTAGACTTGGCATGACGACTTCTAAGAGAGGTGACCATTGGAGTAGTTTTGAGGAATTGAGTTATGCCTTATTTGTTGAGTGGCTTTTCAATGGTGTTTTGATGAAGCCGATTCTTCTTTACGATTTCAGCATTATCCAAAGATATGGCGCTTATTTGAACGATTTTGACAAAGCGTGAATTTTCCTTTTAGACGCATCTTACATATTCAACACTGAGTTTTAGTGTTGTTTTAAGATATCGATGTGTACACAAATGTCCCATTGTTGTTCAATGTTGTGTTGATTGTAGTTCAATGTTGTTGAACTTTGACGCCAAGTTCTTCTACTACTTTCTTAGGACAAGATCTTCTAGCCTAGATACTAAGTCCTTTTTACAAAAATTACACTTCTATAAAGCATAGGTAATACCCTATTAAATCACCTATTAAACTGTATATAAAATCAAGAGGTTAGTTTTCTCAATAATCTCCCCATATTTGATATACCCATTTTTACTGATCATTGAGTGATTTTCAGAAGAAACACTTGAAGTAATTTTTAGATATAACCATTTTATTTCTTCACAGATATCATTTATTGCTCACATATAACAATATTAAAGCATTTTATAGAAAGAAGTTGTCGGGTCTATTGATCACAATGTCCCAGATTTGAAGAAGACCAATAAGACAATGGTATACACATAATTGTATTTTATGCATGCTTCATGTTCTATGTATACAGGTTGCTCTTTGTTCACTGTTTAAATAGGTTGTCTAAGAAACAATGACAGGTGGACACAAGACAGGATGCTGATAGGGCAGAAATCTGCCTAAGTCAAGAAGCATTGAGTGAAGGCAGTTCACTCAATGCCAGATGGCTTTAAGAGTTGAGTAAAGCATAGGCAATCAAAGCCATAACATTGTCAAAACAAAAATCTGGTTAAGTCTAGAAGCGTTGAGTAAAGGCAGTTCACTCAACGCCTAGAGTTAGAAGCGTTAAAGCAAAGCTCAAACAGTAAAAGTCAGAGAGAAGCTGATAAGAATTCTAGACAGGTCCAGAAGCATTGAGTGAAGGCAGTTCACTCAACTCCCAGAAGGAAAAGCATTGACAGAACACTGTTCAATCAGAGCCGCAGGGTTGTTGGACTTTGAAATATGTTTAAGGATAGATGCGTTGAGTGAAGACAACTCACTTAATGCCTATCAATAGAAAATCTGTCTAAGGACAGAAGCGTTAAGTGAAGGTAGTTCACTCAATGCCTATTCAATAAAACAGGCAAAGGCAAAAAGCTTTTAGTAAAGACAACTCACTCAATGCCTTAATACAGAGAAAATGGATCAAGTCCAAATGAGTTGAGTGATCAAGGATCACTCAACTCCCAGTCAGTCTGACAACAATCGCCAATATTCGTTGAGTGATGAATGTTCACTCAATGCCTGGTGGTGAAGAATTTTGCATAAGTGTTTTGGCGTTGAGTGACAAGCCTTCACTCAATGCCTATGCAGAATTGTCTCAATTTGGCTAAGTCCATAGGTGTTGAGTCATGATGACATCAATAGAAATTCAAATGTTGCGGGAATGGAACAGTAGACCATAAATGGTGCCGCTTTCCTGTTGTACACCAATTAATGCAAAAGAGAAGCTGCTGATGCCAACTCCTGATTGCCCCACTGCTTAAAGATCCATTGGATGGCGAGATACAAAAGTAGTAATCCAAGGAAGAAGAAATTAACTTTTAGAGATTGATAGTCTCGTCTTCTTCCTCTGAACTAAGTTGTAGAGATTGAAGAAATCACTTGTGTTATTGATCTGAAAGTTCAAAAAAGATAGTTGTTGTCATTTTCACCTTCAACAACAAGTTCAGAAAGTCATCTCTCTAAGGTAGAAGAAGGAACAGAGCAAGACTTAGCCACAGGTACTTTACAGCTCAAGCAGAATATTCTTGAAAATCCATCCTTAGAGTTGTGAAGAAGATAGGACTGAGTCATCTCAGTTCAGGAAGAGGAAGACTCAGAGATTATTTCTCTGGAGTCAATCTACATCAACAACCAACATTTCTTTATGTAGGATCTTAACTGATCTGAGTGTAAGCCTAAACTATAAAGGCTGAGGTAGGGTCTTTTCTGAAGATCTGAGTTGTGGGGCCTTTGTTCCTAATTTGTAGGATTCGAGGTGAGAATCTGAGTTGAAGGAGAGTATCTCTGAGGTAGGATCCAGTGGTGGATATGAGTGTAGGACTTTAAGTTAAAGTCTGAGGTAGGTGTTCTTAAGCAGACCACTGAGAGTAGGAGAATATTTCTTTGAGAGTACGTAGGGCCTTGGGCCTGAGGTAGGACTTGGAAGAGTCTGAGAGATCCTAAGGGATCTGTGTTGTAAGCTCTTTGAGCCGTGTTTGGAGAAGTTGGTCTATCTAACACACTATTAGAAAGGTGGGAGGGATAGTGGATGTACCCAATCCATGGGGAAACACTATAAATATCGGTGTATTGATTGTGTATTCTTGAAAGCTAACATAATAATAAGTCATAACATACCTAAGTAACAAGATACTTGAAAAAGACACAAAACCTATTTACCCCCTCTAGGTGTTTAGCTACTCTTGAAACTAAAGTCTTTCAAGTGATATCAGAGGGAGGTTACTCAAAAAGGACTTAATAGTACTTAAATTGATTCTTTATGGGTTCAAGAGAGAACCATAAAGAGTTGGGCTCAATAAAGCTTCCAATCTACAGGAAAGAGAGCTTTAGGATCTGGAAGGAAAGAGTCAGATTGTTCATGGAAGCTTCTAACCCAAGAATCTTCATAACAGTACAAGAAGGACCTTTCATCCCCATGAAGGTCTCAGTTATGGATGCCAATGTCCAGACACCTAAGAAGTATTCCGAGATGGGGATGAGGTCATCCTGACTACTATGGACAAGAGGGCACAAAATATTATTATAAGTGTCATCTATGATTCTACATTCCAGAATCTTGTCCACTGCAAGACTTCTAAGAAAATGTGGGACACCTTGATTGTCTATATGGAAGGAACTGAAGAAGTTAGGGATGATAGGAAATCCTTACTCAATCAAGAATATGAGGCTTTTAGGCAGAGCAAGAAGAACATCATAGCCAAGTGCTATGCAAAATTCTTTAGAGTGGTGAATAAGATGAGGACCTGTGGGAGGGTATTGAGTAATTATGAGCTAAATGACAAGTTCCTAAGGTCTCTAACCAAAGACTGGGACATAAAGATCTATTCCATCAAAGAAGTGGCCAAGCTAGCTAAAACTCCTCACACATTGTTTGGAAATCTGCTCCCCTATGAGATGCAGTAGTCTGCCAGAAAGGAGGAGGAGACCACCATTAGATCCCAAGCCAAGGATAAGACTGTGGCCTTCAAGGCTGATAGATCTAAGAAGAGAAAGGAGAGAATTGCTTCTCCCCCAAAAAGGCATGCTGATTAGAACAGCTCTGAGTCAAACTCATCTGACAGCAACATGTCAGATAGAGAATTTTACCTCATCTGACAGCAACATGTCACATAGAGAATTTTATGCCTTCTCAAGGCAGTTTCGAAAGATGATGAAGAGAAAGCAATGGAAGAACAAACCTTCCTCCTCTTCACTTAATAAGAGAAATCACCACAAGTCTGAGAAGAAGTTCTCCGAAGGAGACAGGTATGATTCCAAACCTAGTAAACATAGTTCTTCTAAAATTGTTTGCTAGTGTTGTAGCAAGCCTGGGCATGTCATAGATGACTGCCCAGTCAAGAGAAAAGAGACAAGTAAGAAGGAGCATCACCATCTGAAGGTCAAGAAGGAAAAGACATTCATTGCCAAGAATGAGAAGAGATGGAGTCAGAGTGACTCAGCATCTTCAGGTTCTGAAGAAGGTGATGAGGCCTATATTGGGTTGTTTACTGTAGTTACTAATGAAGAAGATGTGTGTTATCCTACTGCAAGGATAGGTATCAGAGCCCCTCCCATACTCAGATAGTGGAACTGAGGTGGATGAAGATGATAATAGCAGCTATGGTCTAATGGCCATGACAGATGGAGAATCAAACCAGGATCAACCTGGTACAGATAAAGTATATTCTCTATCTAGCTCCTCCTTTGAATCTAACTATAAGACTAGTCCCAATTCTAAGGCCTCTTCATCCAGTGATGATGAGGACTCTGAATCTGAGGAAGATGTCAATCAATTGATTGATAATTATGGTTTAATCTTTGATGGTCTGAAGAAGAGCAAGTTTCTTGTCAAAAGACAAGCCAAGGAGATTATCACCCTACAGCTAGCTGCTTTCCTGCAGTCTGACTCAGCACCCATGCTTAACTAGATGAGGAGGGAAGTCAGCCAGCTAAAGACCATCTCAATCATCCAGATTGGGACGATCAACCATAAGAACAAGATCATTATGGATCTTAAAGAGAAGCTCCTCAAAGAGAGGAAGCTAGTGGCTCAGTACTCCAAGACTAAATCAGTGTTGCCACTTATTGTTACCTTAACCTCCCAAATAAATAAGAAGGGACTAGGGTACATTGAGAAGAACTCTAGAAGAAGGAATTGAAGCAAAGGCAAGGCCCTTATTCATCCTCCTATCTCCTTTGAGAAAGTTGTGGTGCCATCCAAAAGGTATGACTAAGAAAGCATATATAGTCACTAGAAAGAGCCATGATTGCTCAAGTCTCAATATAAAGGAGAGACATGACTGCTCAAGTCTCAATATCTTCTGAACTTACAGGAAGGGTCCAGATGGCCAAAACACAATCTAAAGAGAACCAAGCAGGAGCCATGGTCACACTGGAAGGCCAACAAGTGGAAAACTTCTCTGTTGATGTTCAGGAGGAGATTCACCATATACCGGCTCAAACTAAGGGTGAGACCATCCAGTCTGTTCAAGAGGAATTAGACACCTTCATTGAGAATCTGAAGAAGGGGAATGCTGAAACTTCAGGGGGTCCTAAAGTTGTTCTTTTCTGTCCTCCAGCAGAGGGGGAGGAACTTCTAGAGAGAGTTATGGAAGATGCTCTAGCTAAGGAGCAAAACCAGTTCTTATAGGAAAGTAATCAAATTCCTGTTGAGAATGTTCAACCTGCTGAAATAATAGAAGAAGAACATCAGATCAACACTGCTGCAGATCTGAATGTCCCTGTGGACATTATAGAGATTGAGGGGGAGATTCACTTTGAACTCCCTGCTCCAACTACTGTGGTTTAGATAGACTCCTCTGAGTCTAATAAGGATAATGCTGCTACTGATGTAACATCCCTCCAACAACTAGACCCCTAGGTTTTGTTTTGTCATTACTAGGTCATGACAAAACCATAAGAAGCTCAAGGGTCAGGTGAACCAGTGCCAAGGTGAAGATCACCTTGGTTTAAGGCTCCAACTTGACCCCATGACCCTACCACAATACCCTTAACCCCATTAGTAGATCCATAGGGTCACTAAGGACTCATTGGGGGGGGGCAGTCAAAGTAGCCAAGTTGGCCTAAGACCACCCTAACCCTAGGTTGTTCAAGCTTGCCTACTAAGGGTCAGTTGACCCTTCCTTAGCCAAGTGGACCCCACCCATGCCCTCCTAACCCTAAAGTGAGGTCAATGGGTCACCAAGGACCCATTGGGATCAACCTAAGAGGCTAAGTTGACCCAAGTCAACCATAGTCCTAATTTGGTCAAAGTACCCTTCCTAAGGGTCAAGTGACCTCCAAAGTATCAAGTCAACCCTACCCAACCCTACCTAGATCCTAGGGGAGGCCAATGGGTCACCAAGGACCCATTAGGGTCAACCTAAATGGTCATGTTGACCAAGGTCAACCCTAGTCTAGGTTTAGGTCAAACTAGCCTAAATGGGCTAACCCAAGCTCAAACCCATTTCCCCCACTTGAGCTAACCCATTTTTAATGATTATTATGAGTTAGTGGGCTGCAATTAGGCTAGAGAGATGATCAAAATCGTTCAAGGTGACTAGGAGAGAGAAAACTCCATTTTACCCTTTAATGGAGGAGTGAGAAAGTGGGGAAATAAAGGGGGCCTTCATGGCATAGGAGATCAAGAGCTTCTCCCCTCACCTCCTTTGGCTAGATTCATCCTCCCTGGATAATTTGGAGGAGACCAACATCCATAATCAGCCCAAGTTCACCCCCACCACCATGGCCGAAAATGACCTTTAATGGCCATTTCAGCCTACACTCTTCCACTACTCCATTTGAGTGCTTTAAAGGCATCACTGGGCATCAGGGAGTCATTTCCACCCTACCCCTGACAGTTTCGAGCCATTCTATAGTGCTATTACAGAACTCCGACAACACCGCCACCGCAAATGGCAACCCGACGATCGGCTCGACTCCAGACCACTAATAAGGTCCTCCTCTACTCCTTCCATGGGTAGATCATAAGACTAATTAGGGACAAGGATCAGGCTCAATTGTGCCCGATCAAGGAATCGATTTTCATGGATTTTCCGAGAAAAATGGGTGTGCGGGATCGCCAGAATCCGCCCCTCTGGCGGCTGTTCCGCCGCCTGGCGATAGCCACCACCTCGACGGAGATTGTGGTGGCGGTGGCCAGCCAGGGAGGTAGACGGGTGGCCGGCTGTGGCGGATGGAACCTGCTTCAGGTCGGGTAAATCCTACTAGTCGGCTGGAGGAAGAAGAAACACATGAGCCATTGGATCCTGCTTTAATATCTGTGCAAGATCATGTTATATTTATTTTATATTTTGTATAATTCTATCACACAAAATTAGTAAACTTAGGAATTATTTTAAAAATACTTAAGGGCCTGTACAGAGAAAGTGGTCAACATGTAAATTGTAGCCCTATGGGTTTACTTTAATTTAAAATTGATTTGAACCAATTTAGATATCTGGTTTGACCAGAGCACTCATTTTGGTGGGGTCTATACCTAGGACTAGTCAGAGATTAAAATGAGTTCACCCACATCATCACATGTCCAAATGACCTGAAATTTGGAAAAGGAGTCATTCTAACCTATACCTAGATCATGTCCAAAAATGGGAATTTTTAGAGATACTTTTTCTATAGTTTTTTAAATAATTTAATAACCCTAGGATAATTTAATCAGGGGACCTAATGACCTCCAAACCCTCCCAAATTTTGGTGAGTGGTCCTTGGGGTCATCATAAGGCTCTGTATAAATTTTCATCCCTTTTGGCGATGATTTATTTTGGAATTAAGCAAACCCTAGCCTTGCCCTAAAGGGTGTATTTAGGTCAAAATTGCCCTTGTGGGTTTGAGTGGCCAAACCACCTCAACAGAGATTGAAATTTGGGCCACTGATTTGACATGACATTTAACACTCTTATAGTGATTATGGGGTGGATTAGGGTGGATTTGCCCTAGGACCCTAGTTCTAACCCTAAGGTTGAACTTTGGGGGCTTGTGAAGGATATATGGGGGTTATGTTCTTGGATGGACTTGGGGATTAGTCCATGAGATCCTAGGGTAGTGAAATTCCCTAGGGAGGCATATGATGGTATTTAGACACATGCACCCCCACATAAACCACTTAATAAGAAGTTAGGACTTTAAACCCTAAAAATTTTCTTATGGGTCAAATGACCTTGAATCTTGGTGATATTTTGGTATGGATAGTTTCATAGTATTATTAACCTCGGGTATTTATCTTAGGGTGTTTAGAGATCAGTAGATCATCCTTATTGTAGTAGCTTCCATATTGCCCTTTTTATGTTATTGATGATAATATAATGTATAGGTGGTAGAATGGTTTAAAATTCTGGAATAGATAATCAAGTTATATTGGTTTGCACTAGTAGTTTATTTGGAGTAGTTGAAGCTTTATTTGTAGTACTTCCTTTGTAAAGTAAATTAGTGCACCTTACCTGGATAAATAGGAAACAAATATTATAGCTTGCTGGAAAATTGTGATAATTAGTCAAGGAACATATTAGGGCATATAGAAGCATGGAAAAATTGTTAAATGTTGTTTAATTGAGATTACAAGGGTGTGTCTTCATAAAGTGTCGTATGATGGTTTATCTTAGGATAATCTTTAGTTGGTTTACTGACTTGGGAATTTCGTGAAACTTAGGAAGTGAAGTTTTATGATCATAATGTAGCTTTATTAATTTTTGAGGAATTTTTGGACTACTATTTTTGGTACTTCCTTCAATACGCCTATTTATATGAATTATTTTGGATTAAATATTTAGAAGTTAAATGTCTTATGAAATTTTATGATATTTAGTATTCACTGATATCTTGTTATCCTATAATGTTCATAATTTTTGTATGGTCATACCCTAAGAAAATCTAGTACTTCATGTTCAATTCACCTATGGATTAATTTTGGGAAAAATAAATTAAATATCAAATTTAATTAGAAAAATATAAATTTCTGGATTTTGCCTAATCATGTCATAATAGACCCTCATTAATTATCTTAAGGATTTTGGATGAAAATTTGGAGTACCTCCTATCATGTACATCATGTAGCTTAGGATGGTCCGCACATAGTAAAACTGCAAAATAAACTTAGAGAGTTAGGATATTAAGCCATTGGTTGAGGTCAGGTACTAAGGAGTTCAATATTGGGAATAATGATGGGTTGATTAGTGTAGGTGGTGCTCGGGATCGACGAAAGATCGTCTTTCCCGTGGAGAAGAAGGGTCAAATAAACTAGGGTTAGATTTAATGTAACATTAAAAGGGATCAGGGATTGGGTATTAACCAATAATAGTAAGTGTCTTATAAAAGGGAGCTTTGGGCTTCAGCCCATCGTAGTTCCTAGTGTCCTCGAGAGCCCTTCACGGGGAATGCCTTGGGCAGTCCAGGGTAAACGTAAACTATAAGAATAAGCAATGATATGAGTAATTAATATAACTAGGATTACACTTACACTCACAATTTCCGGTATCGTGGGAGTTAGGTTGTGTCTCACGAGCGGTAGACTCGGTGGTTTTAGTGGTGGGCTGGTTTGCCCGGCGAGCTGATGGCTCAGTAGGATAATATATTACTATTGAATATGCATAAGAATAAAGGTGGTGGGTCTTCAGTATCAGATTGTCGTTCACACTGATGTCGATACGCTGACTCGACAGGTGTGGTTTACACTTAGCCAAAGGAAGTCTAGTGGATATGGCTAGCATTAGTAAGTGGTGACTCTAGGTTGTGTCCTTCCAAAGGCGTACGAAAGGGCTAGGCCTGGTAGTGTGGATACCCGTCTAGGAGTGGGGGGCCCGACCCACTGTCTCTGTTTGCCACTATGGAGGTTCCTGGGAGTGAAGCTAGCTTCCCAAAAGGGGGGAACTAAAGGTCTGTACGTATAGAGTCGTGTGCGTGAGTTGCACTTGCATGAATCATGGCATAACATATCACTACACTCATACTTGCATTCAACCTACAACCCAACGTATAAATCGGTATGGGAATTTTTATACGATGGGAGCCTTGCAGAAGACGCCTTAACTTATAAGTTTGTATGGGCATTCTTATAAGTTAAGGTTTCTTATTCCTTAATATGTATTTATTATATATATTGTTATACTTTACCTGTTTTCCTTACTGCTCGTTATTATAGAATTGTTAGTCTGTACCTTTCTTCCTTAGCTGTATATACATTATAAATAACTTCTAGAATAGTTCCACCGTCACCTGCTTGTTTATTCTCCACCTTCATAGCTTCCCTTTCCTCCTCCCGCTCGATGCCTAAGAGCCATGGGGGAGGGTTAGGGGATGATGGGACTTAGTCTTTTGACTAATGGTTTTCGGACCACAACATTCCAGGGGCTCTGGATGGGAGACAGGGAGAAGCAGTAAGAGATACAGCACCAGCGGAGTACGGTGCACATGGAGGTGGGCCAGTCTAGCACAGGAGCACCAGCTACTAGCTCCATGAGTGTTTAGTTTACATAGCTTCCGCGAGAGTTTGTAGTGAGGATTGATGTACCGGGCTTGAGACCGATTATATTTCATTGTACTGTTTTTCCTCAGTACTTCTGTTATCATATGGACTTGATATGATTTCTCATATTTTATATTATATGTGAATGTGGACTTAGTTTTATCATAACTGGTTTAAGCTTCTTTCTCTTTGGTGATCGTAAAAGGCCGGCGGGATCGAAGTTTTGTAGTGGCGACCTTCCCGAGTGTCGGTGTCACCCCAAAACGGCGATTCTAGGCATAAAACCCTGGGGTTTTAAAAAGAAAAAAATGGGGTCTTACAAACTGGTATCAGAGGAAACATCGATTCAAGAGAAGTAGTCCACAAAAACCCTAAGCCACCCCGCGCGAGCTTAGTTTGCGGACAAACTAGCAGCGGAAGCAGTGGCGGGCCCATAAGGGAAATCACATGTAAAATTCCACTTTAGCTTTTCCACATTCCATTTTTACGCTATCTAACAATTAGAATTCTTCCGTATAGCCTGCGACGAACCCTACCCCACAGTAGGGGACACCTCAGGCACAAAATATGGTTCCACCCCCGCAAGCTCTTGTTCCATTCCAGAACACGGAGATGGGACAAACATTGACGGCCATTCTAGAGGCTTCAGGGTTAGCAGGCCCTGGCTCCACATCCAAATCCTGGAGCCAACTGGATGAGTGCCTTCCGGGGGCTTTCTCCTCCATCCTACCTAGGGACAGAGTCAGCAGTCCGCATAGAGGAGTGGTTGGACATCATCTACGAGATGCTTGTGGGGATTCGATGCCCGACAGAGAAGGCAGTTGCTTTGGCAGTTTCCTGCCTAGAGTCACATTGGAAGAGGTGGTGGAAGTCACAGCGGGACACCACCTTTGCTGGAGTGGATTGTGCAGACATCTCCTGGGAAGAGTTCAGAGCAGCTTTACAAGGACATTTTGTACCTCAGTTAGTGAGGGACGAGTTGGAGGATAGGTTCCTACAATAAAGGCAGGGCAATAGGACCGTGCTAGAGTACTACCAGGAGTTTACTCACCTAGCCCGATATGCAGATTCGTATCAGTTGGATGACGTAGGCTACGCAAAGAGATTCTATAAGGGTCTTCATGACGACATGAGATAGGCCCTCCTCTTCGTATCTGAGGGGAGCTTGGCTAGGATTTTGGAGATGGCCAAGAAGAGAGAGGCAGAACAGCTTACAGTCCGAAGCCGGAAGAGACCGGCTAATGACGCAGTGATTTGTGGTAGGAGGGACCAGCCTACAAGGTATGTCATCAGAGAAAGGAGGAATGGGGAACAACTCCGCTGAGAGGATAGGCAGGAACACAGGAACCCGATGGTCTTGGCTCCTCAACCTTTACAGATACGGGAGATGCCAATGATAGGGGAAAGGGCACAGGTATGTTTTCGGTACAACCAGTCGAGGCACTTCAAGAGGAACTGCCCTATGAGGGAAGCACCCCTACCAGCACTTCAGGATGACCCACCTATACGGCAATTTGGTGATCGAGGATGTGGCCGAGGATGTGGTTTTCAGGGCAGAGATCGCAGGCAGGATATAGGGTAAGTGTATGCCTTAGACCTGGCTCAGCCCCGGAACCCGGAGCAAGTGATAGCAGGTACGTCGGTGATTTAAAGTTCTTTTCTTTTCTAAAAGCTAGCCTCATGGATATAGAATTGTTAGAATTAGGATAGAAAACCGTAACTAGATTTCTAAGACATTTAACCACCTCAGGCATAGTCTTCATCAGCGGCAAGCCCGCTCATATACTGTTCAATACTGGTGCTTCGCACTCGTTCGTATCAGAAGCCTTCGTGGAAGTACTGGAAGGAGTGGGACGATTGACATGCTTGGCAATGAGGGTGCGTCTACCCGACGGATCGGAGCTATTGACCTCTGCCCATTTCATCATGGAGGCAGAAATCAGCGGAAAGGTATTTGAAGCACCAGTGATGATCCTAAGGATGCCAGACTTCAACCTAATCCTGGGCATGAGATGGTTGCACTGGAACCATGCCCAGATCGATTGCCTATCGAGGAGGATCACCTTGAGGCATAAGGACTCCTTCATTGTCGTCGAAGGTATTAGATCTACCTACTACCTCTTTCTATCGTCAGTACAGGACGTCAAGGCCCATATGCAGGGAGACGAGGTCTACCAAGTGTTGTTCGAGATGGCCGAGGCCAAGGATGCCATTCTTGATATCTCGGTGGTACGAGATTTTGCTGATGTATTCCCGGATAAGTTGTCAGGGCTACCCCTGCATCAGGAGAAAGATTTCCAGATACAGCTCATGCCGGGGGCTAAGCCAGCATCCAGAGCTCCTTATTGGATGGTCCTGAAGGAGCTGGTAGAGTTTTAGAGCCAGTTGCAGGAGCTGGTAGAAGTAGGATTTGTCAGGCCGAGCTCCTCGCCTTGGGGAGCTCCAGTTTTATTCGTGAAAAAGAAGGATGGCACGCTCCGCTTATGCATTGATTACAGAGCCTTGAACAGGCTCACGGTCCGAAACACGTATCCCCTTCCCAGGATCGACGAGCTATTTGACCAGTTGGAGGGAGATCATTGGTTCTCGAATTTGGATCTGCAATCAGGATACTGCCAGTTGCGTATTCAAGAGGAGGATATCCCGAAGACAGCATTGAGCAGCATATATGGGCTATATGAGTTCACAATGATGCCCTTTGGCTTCACAAATGCCCCATCCGCGTTCATGAGCCTGAAGAATCGGGTATTCGAGGCTTACCTTGACATTTTTGTCATAGTTTTTATAGATGATATCCTCATCTACTCAAGGACGGAGGAGGAGCATGCTCGTTGTCTGGCACTGACTTAAGATAAGCTCAGTGAGTACAGGTTGTACACGAAGTTCAACAAATGCTAGTTTTGCTGAAGGAGGTGGCCTTTCTAGGCCATATTATCAGTGAAGCAGGTTTGGCAGTGGATCCAGCGAAGGTTCAGGCAGTTCGAGATTGGCCACTGCTGAAGACAGCCACATATATGAGGAGTTTTCTAGGACTTGTCTGATATTACCGGAAGTTCGTGGAGGAATTTTCTCGGATTTCTCTCCCTCTCACATCTAAGGAGACCCCTTTTGTTTGGATGCCACGGTGCGAGGATGCTTTTTAGGATCTGAAAGGCTGGCTTACCTCGAGTCCTATTATTGCCCTTCCATCAGGGAAGGAAGGATTCCAGGTGTACACGGATGCTTCCTATCAGGGGATGGGTGTCGTTCTGATGTATAACAGGCACGTGATAGCCTACGCCTCCCGTCAGCTAAAGAAGCGTGAGTAGAACTATCTGGTTCATGACTTATAGATGGGAGCATTGATTTTCGCTTTGAAGATCTGGAGACACTACCTCTAAGGGGTTCATTGTGATATCTTCTTAGATCACAAGAACCTGAAGTATGTGGATACTCAGAAGAAGATGAATATCCGGCAGAGGCACTGGTCAGAGTTCCTATTAGATTATCAGTATACTATGCATTACCATCCCGGCAAGGCGAACGTGGTGGCAGACGCTCTGAGCCGGAGAGCAACTACGTCAGGAGTAGGCCCTCAGCTGATGGCCTTAGAGTTGGTGAAGATGTTGGAGGATATGCAGATATCTTTAGTGCCCGAGGATGATCCAGAGCTATATTTGGAGTACCTGGCATCGATGATTGCCACCGACGACATTCAGGATTGCATCAGGGACGGACAGAGGCTGGATGCGAGGACAGAGCCGATATTTAGGGCATTGGAGGAAGGCACGACGGGGGATTACTCCTTGAGAGATGGACTGCTATGTTTTATAGGTAGGGTCTATATACCGGCAGAAGGCCAGATTCGGGAGGATATTATGGCAGAGGCACACGGTAGCAGATATTCTGTGCACCCAGGGATCACGAAGATGACAGCAAACCTGAAGAGGATGATGTATTGGCCGGGCATGAATAAGGATGTTACATACTTTGTGACCCATTGCGAGGCCTGTCAGCTCGTAAAGGTAGAGTGCAAGAGCCCGGCCGGATTACTACAGCCACTTCTAGTGCCGGAATGGAAGTTTGAGGACATAGTCATGGACTTCATCCACGGGCTACCTCGGTCGCATGCTGGCAATTCGAGTTGGGTCATCGTTGACAGGCTGAAGAAAGTGGCCAGATTTATTCCAGTTGCGAAGGACGCTCCGGTCAGTGTTCTAGTGTGGAGGTTCGTCGAGCAATTTGTGCGCTATCATGGAGTGCCCAAGACGATCGTGTCTGATCGGGATGGGCATTTTATGTCCAATGAGTGTAGGTCGGTTCAGACTTATCTGGGTTCTCGGTTGACGTTCAGCACGACTTTCCACCCCCAGACAGATGGGCAGATGGAGCGCACCAACCAGACTTTGGAGGATCTTCTATGCTTATGCATTCTGGATCGTGGGGAGCCTTGGGAGAGACTATTGCCGCTGATCGAGTTCTCGTACAATAATATCCATCATTCTAGCATAGGCATGGCCCCTTACGAGGCATTATACGGATAGAGGTGCAGGACCCCACTATCTTGGATTCAGGATGAGGATCCGAAGGCACTTGGCTCAGAGTTTGTGGAGGACACAGATGCTCAGGTTAGATTGATCCGGGACAGGATGTTAGAAGACTAGAGTAGGCAGGACAAATATTATGATGTGCAGCATCGTCAGGTGGAGTTCCAAGTGGGAGACCGGGTTTTCTTGAAGATACGGCCGATGCATGGAGACTCGCGGGTTCGCAGGCAGAAGAAGCTCAGTCCGAGGTACATGGGGCCTTACAGGATCCTGGAGCGGATCGGTCCCTTGGCTTATAGACTGGAGCTACCGCCAGAGTTAGCGGGATTGAATGACGTCTTCCACGTCTCTTCACTTAGGAGGGCTCTACTACACCCTGATCAGCTGATTTCCACTACAGACGGCCCGGCGGCCTCAGATCATTCAGTCAGCATGGAGCCGATCATGATCGATGATACGACAGTGCGGGTCTTGTGGTGCAAGAAGGTTCTGCTAGTCAAGGTTCTGTGGAGAAACCATGGGCAGGAGGAGCACACATGGGAGCCACAGGACTTGATGTAGTAAAAGTACCCGGACCTCTTCAAGTCAGCTATACCCTCAACTCCTAGGGATGTTACATACTTTTACTTAGGTAGAAACCCCGTAGGCTTAACTTTAATTTCGGGGACAAAATTTCTTATTTTTATATATTGGGATTTGTAACATCCCTCCAACAACTAGACCCCTAGGTTTTGTTTTGTCATGACTAGGTCATGACAAAACCATAAGACGCTCAAGGGTCAGGTGAACCAGGGCCAAGGTAAAGATCACCTTGGTTTGCCTATAGCACAACCTCACCACCAGACCTAGAGTTTTGACTTTAAGGCTCCAACTTGACCCCATGACCCTACGATAATACCCTTAACCCCCTTGGGAGATCCATAGGGTCACTAAGGACCCATTGGGGGTAAGTCAAAACAGCCAAGTTGGCCTAAGACCACCCTAACCCTAGGTGGGTCAAGCTAGCCTACTAAGGGTCAGTTGACCCTTCCTTAGCCAAGTGGACCCCACCCATGCCCTCCTAAACCTAACGTGAGGTCAATGGGTCACCAAGGACCCATTGGGGTCAACTCAAAAGGCTAAGTTGACCCATGTCAACCCTAGTCCTAATTTGGTCAAAGTACCCTTCCTAAGGGTCAAGTGACTTCCAAAGTGCCAAGTCAACCCTACCCAACCCTACCCAGACCCTAGGGGAGGCCAATGGATCACCAAGGACCCATTAGGGTCAACCCAAATGGTCATGTTGACCAAGGTCAACCCTAGTCTAGGTTTAGGTCAAACTAGCCTAAATGGGCTAACCCAGGCTCAAACCCATTTCCCTCACTTGGGCTAACCCATTTTTAATGATTAATATGAGTTAGTGGGCTGCCATTAAGCTAGGGAGATGATCAAAATCGGCCAGTTGACTAGGAGAGAGAAAACTCCATTTTACCCTTTAATGGAGGAGAGAGAAAGTTGGGAAATAAAGGGGGCATTCATGATATAGGAGATCAAGAGCCCCTCCCCTCACCTCCTTTGGCTAGATTCATCTTCCCTAGATAATTTGGAGGAGACCAACAACCATAATCAGCCCAAGTTCACCCCCCACCACCATGGCCGAAAATGACCTTTAATGGCCATTAATGGCCATTTCAGCCTACACTCTTCCCCTACCCCATATGAGTGCTTTAAAAGCATCACTGGGCATCAGGGAGTCATTTCCACCCTTACCCCTGCGGTTTCGAGCCCTTCTATAATGCTATTGCAGAAATCTGGTGACACCTCCACTGTAAATGGCAACTCGGCGATCGGCTCGACTCCAGACCACTAATAAGGTCCCCCTCTACTCCTTCCATGGGTAGATCATAGGACTAATTAGGAACAAGGATCAAGATCAATTGAGCCCGATCAAGGGATCGATTTTCATGGTTTTTCCACGAAAAATGGGTGTGTGGAATCGCCTGAATCCGCCCCTCCGGCGGCTGTGTCGCCGCTTGGCGATAGCCACCACCTCGACGGAGGTGGTGGAGGCGGTGGCCGGCCAGGGAGGTGGCCGGGTGGCCGGTTGTGGCGGCTAGAACCTGCTTCAGGTCGGGTAAATCCTACCCGTTGGCTGGAGGAAGAAGAAACACAGGAGCAATTGGATCCTGCTTTATGATCTGTGCAAGATCATGTTATATTTATTATATATTTTGTATAATTCTGTCACATAAAATCAGTCAACTAAGGAATTATTGTAAAAATACTTAGGGGCCTTTACAGAGAATGTGGTCAACATGTAAATTGTATACCTATGGGTGTACTTTAATTTAAAATTTATTTGAACCAATTTGGAAACTTGGTTTGATCAGGGCACTCATTTTGGTGGGGTCTATACCTAGGGCTAGTCAGAGATTAAAATGAGTGCCCCCACTTCATCACATGTCCAAATGACCTGAAACTTGGACAGAGAGTCACTCTAACCTATACCTAGGTCATGTCAAAAATAGAAATTTGTAGAGATACTTTTTCTATAGTTTTTGAAATAATTTAATAATCCTAGGGTAATTTAATTATGGGATCTAATGACCTCCAAACCCTCCCAAATTTAGTTGAGTGGTCCTTGGGGTCATCATAAGGCTTTGTATAAATTTTCATCCCTTTTGGAGATGATTTAGTTTGGAATTAAGCAAACCCTAGCCTTGCCCTAAAAGGGGTATTTAGGTCAAAAGTGCCCTTATGGGTTTGAGTGGCCAAACCACCTCAACAGAGGTTGAAATTTTGGCCACTGATTTGACATGACAATTAACACCCTCATAAGGATTATGGGGTGGATTGGGGTGGATTTGCCCTAGGACCCTAGTTCTAACCCTAAGGTTGAACTTTGGGGGCTTTGAAGGACATAGGGCGTTATGTTCTTGGATGGACTCTGAGATTAGTCCATGAGATCCTAGGGTAGTGAAATGCCCTAGGGAGGCATATGATGATATTTAGACACATGCACCCCACATAAACCACTTAATAAGAAGTTAGGACTTTAAACCCTGGAAATTTTCTTATGGGTCAAATGACCTTGAATCTTGGTGATATTTTGGTATGGAGAGTTTCATAGTATTATTAACCTCTGATATTTATCTTAGGGTGTTTAGAGATCAGTAGATCATCCTTGTTGTAGTAGCTTCCATATTGCCCTTTTTATATTATTGATGATAATATGATGTATTTGTGGTAGAATGGTTTGAAATTCTTGAATAGATAATCAAATGACATTAGGTTGCATTAGTAGTTTATTTGGAGTGGTTGAAGCTTTATTTGTAGTACTTCCTTTGTAAAGTAAATTAGTGCACCTTAGCTGGATAAATAGGAAACAAATATTATAGCTTGCTGGAAAATTATGACACTTAGTCAAGGAACATATTAGGGCATATAGAAGCAAATAAAAATTGTTAAATGTTATTTAATTGAGATTATATGGGTGTGTCTTCATAAAGTGTCTTATGATGGTTTACCTTAGGATAATCTTTACCTGGTTTACTGACTTGGGAATTTCATGAAACTTAGGAAGTGAAGTTTTATTATTATAATGTTGCTCTATTAATTTTTGAGGAATTTTTGGACTAGTATTTTTGGTACTTCCTTCAATACCCCTATTTATATGAATTATTTTAGATTAAATATTTAGAGGTTAAATGTTTTATGAAAGTTTATGATATTTAGTATTCATTGATATCTTGTTATCCTACAGTGTTCATAATTTTTTTATGGTCATACCCTAAGTAAATCTAGTATTTCATGTTCAAATCACTTATGTAAAGGATCAAGGGCATACCCAACTGCACCAAAAGCCCGGACTGTTGGAGAGGGTGCTACTTAATTTTTTATATAAGTAGCAGAGCGCCACGGGTCAAGTGAAGGAACGCCGGACCCAAAAATCCCCCCCCCCCCCGGCATCCAGCACAACCCGTCGGCTCAGAGGTGGGGTTACCACATGGCCCACACGGCTCAGAGGTGGGTTTACCATATGTCCACGGTTTCCTGACCCACCGGACCCACACAGGTAGAAGGGAAAAATCAGGATTTAATAGCGCCCCCTGGTCTTGAACCCATGACCTCCTCTGATATCAATTGAAGGATCAAGCGCATACCCAACTGCACCAAAAGCCCGGACTGTTGGAGAGAGCGCTACTTAATTTTTTATATAAGTAGCAGAGCGCCACGGGTCAAGTGAAGGAATGCCGGACCCAACATTATGGATTAATTTTGGGAAAAATTAGTTAAATAACAAATTTAATTAGAAAATTATAAATTTCTGGATTTTGGCTAATCATGTCATGATAGACTCTCATTAATTATCTTAAGGATTTTGGATGAAAATTTGGAGTACCTCCTATCATGTACATCATGTAGCTTAGAATGGTCCGCATATAGTAAAACTGCAAAATGAACTTAGAGAGTTGGGATATTAGGCTATTTGTTTAGGTCAGGTACTAAGGAGTTCATTATTGAGAATAATGATGGGTTGACTAGTGTAGGTGGTGCTCGGGATCAACGAAAGATCGTCTTTCCCACAGAAAAGAAGGGTCAAATACACTAGGGTTAGATCTAATATAACATTAAAAGGGATAAGGAATTGGGTATTAACCAATAATAGTAAGTGCCTTGCGAAAGGGAGATTTGGGCTTCAGCCCATCGTAGTTCCTAGTTTCCACGAGAGCCCTTCACGGGGAATGCCTTGGGCAGTTCAGGGTTAATGTAAACCATAATAATAAGCAATGATATGAGTAATTATTATAATTGGGATTACACTTACACTCACAATTCCCGGTATCGTGGGAGTTAGGTTGGGTCTCACGAGCGGTAGCCTCGGTGGTTTTAGTGGTGGGCAGGTTAGCCCGGCGAGCCGATGGCTCTGTAGGATAATATATTACTCTTTCATGTGCATAAGAATAAAGGTGGTGGGTCTTCGGTATCGGACTGTAGTTCACACCAACGTTGATACGCTGACTCGGTAGGTGTGGTTTACACTTAGCTAAAGGAAGTCTGGTGGATATGGCCAGCATTAGTACGTTGTGACTCTAGGTTGTGTCCTTCCAGAGACGTACGAAAGGGCTAGGCCTGGTAGTGTGGATACCCGTCTAGGTGTGGGGGGCCCGACCCACTATCTCTGTTTGCCACTACGAAGGTTCCTAGGAGTGAAGCTAGCTGCCCAAAAGGGGGGAACTAAAGCTCTGTGCGCATAGAGTCGTGTGCGTGAGTTGCACTTGCATGAATCATGGCATAACATATCACTATACTCATACTTGCATTCAACCTACACCCCAACTGATAAATCGGTATGGGACTTTTTATATGATGGGAGCCTTGTAGAAGCCCCCTTAACTTAAAAGTTTGTGTGGGCATTCTTATAAGTTAAGGTTTCTTATTCCTTTGTATGTCTTTCTTACATATGTTGTTATACTTTACCTGTTTACCTTACTGCTCGATATTATAGAATTGCTAGCATGTACTTTTCTTCCTTAGCTGTATATACATTATAAATAACTGCTAGAATAGTTCCACCATCACCTGCTTGTTTATTCTCCACCTTCATAGCTTCCCTTTCCTCCTTCCCGCTCGGTGCCTAGGAGTCATGGGAGAGGGGGAGGGGATGATAGGACTTACTCTTTTGACTAACGGTTTTCGGACCACAACATTCCAGGGGCTCTGGATGGGAGACAGGGAGCAGCAGCAGGAGATATAGCACCAACGGAGTACAGTGCACATGGAGGTGGGCCAGTCTAGTACAGGAGCACCGGCTATTGTCTCTATGAGTGTTTAGTTTATATAGCTTCCACGAGAGTTTGTAGTGAGGATTGATGTACCGGGCTTGAGCCCGATTATATTTCATTGTACTATTTTTCCTCAGTACTTCTGTTATCATGTGGACTTGATATGATTTCTCATATTTTATATTATATGTGATTGTGGACTGTTGGAACACCCTATTACTATTTGGATCAGGTTGACTATATTTCTATAGGGATTTTTTGTTGTGACCTCCTTGTTGTTATAAAGGTCACATAGGCTAGTTAGAGTAACCTTTAGCTCGACGCAGAGTCGACTTCAGCTCGACGCAGAGTCGATCTCAGCTCGACGCAGAGTCGACCTCAGCTCGACGCAGAGTCGACCTCAGCTCGACGCAGAGTCGACCTCAGCTCGACGTGGAGTCGACCTCAGCTCGACGTTCCGTCGAACCCAGTTCTGCTTACAGAAAACACTCTCTGGCCGACGTGTGTCGTGCTCAGATCGACGTTTTACTGTGAGCTAGACGTTTTCCAGACTTCCGTCAGTTTTGGATAGGAATTCAAATTCCTTCTGTCAGACAATTAATGCTGAAGATTTATTGGCCGTTACAGCATATCTGGTGCATGGCTCAAGGAATTTTCTAAGGAATGTTTGCCTGACATTTCCTTTGAGGCATGGACATTTAAGGAAAGCATTTAATGCTGACTGCCAACGGCTATCAAAGAAAAAGGAAGAAGAAGACTCAGATATATTATTTCATTCAGCTAGACAGAGATACATAGAACAACAATACAGGACTTCAGCTCTCTCTCTCTGTGATATTGTTTTTGAAAGCTCACTCACAGGAATTCTGATTGCTTCAGACATAACCATCCAACTTTCTTGGATCATCCCTTGCTGGAGCAAATCAGATCTTTGAAGACCTGTCACCCTTGTGCAGAGCTCTCCTTCCTGAACTACTTCTTGATCTCAGGGGGAGCTTTGACAACATCTATAGATCCACTTTGCTTCTCTGTACTTGTTGATAGAGAAGACATCATCACCCCTTTTCTTTTTCTTTCTGTACAGGGTTTTAACTCCCTTCAAAAGTTACCTTTGGTTTTGCTGAAACCTGGTCAAAATCAGCTCCTTTGGTTTGTGAGAACCTGGTCAAAAACTCTCTGGTGCTCAAGACACCTGATCAACTCATCTTGAAGTGGATTCCTATCAAGGGTGATAGAAGAGTGGACTACCCAGGATTTTGGGGAACCACTATAGCTCCTTGTGTCGTCTGGATTGCTTGTTTCTTTGTGTTTTGCTTTGTGCTGTGAATTTCTTTTTACTCTGATTATTTGCTATAGCACCATACACTAAGTAAATCTAAACTTTCTCTCCACTCAAGTTTTTATTTGCAAAACTATTTTAAATAACTCTATTCACCCCCCTCTAGAGTTAGGATTGATCTTATCCTGCACTTTCATGGACTTAGTTTTATCGGAACTGGTTTAAGCTTCTTTCCCTTTGGTGATCGTAAAAGGATGGCAGGATCGACATTTTGTAGTGGTGACCTTCCCGAGTGTCGGTGTCACCGCAAAACGGCGATTCTGGGCATAAGACCCCGCAGTTTTAAAAAGAAAAAAAATGGGGTCTTACACTTGATGTACCCTATGATGCCCATTCCTTAGAGTATGAAATGCCTAATTCAGATGTCATAGAAGAAGAAAGGCTAGTGCACCCAAACATCTATGTTGAAGGGATATCTCATCAGACTGATCAGATGTCACCATTCTTACTAACCCAACTGAAAGGATTGTTGGATGATCAAAGAAGGCAACTAGAGAACTTTGTGGATGAGTCTATCATGGAGCTAAGGAAAGATTTGACAACAGAGATCAAATCTATAAGATTTGAGGTAAATCTGTTGATGAGGACATCTTTACATGAATTCATTTGATGAGGACATCTTTAATTCTGTGTTGACAGATTGTCCAAGGCCTCCCACAGAAACAAGTACATCAGCTGTTCCTCCTCCTTCAGGAACTGATGCTGACATAAAGAAGTGGAAGGCAGCAGATGCTAAAGCCATGAACATCTTGGCTCAAACCATGTCAGATGACATTTTCCAGAAAGTAGCTGAATGCAATACTGCCAAAGAGATCTGGGAAAAACTTTCAGAAATTGTATCAGGTTCTACAGATGAAAGAAAGGATAGGAGATCCTACCTCATCACCCAGTATGAGAACTTCAAAAAGGCAGAGTCTGAGTCAGTTGCTGACATGTACAACAGACTGAGCCTAATCATCAGTGAGCTTAGATCACTAGAAAAGGACATATCTCTCACTGAGATAAATGACAAGATACTGACTTGTTTCCCTAGCTCTTGGGACTCAAGAATCTGGTCGATTAAAGATGGAAGAAATGTCTGTGAGTTATCCACAGAAGCTCTTCTAGGAAAGCTCAAGAGTTATGAGCAATTCATTAAGAAGAGAGAAGAAGAGCAGAAGACATCCACACCAACAGAAAAGGTTGAGAAAACCATTGCCTTCAAAGCACAGGAAGAAGAACCTAAAGAAAAGGTGTTGGGAAATGAAGAGCTTATGAGCCTACTGGTCAAAAGGTTCAATAAGCTGAATAAAAGGAACTTCAGAAGATGGTCATCCAAAGACAAAGACAAGCCAAGGTATGACAGATCTACTAATAAAGATATTATCTGCTTTGGCTGCAGGAAACCAGGACACATTTTCCCCAACCGTCCAGAAAATCAAGATAAAGACAGAAGGGACAAGAAGGAAAGAAAAGATAAAAGGAAGGATATGGAGTCAAGGAAGTACCATGACAAGCCTTCCTCCAGCAACAGCAAGCACACCAGAAAAGGATTTGTGGCTGAATCCTGGAGTGACTCTGATGAGTCTGATTCATCATCCAGCTCTAGTGATGATGAGGATGATGTAGAAGAAAAAGGATTCTGCATGATGGCCATCAGTGCATCTCAAAAGAACACTGATTCAGAGCCTGATGCTGACTACCTATCTGATCAGGAACTTACTGAGGATCAGGTAATAGATTCATTTGATTTTACTTCTGATGAATTTAAATCTGAGTTCAAATCTATGTGCATTGACTTGATTGAATCTCAAAAGTTGATTAAAACTCTCAGAGAACAATTAATTGAATGCAAATCCATTAACTCAGATAATCTTAGACTCTTAGAAGAGTTGAAGCAGTGTGGGGAGGAGATAGATTCACTGAAAGGTGAGCTATCTAAGGCCAAACAATTTGAAGAAACCCTTAATGGGAGAAGTATCAAATTAATGGACATCACAAGTACAGTGAACTCAAGATTGAATGGTACACTGGGCTTGGGTGCTTCATCCAGCCAACCCATAGTGCTGACAACTCCAATCAAATTTAGCAGTGACAAAGGTAAAGGAGTCTTGATAGTGGCTAGGAAGAATGCTGACTTAACCCAGGAAACTGGACAAAAAGCGTCGAACGAAGCTCGACGGACGTCGACCAGAGCTCGACGTAATCGCAAGAAAACGTCGAACTCAGGTCGACGCCTTCTACCCTCTGAACAAAGCAAGCCTTCGCCATCGAATGGAGCTCGATGCACTCACCAGAGTCCATCGACCGAAGCTCGACGTGCGTCGAGCCAAGTTCAGAGCAAAAGTCAGTTCTCAGGGGTTAATTCAAAATTCAATTCCAGCTCCACATCTCATCACTTTAACCCTTATGCTGAATGGATCATACCTCCTAGGAGATATCATCCTGTAGGCTATAAGAGTCAACCTGAGATGTCTTTTATTTCAGAATTTAGAGGATATCAAAAAGGGCCCAAGGTAAACTGGGTCAAAAACAATTGATTTGTTGTATGTGCAGATAAAGACCTGTCCAATTGAGAACCAGCAGTGGTACTTGGACAGTGGGTGCTCAAAGCACATGACTGGCAACAAGGAGAACCTTGTGTCCTTCAAAGATAAACATGGACCCAAAGTAATCTTTGGAGATTCAAACTTTGGACAAACAAAAGGTTATGGCCAAGTCAGGATAGGGTCAATCACATTTAAGAAAGTGGCCTATGTGGAAGGACTAAAGCACAACTTAATCAGCATCAGCCAGCTATGTGATGCTGGTTATCAGGTTTGGTTTACTAACTCAGCATGCAATATTGCATTAAACAACAACATTGTTTTAATTGGTAATAGACAAGATAACATATACCTAGTTGATTTCAATTCATCTAAAGTAGATATATGTTTATTTAACTCCCTTAGCAAACCTAATGAACTTTGGCATAAAAGACTAGGACATGTGAACCTTAGAACCATTGCTAAGTTATCCAAAGACAACCTTGTTAGAGGACTACCTTCTGGTCCCTACAAGAAGGAAGGACTTTGCAAGGCCTGTCAGTTAGGCAAGCAAACTAAAAACAGTTTCAAGTCACTTAATAAGAGTGACTCACCTAGAATTTTGTACTTATTGCACATGGACCTTTTTGGACCAATTAATGTACAAAGCCTAGGAGGGAAATCTTATGCTTTAGTAGTTGTAGATGACTTCTCAAGATTCACTTGGGTGTTCTTCCTGAGGAAGAAGTCTGATAACTTCAAGATTTTGACAGATTTTCTCAAAGGCATACAGATTGAGTTCAATACTCACATTGCCCTGATCAGAAGTGATCATGGGACAGAGTTTGATTCTCTTCTTATGCTAGAGTTCTGCCAGAAGGAAGGTATCAGGCACACTTTCTCAGCTCCAAGAACTCCTCAACAAAATGGGGTAGTTGAAAGGAAAAATAGAACCCTTATTGAATCTGCCACAACATTGTTGACAGATGCTCACCTTCCTCTAACCTTTTGGGCAGAGGCTGTGAACACCTCCAACTATGTTTTGAATAGAAGCCTGATACATAAACGGAAGGGTAAGACTCCCTATGAGTTACTCAAAGGGAAGAAACCTAAAGTAAATTACTTCAAAATCTTTGGTTGCATTTGTTTCATTCACAATAATGACAAGAAATACCTAGCTAAATTTGAAGCCAAAGCTGATGAAGGAGTGTTTCTGGGATACTCCATGACTAGCAAGGCTTATAGGGTTTATAATAAGTGCTCAAATAAAATTGAAGAATCCATGCATGTTACATTTGATGAAACTAACATGTCTTATAAGGAGAAGGAGACTTCTACCATAAGCAATTTGTAGGAACATTCAATTTCAGAAAATCTGAAGCAGCTTACCATCACAGACAAAGGGTCATTACCTTCAACAATTCAGCAAGACACTGAACTTAGTGACAATGAAGAGGAATCTCAGGTTCTGGAAAGTTCAAAAGGCCAACAAAGTGAAGAACCAGTTGTTGTTCCACAAGAGGAAACAACAACACAGGTTGGTGCATCATCAACACCCCTTGTTGACTTTGCAACAACAAGAGATCACCCAATGTCTCAAGTAATTGGAGATATCTCAGTAGGTGTGCAAACAAGGAATCAAGTTAATCAAAATATTATGCACACTTGCTTTCTTTCTCAAATTGAGCCTCAAACCATACAAGATGCAGAGCAAGATCCAAACTGGATCATTACAATGCAAGAAGAGTTGAATCAATTTGAAAGGAATAAAGTTTGGGAATTAGTACCAAGACCAAGGAACCAGCAAATTGTTGGAACCAAATGGGTATTCAGGAACAAGTTGGATGATCAAGGAATAATTGTGAGAAACAAGACAAGACTTGTTGCACAAGGATATTGCCAAGAAGAAGGAATTGATTATGACCAAACCTTTGCACCAGTTGCAAGGTTGGAGGCCATAAGAATCTTTCTTGCATATACAGCTCACAAGAGATTCAAGGTATATCAGATGGATGTCAAGAGTGCTTTTCTCAATGGAGACATCAAGGAAGAGGTTTATGTAAAGCAACCTCCAGGTTTTATCTCTCCAACCTTTCCTGATCATGTTTTTAAACTGCATAAAGCTTTATATGGTCTCAAGCAAGCCCCTAAAGCATGGTATGAGACCTTAGCTTGTTTTTTGTTGGAAAATGATTTTAAAAGGGGTAGAGTAGACCAAACTCTCTTTGTTAGAACCCATAGGTCCCATACCCTACTAGTACAAGTTTATGTAGACGATATCATATTTGGGTCTACTGATTCAAACTTATGCAAAAAGTTCTCACAACTTATGCACTCAAAGTTTGAAATGAGTAGCATGGGTGAGCTTGCTTTCTTTCTTGGATTGCAAGTTAAACAACATGTGGATGGCATTTTCATTTCTCAAACCAAGTATGCAAGAGAACTGGTTAAGAAATTTGGAATGTCTGAAGCATCCTCTATGAAAACACCTATGCCTACAAATGCTATTTTAGATGCTGATGAATCTGGAAAACCAGTTGATCAGACAAGCTATAGAGCAATCATTGGCTCATTACTTTATCTAACAGCTACTAGACCAGATATAATGTTTGCCACATGCATTTGTGCTAGATTCCAAGTAAGCCCTAGAGAGTCCCACCTCACATTAGTTAAGAGGATTCTTAGGTATGTAAAAAGTTGTCCTAATCTAGGTCTCTAGTATCCACATGACTCAGGATTTGATCTAACTGGATTTTCAGATTCTGATTATGCTGGATGTAGAGTAGACAGGAAAAGCACCAGTGGAACTTGTCAATTCCTTGGTGATAGACTTGTCTCCTGGTTCTGTAAGAAACAAACTTCTGTGTCCACATCAACTGCTGAAGCTGAATACATGGCTGCAGGCAGTTGTTGCTCACAGATTTTGTGGATTCAAAACCAGCTCCTAGACTATGGCTACAACTTAGAGATGTCTAAAATCTTTTGTGATAATACCAGTGCAATATCAATTGCTCAAAATCCAGTTCTCCATAGTAGGACCAAGCACATAGAGATCAGACATCACTTCTTAAGGGATAATGTAGAAAAGAAGAAAATTGCACTAGAATACATTTCCACTGAACTACAAAGAGGAGATATTTTCACCAAGCCCTTGGATGAAAAGAAGCACCTCTTCTTCCTCAATCAGTTGGGAATGCTAGATGGAGACAGCATAAATTAAAACTCCAAGATTTTGAAACCCATAATTAACAGGAATAAGAAAAATTTCATTTCAAAATTTCCCTGTCTGAGTGGTTTTTCTGAGCTCTGAACTAAGCTCGACGCTGCGTCGAACGGAGATCGACGGTCCGTCGCCCTCAAAAGCGTCGAACGTCGAACTCAACTTCTAGCATCAAACTAAGTTCACAGCTCCCTGGCTTCTTGAGTTTCTCTCTCTCCGGTCGACGTTTTCGTTCAACGTCGACCTGAGCTCGACGTATAGCATCAGCCCAAGCGTCGAACGTTGACCTAAGCTGCACGCAGTTGAGTCGTTTCAGTTCTCCTAGAGCCTTAGAGCGTCGAACTGAGCTCGACGTTCTTTCCATTTCTGCGTCGAACCCTAAGTATAAAATCATTTTTCTCCGTCGTTCGCAGTTGCGCTTTCATATTTTCTGCTCAAGCTTTCTCCCTCCAAATACTTTACTCTTGATCTTGGAAGGTATTTTTTTTGCAGGAAAATGGCAATCACTGCAGGTGCTTTGGCGGCCATGAAGTTCGATTCAGGCTTCGACATCGACTTCGACTCATTTGATGGATCACCACAGTACTTTTTGGATATTCTGGAACTTTTCAAGGAGCAGCACTTGGTCAACCTTATGATAACCAGGATCCCTCTTCCAGAGTCGGAGATCAAAGAATGGACTCTTACAGCAGTTAACTCAGACAACAATACATTGACCGGGAAAATTTCAGGGAATGAGGTAGCCATCTCACCTCAAATCATCTCAGAAGTTTTCAGTTTTGCTGCTGGAGATGATGGAATAGAACTCTCTGTGGAAGAGTATGCTTTGATGCTGGATAGGATGGGGCATGCTGCTGGTAACCCCTCTAAACTCCTAAAAGTTAACCAAGCTATTGAGTATAGGTTATTAGCAGACATCACAGGCAAAGTAATCTGTGCAAAGAGGACTGCACATGATGCCATTACTAGGCATCAGTTTTGCCTTATGGCTGCAATCTTGGATAAGAAGCATCCCAACTGGGGATTAATTGTTTTTGAAATGATTAAGAAGAAATTGGATAAGAACTCTGTCCACTTTGGAAGGGTTCTTGGGTTGATTCTGAACCACTGCTGCCCCCAGCTGCTTGTGTCCTCAAAGAAGCACATCAATGCTTCCAAGAGGCTCACTTGTGCACTGATTGGCAAGTGGGACAAAAAAATTGTGAATCCCAGGGCAGCAGCAGCAATGAGGACTTCTGCAGACACCAGGACTGTAGAGGTCACTCTCCCTCAGTCCACTGGTCCAGAAGCAGGGATTTTGCCATCTCCCTCCCTCTCCCTCCCATCCACCTTCATCCCCTCAACCACAATCCTCTCATCCACTCAACCCATCCCTTCATCCATTTCCACTATTGCATCCTCCCTTCCACCACACACAACTTTCCTTCCCATAAGCTTGGATTCCTCATCTCATGAGGACCTCTTCTCCTTTGACATTCATGAAGACTCCTTCATGGATGCCTCTACCTCCTCTCCTCATGACTTCCACCATTCATCCACTTTTTCAGAACTGCTCTTTTCGTCCATCCATGAACCAGTTACCCCTCCCTTGTCTGCACCACCCACAACATCTTCTACATTTACATTTTCTGCTACTCCCTCTACCTCTACTCAAGTCCCACTTGAGCAAGTAACTCTCCTGCCCTTGGCCAATCAGATTTTTGACCTTTTGGCCCCTAGGCTCTCCTCCCTCTTGGATGTCAAGCTGGCTCCTCTCCTCCTTTCCCTGAGAACTCTCTCTGCCTCTGTCTCCTCCCTCTCCTCTCATCTGGCATGCCCTTCTTCTGGGGGCCTAGAGTCAGCTGCCACTGATTCTAGGCAGGGGGAGATGTCAGCAGAAGAAGAGCTGCATCATTCAACAGTTCAGTTTGTTCAGACTTGTTCAGAGACAGTCTCAGCAGCAGAAGTTCAGATAGCATCTGAGGCTCCTCCTCAAAATTCAGAACAGCTTCAAGAAGACCTGTCTAGGGTTATTATCCCTTTTCAGAAGTCCATGATCCCTGATATAGCAGTGGTAGCAGTGGCTCCTGCTAGTAATGAAGTTGAAATAATTGTAGCTGCTGAAACTTCAGGTGAAGTAATTGAGACACCTGATGCAGTTGAGACCCATGTCTCCCAATGCCCTCAGGAACCAGGCCTTCAGGAACCAGCCTCTTCAGTCTCTATGGCTCCTGAGGCTATTCCCTCTCCTGCAGTGGTAGACTCCTCCTCCTCACTGACAGCAGATCTTCCTCCAGTCACCTCCTCAGCAGCTCCAGCCTCCATCACTTTTCCGATCTCCAAAAGAAAGTACATAGATCCCTATGATGAATCTCAGAGTTCAGAAGATGAGTTTGCTACTAATTCTGATGACTCCTCTACAACCATTGCAAGGAAGAGGAAAGCAAGATCAAAAGCTTTGAAAAGAGTTCCAATGGCTAGAGCCACAGACCATGACATCCCCTATTACATCAAATATAACTGTGAAATTACAGAGCCATGGATGCAGTATTCTCAAAACCAAAGAAAGGCAATGAAGAAGAAAAGAAAGTTTAATGAAGGTCCCTCCAAGCCTATCCATCAGCCTCCACCTCCACCTCCTCCAGATGCAGGTGCCGGTGCAAGTCTATCTTCCAATCCAGCCCCATCATCTCTACATGGAAAGACCTATCAATCAAGAAGATCCCAAGGAGATAGTCAGCAAAGGGGAAATCAGCAAAGAGGACACAATAGAGGCAGGCAGTCCAGAGGAAGATCAGGTTCTCAACCTTATCAAAGGGGAAGATCCATTGATCCAACCTCTGGTCCCTATCCTTACAGACCTAGAGCTAACCTCACCCCAAGAACTACTCAAGAACTCTCCTCCAACAGATTTGAACCAGCAGTACCTTTTGAAGATCCCACCAAAACTCCAGCTTACTGGAAAGCTAGAATGACTGAGATGGCTGCTCTAAATGAGATTAACAAAGCTAGAGAAAGAGGTCTGGACACCTCTCACATCAGCACAATGTCAGACCAAAGGAGAGAGGAATTGGAGAAATATAATTCAAAGAAGTTCTTTGACTCAGACAGATATATGCAACTCCATCCTGCAGCTGTACCACCTAGTGCAAGAGATCAGAAATCCTTAGGTGCAGCTGATGATTACAGATCCAAGAAGGAGGCTTCAAATCCTAACAGAGAAATTATCTTCAAGAAAGGTGATCAAGACAAAGCCCCACAGGAAAAGTAAAGTAAGGTGTTTTAATTCTTTCTATCTGCTGGACACAGAACATTTAAACATTACTGCTGCTATATAGTGTTATATATATGCTGCTTTTTATTCTGTCATATGTCTGGTTGTATTGTATTGTATTTTTTCTTTACTTCTCTTTGAATCCCTAAATTCATGTAAATAGTAATCCTAATCCAAATAGGGGGAGATTGTTGGAACACCCTATTACTATTTGGATCAGGTTGACTATATTTCTATAGGGATTTTGTGTTGTGACCTCCTTGTTGTTATAAAGGTCACATAGGCTAGTTAGAGTAACCTTCAGCTCGATGCAGAGTCGACTTCAGCTCGACGCAGAGTCGATCTCAGCTCGACGCAGAGTCGACCTCAGCTCGACACAGAGTCGACCTCAGCTCGACGCAGAGTCGACCTCAGCTCGACGTGGAGTCGACCTCAGCTCGACGTTCCGTCGAACCCAGTTCTGCTTACAGAAAACACTCTCTGGCCGACGTGTGTCGTGCTCAGATCGACGTTTTACTGTGAGCTCGACGTTTTCCAGACTTCCGTCAGTTTTGGATAGGAATTCAAATTCCTTCTGTCAGACAATTAATGCTGAAGATTTATTGGCCGTTACAGCATATCTGGTGCATGGCTCATGGAATTTTCTAAGGAATGTCTGCCTGACATTTCCTTTGAGGCATGGACATTTAAGGAAAGCATTTAATGCTGACTGCCAACGGCTATCAAAGAAAAAGGAAGAAGAAGACTCAGATATATTATTTCATTCAGCTAGACAGAGATACATAGAACAACAATACAGGACTTCAGCTCTCTCTCTCTGTGATATTGTTTTTGAAAGCTCACTCACAGGAATTCTGATTGCTTCAGACATAACTATCCAACTTTCTTGGATCATCCCTTGCTGGAGCAAATCAGATCTTTGAAGACCTGTCACCCTTGTGCAGAGCTCTCCTTCCTGAACTACTTCTTGATCTCAGGGGGAGCTTTGACAACATCTATAGATCCACTTTGCTTCTCTCTACTTGTTGATAGAGAAGACATCATCACCCCTTTTCTTTTTCTTTCTGTACAGGGTTTTAACTCCCTTCAAAAGTTACCTTTGGTTTTGCTGAAACCTGGTTAAAATCAGCTCCTTTGGTTTGTGAGAACCTGGTCAAAAACTCTCTGGTGCTCAAGACACCTGATCAACTCATCGTGAAGTGGATTCCTATCAAGGGTGATAGAAGAGTGGACTACCCAGGATTTTGGGGAACCACTATAGCTCCTTGTGTCGTCTGGATTGCTTGTTTCTTTGTGTTTTGCTTTGTGCTGTGAATTTCTTTTTACTCTGATTATTTGCTATAGCACCATACACTAAGTAAATCTAAACTTTCTCTCCACTCAAGTTTTTATTTGCAAAACTATTTTAAATAACTCTATTCACCCCCCTCTAGAATTAGGATTGATCTTATCCTGCACTTTCATGGACTTAGTTTTATCGGAACTGGTTTAAGCTTCTTTCTCTTTGGTGATCGTAAAAGGACGGCAGGATCGACATTTTGTAGTGGTGACCTTCCCGAGTGTCGGTGTCACCGCAAAACGGCGATTCTGGGCATAAGACCCCGTAGTTTTAAAAAGAAAAAAAAATGGGGTCTTACACTTGATGTACCCTATGATGCCCATTCCTTAGAGTATGAAATGCCTAATTCAGATGTCATAGAAGAAGAAAGGCTAGTGCACCCAAACATCTATGTTGAAGGGATATCTCATCAGACTGATCAGATGTCACCATTCTTACTAACCCAACTGAAAGGATTATTGGATGATCAAAGAAGGCAACTAGAGAACTTTGTGGATGAGTCTATCATGGAGCTAAGGAAAGATTTGACAACAGAGATCAAATCTATAAGATTTGAGGTAAATCTGTTGAAGGCTAAAACTGTTGCATTCTTCCATAGGGTTGCACCTGCAGTTACCTTTACAGAAAGCAATCTGGCAGAAATCAGTAATATCTAGACTTGGATCATAGGAAATCAAATTATTACTGTCGGCAACATTATAGCATTTAACAATGCACAAACAGAATTGATGGAGATACGCAAGACTATTCTTGAAAGAAGAATGGATGCATGCGCCCAAGTTCTAGATGATCACTTACTCAAGGTCAAGAACCATGTCACCCTTGGTGTTAACTATATGGATAGTCAGTTAACAAAGCAAAGCACCTCCCTGACTAAAAATGTCTTTGAAGAAGTCAAAATGGGGGAGAAGGCAGTGATAAAGACTAACACTGAAAATGTTATATGGACTACAAATGTGGTAAGAGAATCTCTTAATTTGGACCATATAACATATAATAACATCCATGCCAAGCACTACAGGATGGAATGATGGGTCAGTATGATAGTTAGTATGAAAAATAATATGATACTCAGCAAAATGATACTCAATAAGATGCTCAGTAGACTAAACCAGCAACTGCTGCTACTGAAATTCCCTCTTTCAGCCCCACTATTGAGAAGATGGTTAGGGTCAAAGGCAAAATTGTTGTTGAAGATGAAGAGGAGGTCAGGCTCAGCAAGAAGAGGTATAGAGAAGAAATGGAAACCAGGCCAGACTTTGAGCAATGGAGTCCTCAATCTAGGACTATAATTTTGTCTGTCTGGGATCAAGTTAAGTCCAAGAAAACTGAGAGGGGAAAGCTTTACAACTCCTTAGAATGGGCAAAGCTAGAGAGAAATGAAGAAGCAAGGAGAAAGTATAGAAGAGACAAGAAGTCAGGTGTTCTACCACCAGATGCATTGGAACCAAGCAAATACTTCCCCAAGCCTTACAACTACTTTGAGAGGCAAAAGAAAAAGAGAGAAGATGAAGCAAAGACTACTAAGAAGCCAAACAAGGGGATAGTAATTAAGGAACCAGAAACATGATTTTTTTTCCTCAAGGGCTTTTTGGAATGTGAACATTATTTTAAGCACACTAGATATTAATGCTTAATGCTTTTAAATATATTCATATGTTTCTATGTGCTTCAATTTCTATTCTCAATTGTCTATGTATGATTAAACTTTTATATATGTTAGTGCATATCATTGTCTAAGGTTTTGACTTCTTCAAATTAGGGGAGATTATTGGATCCATTGATCACAATATCCAAAATTTAAAGAAGGCCTATAAGACAATGTTATACACATAATTACATTTGATGCATGCTTTAAGTTATATGTATGCAGGTTGCTCTTTGTTCACTATTTAAACAGGTTGTCTAAGCAATAATGATAGGTTGACACAAGACAGGATGCTAATAGGGCAGAAATCTGTCTAAGTCCAGAAGCATTGAGTGAAAGTAGTTCACTCAATGCCATATGGCTTTAAGCGTTGAGTAAAGCCTAAGCAATCAAAGCCACAATATTGCCAAAGCAGAAATCTGGTTAAGTCTAGAAGCATTGAGTGAAGCCAGCTCACTCAATTCCTAGAGCCATAAGCATTGAGTAAAGCTCAAACAGTCAATATCAGAGAGAAGCTGACAAGAATTCTGGCCAAGTCAAGAAGCATTGAGTGAAGTCAGTTCACTCAACGCTCAAAAGGAAAAGCATTGACAAAACACTGTTCAGTCAGATATGCAGGGTTGTTGGACTTGGAAATCTATCTAAGGATAGATGTGTTGAGTGAAGATAACTCACTCAATGCCTATTCAACAAAAAATCTATCTAAGGACAGAAGCGTTGAGTGAAGTCAGTTCACTCAATGCCTATTCAATAAAACAGGAAAAGGCAGAAAGCATTGAGTAAAGACAATTCACTTATTGCCTTAATATAGAGAAAATCAATCAAGTATAGATGTCTTAAGTGATCAAGGCTTACTCAATGCCCAGTCAGTCTAACTACAATCGTCAATATTCGTTGAGTGATGAATGATCACTCAACGCCTGGTGGTGTAGAATTCGACCTAAGTATTTTGGCATTGAGTGATAAGCCTTAACTCAACGCCTATGCAGAATTGTCTGAATTTGGCTAAGTCCACAGGTGCTGAGTCATGATGACGTCAGCAAAAATTCAAATGTTATGGAAACAGAATAATAGATAACAAATGGCGTCTCTTGCCTGTTGCACAACAATTAATGCAAAAGAAAAGCACAGCTACCAAATCCTGGTGGTTCTATGGCTCAAAGAGTCGTTGGACGATGAGATACAAAAGTAATAATCCAAGGAAGAAGAAATTAACTTTTGGAGTTTGATAGTCTCATCTTCTTCCTCTGAACTAAGTTGCAAAGCTTGAAGAAATCACTTGTGTTGTTGATCTGAAAGTTCAAAAAAGATAGTTATTGTCATTCTCACCTTCAACAATAAGTTCAAGGAGTCATCTTTTTGAGGTAGAAGAAGGAACAGAGCAAGCCCTAGCTTCAGGTACTTCACAGCTCAAGCAGAATATTCTTGAAGATCTATCCTTGGAGCTGTGAAGAAAATAGGACTGAGTCATCTCAGTTCATGAAGAGGAAGACTTTGAAATTATTTCTCTGGAGTTAATCTACATAAACAACCAACATTTATTTCTATAGGATCTTAACTGATCTGAGTGTAAGACTAAACTATAAAGGCTGAGGTAGGGTCTTTTCTGAAGATCTGAGTTGTTGGGCCTTTGTGCTTGAGTTGTAGGATTCAAGGTGAGAATCTGAGTTATAAGAGAGTTTCACTATGAGATAGGATCCAGTGGTGGATTTGAGTTTAGGACTTTGAGTTAAAGTGTAATGCCCCGAAACTCAAAAGAGAAACGGGCAGTGCGTTTGAGCTAGTTTTGGTCTTGGTGAGGGCCACCCGGCCTGGGACACGGGCATGTCCCAGGGTGTGTCGTGCTCGGGTTGCATGATTTTTCCAGAGGTTGACGAGTTGCAGTCGACGATCGTGGAAGGCGGAGAACACGGCCTGAGACACGGGCGTGTCCAGGGTCGTGTCCTGCTCGGGCTATTTACGGGACTGTGTGGAAAGAGTTATACGGCCTAAGACACGGGCTTTCCAAGGGCATGTCTAGTACAGAGCCTGTGATACGGGCGTGTCACAGAGCTGTGTCCTCTTTGGGTTGGTTTGATCCTGTGTCGGTTCAGGGAACACGCCCCTCAACACGGGCGTATACTGTAGGACACGGGCATTTCATTTATAACACGGGCGTGTCTAAGCCCATGTCATATTCGGGATGTGACGGTTTCAGCATCGATTGAGGAACACGGCCCATGAAACGGGCGTGTCACAAGCCGTATTCGCCCAGTAATTTGATTTTAAGAGCAATTCGTGGCCATTCGTTTCCTTATTTTGGGATCCAACGGTTCAGGCTTTTCCCTGTTGGTTTAAGTCCGGGAGATGAGGGTTTTCTTCCTCATTTTACTTGGGCTATTCTCTTTCTAGAGTTCTAGAGTGAGAGGAGAGCAAGGAAGAAGAGGGAGTGGAGATCCGGTCGCCGGAGGAGTTTCGGAGCGCCAAATCGCAAATTGAGTTCAGATCTGCAAAGGCAAGGTTGTTACGGTGCTTTCCATTCGAGTATATCTTCACGGCGCCAAAGAGAAATGCTAGGGTAATGATTCTCTACTTGGACATGTGAAGTCCCCTTTTATTTTTGCATAGGAAGCCCGCTCTCGCGAGTATGTGGTGAGTTTGTGATATTCCTTCGGGTAGACATGAATAGTCCCCGTTGTTTTGCATGTAGAGTCCGGAATCAAAGTACGGACATAGGCATGGTGTGTGAAGCCTACCCGGGCAAGTTGGTCTGGATCAGTGATGTTTCATTATGCATGAATGGTCGGAGAAGAATCCGTGCCGATAGTTGTTTTCGGGTTTTCTACGCGGTAGATTGCATTAGGGAATCTTGGGGATTAACTCCAAGGTGCACCCGGAAAACTGGGCAGAAGCGTGATTCTGCCAACTTGGTGTCCTGGGAGCCAACTTGTACATAACTGGGTTATGTAAAATTTTTGTAATCGTTTTGGGACTCGGGGAAGCTTGACCCGCGCATATGGCTTAAATTGACGTTGCGGTGTGAGCAACGGGTTAGGAGGAACTGTACCCGCTCTGTGTCGTTCGGTTAAAGAGACCTAAGGTACATGGCACTTATCGTTGGCATAGATGGAGGGTCTTAGGCTTAGGCCAGAAAGACTAAAATTCTCACGAGATTTGCCGTTCTAGAGGCGGTGGTGAGACCACAGATTTTCACCGAGTAAGTGCCCTAAGAGCACGGGGTGTGTGGCCGCGGGCCTACACCTGTAGTGTATTGTGCAAATACAGTACTTTCACTTTAATTATTGGATTATACTAATGCATTGCAGGGAAGGAGCACCGCCACCTCAATAAGGGGGTGGGGTCATTATAATTTGATCAGCTTTAGCTGACCGTTACTTTTGTTTGCCACCGTTACGGTGAATTGTGCTTGCAGGTGCTGCGGAGCCTAGTGGCAAATAGCAGGCCAAAGACTATGTTGTTGAGACGGCCCTCGAAGGCCATGTGATGTTTACTTCTTTTATTCATGTATGACCGGCATGCGTGCCGATATTTGGAAAACACTGTTTAATTAAGTAAACTCCTGTGAGGCCATAAGGCCAGTACTTTGTGTGTTTTGTACGTTCATTCCTGTTTGGATTTGTTAGTGGACATTCGTGCTTTTGGCTGGGTTCTTTCTTTGCAACTTATTAATTTGCTTCCGCTAGAATGTACTCTGCGTAGGACGTCAGTTTTTGGTTGAATGATTTCATTTAGTAACTTACCGGTCTGTCCGTGGTATATGGTGTCGGGCCCCGGACGGACCTACTGCTATATGCTATGTGGAGGATAGGGGTGTTATAATTTGGTATCAGACTACCAGTTTCGGTCATGCTTAAATGAATTCGTAGACAAATTCAATTTAATGGGTGGTGTGCACATGTGTGTGCGTCATCGTTATAATATAAAAAGAACCTATGAATGTCCACTTAGGAATGAAAATACACATGTTTGAGGAACCTGCGTGTTCCTATAATTGCTTTTTGCAATATTGTTCGGACACTTAATGGTATTTTATACGACTATAGGTGACCAGGAGTGGTGTAGGGCCGACAGAACATACGGTTTCTGAGGCAAGTAGCGCACTAAATGTTGATCCTGCAACACCTCCCTCGGCAAAAACCATACGATTGGTGGCTGAAGCAGTGTTAGCTATGATCACTGCTTAGCCTGTGAGACAAGTGCAGCAGCCTTCCCCTGCTGTGGAGCAAGTACCTCTTCAAGCGGCTGAACCGAGGAGGGTAGAGCAAGTGGTAGTGGAGCAAGTGATGCCCAGGAGAGCAACTAAAAAGCAGCTGAAGCATGTTATGGGCTTCAATCCTCCGGTGTTCTCGGGGACGGAAACCCCAACCCAAGCTAAAGATTGGCTCTCTCAGATAAAGAGAGTCCTGACAGCTACGGAGACGGAGGAATGGCAAAAGTCGACTATAGTCACTTACTTGTTGGACGGTGATTCAAGGATGTGGTGGGAAGGTTTGGAACTACACCACTTGGGGGGAAGACAACTTACAGGCGTCTCGATGGAAGAGTTTTCGAGACTGTTCTTGGCAAGGTACCTCCCCTCTGCTCAGAGGATTGTGTTGGAGAACAAATTCCAGAAGTTGACTCAAGAAGAGAGTAGCGTAGATGAGTACCTCCACGAATTTACACGATTGGGTCAGTACGCTAGCTCTACTTTTGTTGATGAGGAGCGGAAGACGAATCGTTTCTATGAAGGTCTGAGGGATGACCTAAGGCTACTGCTCTCAGGGCTTATAGTGTAGGGCTTCTTGACCCTGGTCAACACGGCCCGGTCTTTGGAGAAGGATATGAAGAATGTGCAGGCGAAGAAAGACTCTGGTGTTAAGAAGACATAGTTTAAGGTGCCGACTACCTTGAAGTCTGGTTATCGTAAGTTCTTTAATAAGGCTAGGACTTTGGGTCCAGCCCCTTCTTCTGGTGCTTCGGGGGCAACTACAAGCCGGACCCCGGGCGCTTGTTACAATTGTGGGGAGCTGGGGTATTTTGCCTGTGATTGTTGGAGAAGACACCCAAAGTCTGAGAGGAAGCCGGGAGCAACCTACAAAGAGAAGGGCAAGGTGGTGGAGTCCACCGCATCGCATTATGCCCCAACTCAACCAAGAGTTTATAATCTTGGCCAGCAGGAGGACATAAAGCAAGCCGATGTGGTGACAGGTACGGTTTAAATTTATAGCAGTTTAGCTTTAAATATTGTTACCTTGCATATGTTAGCTTACTACTGTTTGTACTAGGCTTTGTATTGATTTTCGATAATCCGGCAAGAGCACTCTTCAATACGGGAGCTTCGTACTCCTTTTTGTCCGAAGGATTCATATCGCGCATCAGAGTCCCTTCTTCGATGGCAAAGGACAAACTGGATATGTTGTTACCTAACGGGTGCTCAATGCGCGCGGATAGAATCTGTTGTGTAAAGATATTGATTAGAAGTCAGGAATTCGACTTGCAAGCGTCGTTATTGCCGCTAGTGGAGTTCGATGTAATATTTGGTATGGACTGGCTCTCGGAGCAGCAGGCATACATCGATTGAAATCGCAAGGAGGTCAAGTTGGGAACTGGTCGTGAGATGACTTTTGCGGGCTTGAAAGGGTCGAACAAGACGTTGGTGTCTGCTCTTCAGGTGGTTAAGGCAGTTTGTGCCGGTGCAGAGCTGTTCCTCACACTAGTGGAGGCTTAGAAGCCTAATCCTACTTTGGACAGTATCTCAGTGGTATCCGAGTACCCTGACGATCTCCCTGGAGCCCCACCACAGCGAGAGATTGACTTCACAATTGAGCTTATGCTAGGTGCCAAACCCATGTCATGCTCTCCATATCGGTTAGATCCTAAGGAGATGGCGGAACTGAAGGTTCAACTAGAAGAGCTTTTGGAAAAGGGTTATGTGCGTCCAAGTTCGTCACCTTGGAGCGCACTGGTCCTCTTTGTTAAGAAGAAGGACAAAAGTTTGCGACTCTGTATCGATTATAGAGAGCTGAATAAGTTAACGGAGAAGAACAAGTACCCGATCCCAAGGATTGATGATCTGTTCGATCAGTTGGTTGGGTCATCGGTGTACTCTAAATTGGATCTTAAGTCCGGGTACTATCAGCTGAGGATAAGGGAAAGTGATATTCCCAAGACAGCATTCAGCATGAGATATGGGCATTATGAGTTTACTATCATGTCGTTTGGGCTGACTAATGCGCCATCAGTGTCCATGGATCTGATGAACAGGACATTCAGAGAGTACTTGGACCACTTTGTGATCGTCTTCATCGACGACATATTGGTGTACTCGCAGTGCGAAGAGGATCACTTCAAGCATTTGCATTTGGTGATGGAGATGCTTAAGAGGAACCAACTTTATGCCAAGTTCTCCAAATACGAGTTTTGGTTGTCCTCGGTGGCATTCCTTGGTCACATAGTCAGCGGAGAAGCGATTGCGGTGGATCCAGCGAAGATAATTGCGATACAGGAGTGGTCTGTGTTGTGTTCAGTAGCGGAAGTCCGGAGTTTTATCGGGCTTGCCGGCTACTACAGGCGCTTTGTAGAGAACTTCTCGCGGATAGTATTACCCCTGATGACTTTGACGAGGAAAGATCAAAAGTTTGTGTGGTCATCGGAGTGCGTGCAAGCTTTCGAAGAATTGAAGAGGCGGTTGACCACGGCGCCTGTTCTAGGTTCGCCGGTTGAGACCGAAGGCTTTGAGATCTACAGTGATGCTTCGGGCAGTGGTTTGGGTTGTGTTCTACTGCAGCACGGGAGAGTGATGCTTATGGCTCGCGTAAGCTGAAGGTGCATGAGAGAAATTATCCGGTCCATGACTTGGAGTTAGCGGCCATGATATTTGCTCTAAAGCTGTGGAGACATTACTTGTATGGGGTGAAGTTCGATATCTATACCGACCAAAAGAGCCTGAAATACTTGTTAGATCAAAAGGATCTAAACATGCGTCAGTGGAGAAGGATGGAGTTCCTGGGGGACTACATATTCAAGATTCACTATGTACCTGGTAAAGACAATGCAGTTGCGGACGCATTGAGTCGCAGGGCCCCTGCACGGGCCAACTAGTTGTTGGTTCATGACGAGCGGTTGATTCGAGAGCTGGAGGCATTAGAGATCTCTTGTGTGGACAAGCAGACTAGTGTCGAAGCACAGCTGAACTGGATAGAGGTGCAGTATGACCTGGCTGATTGGATTCGGCGGGCTCTAGAGTTGGATAGCAGCATGAAGCAAATCTGGGATGAGGCTTTGGATGGATCAAATTCCCAGTTTAATGTTGTTGATGGACTGTTGCGGAAGGACAGTCGTTTGTGTGTCCCTTATGTGGATAAATTTCGGGATGAATTGATGTACGAGGCACATCATACCAAGTACTCGATTCACCCGGGGAGCACGAAGATGTATCAGGATATAAAAAAGTTGTTCTGGTGGCCAGGATTGAAGAAGGACGTGGCACTTTATGTGGCGAAGTGTCAAACGTGTGCCTTGGTGAAGGTGGAGTGCTAGAAGCCCGGAGGTTTATTGAAGTCTTTGCCTATTCCGGAGTGGAAGTTCGACGATATTTCTATGGATTTTGTGCATGGTTTGCCAAGATCGCAGAAGGGGAACGATGCCATTTGGGTGATCGTAGATCGTTTGACGTAGGTGTCGCACTTCATTCCGAATAAGAAGGATGATTCGGTGGAGAAACTGGAGAAACTGTATGTGGATAATATTGTTCGACTACACTGTGTGACCCGTAGAATCGTGAGCGATAGGGATGGATGGTTTACGTCCAATGACTGGAGGCTGGTGCAGTAAATATTGGGATCTAAGTTGAGGTTCAACACAACCTTTCATTCGTAGACCGATGGTCAGACCGAGATGGTCAATAGGACGATGGAGGACATACTTTGCATGTGCGTCCTGGATTTTGGAAAGCAGTGAGAAGATCACCTATACTTGGTGGAGTTTGCGTATAACAATAGCTACCAAGCGAGCATTCAAATGGGGCCCTTCGAGGCCCTATATGGTAGAAAATGTTGCACGCCGTTGTCATGGTTAGAAATGGGTGAGACGAAGCTTTTTAAGAGGCAGGAGGTGGAAGATGCAACGTCGTTGGTACGAACCATTCGAGAACGGTTGCTAATCGCTCAGGACCGACAAGCTAAATACTTTAATGCCAAGCATCGGAACGTGGAGTTTGCTGTTTGAGACTGAGTGTATTTGAAGATAAAGCCGTTCAAGGGTGTCTCACGGGTATGAAACTTGAAGAAGCTAAGCCCGAGGTACCTTGGATCGTTTAAGGTTCTGGAGCGGATTGGCAAAGCATCCTACCGTCTGAAGCTATCAACGAAACTTGGTGGTCTACACGACGTATTCCACATATCGGCATTGCGGAAGGCGGTGCAAGAGCCTTCGCAAGTGATTTTGGTTGATCAAGTACCAGTTGATGATGGGTTGACGACGAAGGTCAAGCCTGTACGTATTGAGGACTCAGAAATCAAGCGACTGCGTAATAAAGACATCAGGATGGTCAAAGTCAGATGGGACAACTGTGGTCATGAGGAGCTTTTGTCGGAGCGAGAGCATACCAAGCTCGAGGAGTACCACGAGTTATTCCACTCAGGTACCGTTTCGTTTTGTGTATCTGAAAGTGAGGGTAAGATCTATCTCAACTCTAGAGGGGGGGGTGAATAGAGTTTAATTAAAGTAAATTCACAATTTTAAACTTAGTAAAGCTTGTAAGATTTGATTTATATATATGTGTAGGGTGCCTAGCTATAGAATTAAAAATACAGTAAAAAGGAAGAGCACAGCACACAGCAAAGAGAACACACAAGCAAACCAGAAAACACAAGGAGCTATAGTGGTTCCCCAAAAACCTGGGTACATCCACTCTTCTACCACCCTTGGTAGGAATCCACTGCAGGATGAGTTGATCAGGTGTCCTGGGCACCAATGAGCTTTTGATAAGATGCTCAAAAACCAAACTAGATTTTTTTGATCAGGTGTCTTGCCACCACTGAGTTTTGACAAGGTTCTCAGAACCAGACTCAAAACTTTTGAAGGGAGTTTTGAAAACCCTTTTACAGAAGGAAAGGAAAAGGAAAAGAAAAAGGGGTGAAGTTGTCTTCTCTGTCTCAATCAAAGAGAGAAGCACTAGTGGATTTGTATTGTCAAAGCTCCCCCTAAGATGTTGAATGAATCAGGAATGGAAGCTTTGCTCTAGGGTGATAGGTCTTTAGAAACTTCAGATCTCCAGCAGAAGATTGTTTCAGCAGAGGCTGAAAGATGAGTTGTCTGGAGTCCTTGAGATGAAGCTGTGATCACTTTTTGAGTACACAAAATTATTCAGCTAATTCTCCTTTTTCTGTAACAGTATGTGTGTCTCTTGATTCTATTGATTGTATTTACTCTTGATTGATTGTTGAGAGAAGAAAAGAGAAGAAGTTCTTATTCCTTGAAGGTTCTTCATCCAAGATAGCCGTTATCAGGCATTAAATGCCTTCCATAAAGAATTTGTCTTCTAGACGAAAGTCCAGCAAAACATTCTCTTGATAATTCCTTGAAACTTGCTCCAGAATAAATGAAAACGGCTGGCAGATCTTCTTGATATAAATGCTGAGAGAATTCAAAAACATTCCAAAGGCTAACAGAATTTGAATCCTTAAAAACGTCGATCTCTCAGAAAATCGTCGATCTGAGCTCTACGATCGTCGAACTGAGCTCAGAGATGGAATAAGATCAACAGACAGAAAACGTCGAACTGAGCTCGAAGATCGTCGAACTGAGCTTAGCGACCTGGAGAATAAGCGAAGAAGGATCGTCGACCTGAGCTAGAAGATCGTCGAACAGAGCTCGACGTCTTAACTTAGTTGAGCTCAGAGAGCGTCGAACGGAGTTCGACGTTTCATCGACCTGAGCTCGATGAAAGATGTCTTATTCTTGGCTCTATTTCTGAAATCTTGGAATGGTCCTGGGGGCAGCTTCAAACCTAAGTTCTAAGCCCTAGACACATTCTAATGTTGACCTTTTCAACTATACATCTAGGTCAACCTGGTTTCCTAAGAAAAAACATAGTGATCCTTACCCAAATTAGTAATAGGGTGTTCCTACAATCTCCCCCTATTTGGGTTAGGATTACTATTTACATATTTCAGAAATAAAAGATACAACAACATACAGAAGAGCAGTAAACTAAAACAGAATAGAAAAGCAAGAAAATATTGCAGCAATTTTGTGGAGTTTCAGCAAATTTTCAGAGGATTGTACTGTCTGCTTACATATGTTACTTCTTTTCATTTCCCCTTCTTAAATATAATTTCTCTGTTAGGATTGAGGGCTTCCTTCTTTGACCTTCTATCATCTTCTGCTCCTAAGGAGGTTTGAGATCTAGCTCTTGGAACCACAGCCTCAGGATTCAGCTTCAGGTAGTCCACTAGGTCAAAGAATTTACTTAAAGAATACTTTTCCAATTCAGCTTTTCTTTGTTCTGACAGAGTTGTAATGTTAGATGTGTCTCTTCCTTGCTCTCTTGCTTTCTTCAATTGATCTAGAGCAGCCAATTCTTTCATCCTTGCAGTCCAAGATAATGGGTTGTTCTCTGGGTCTTCAAATGGCACTGCAGGCCCATATCTGTTGATTGATTCTGATGCAGTAGTAGTTCTGGTTTCAACCTTTTCTCTGAGCTTGTAGGGGAAAGAACCGTGAGTAGTGTTTGTATGCCTTTGTCCTTCCCTGGCTTGAAATCTGTGCTCTCTTTGGCTTCCTCTATACTGACCCCTTCTTGATTGATAGCCCCTTTGATATTGCCCCCTTGGCTGGTATCTCTGATAAGACTGGGAGGAACTTTGTTTGGAAGCTGGGGCTTGAGAAGCTGAGCCTGAACCAGAATCTGGAGGAGGAGGAGGAGGAGGCTGAAAATGAGAGGATCCCTTTTCATACTTGTCCAGCTTCCTTCTCTTCTTCATAGCTTTTAGTTGGTTCTTGGAGAACTGCATCCAGGGCTCAGAAATGGGGCAGTCATGCAAAATATAATATGGAATGTCATTTGAGTCTTTAGCTTGAGCTGGGGGTACTTTCATCATAGCCTTGCTTCTGGCCTTCCTTTTCTTGGCAATAGTATTAGAAGAATCATCAGATTCAGTTTGAAACTGATCACTCTCTGAACTTTGTGGTCTATCATACAAGTCTTCAATGCTTTTTATATACTTTTCTTGTTGCTTGATTTGATCAGGGGTAAGGGCTGGAGCAGTAGCAGCATCAATAACAGGAGCAGAGACAGCAGGAGTAGAAACAATTGAAGCCGAAATAGATTCAGATTCTTCTAGGTAGGTAGTAAGTTCTTTAGCAGCAGCAGTATCTTCAATCACAGAGACCATTTCAGTATCTTCTGAAGGCAAACTTGTTATAACAGCAGCAGCAGCACTTAAAATATCAGCATCCACAGCTTTGAAGGAATTTACATATATTTCAATCAGCCTGGGATCACAGTAATTGATAGGCACAATGGCCTTAGTGAGGTCTTCAGATTGTTGAACTGGCAGAGAGCTGAAATATACAGTATCAAAAGTAGAAAGCAGACTCTGAAGGTCCACTGCAAAAATAGGAGCAGAACTGGAACCTTCAGCAGTCTCAAGCACACCCATTGCTTCATGAGGCATCTCCCCCTGCCTTGGTTCAGAGACCATTGAATCAAGGCACCCAGATGAAGGTGTTGCCTGGGAAGAGATGAAGGAGGAGAGCTTGGTAGACAACTCCTGAACTTGTTTCAGAAGTGGAGCCAAAGAGGTCTCCAGCAGAGATGTTAGTCGGGGGGCTAGCAGGTCATAGAGCTTGTCTGCCAAAATAGGAAGATCTACATGCTCAAGATGGGCTTGAGCAGAGGTAGGAATAGAAGTTACTGGAGAAGTGGCTGGAGCTGATGTCATGGAGAATGTGGAGATAGGAGGTGGAGGGATAGATGGCTCTGAAAGAGGAATAGTGGTGAAAGAAGTTATTGAGGTGGAGATGGATGAGATGGAATAGTCATATGATGGGGTGAAGGATGGTTGAGAGAGGATTTCGTGAAGAAGTTGTTGATAGGAGGATGTTGAGGGAAGCTCAGAAGGAGAGGGAGGAGAAACATCCATAAAGGAGTCTTCTATAAGAGAGAATGATGGAGAGGTGATAGTTGGATAAGAGAATAGAGGATGGAATTCTTCTAAAGTAGTGGCTGGAGGAGGTGATGTTGGTGAAGAAATGGTAATGGGAGAAGAAATGGTAGAGGTTGAGATTGGTGTGGTGACTGGAATAGAAACAGCTGGAGGAGGAGAGGAAGAGGCAGACAATCCTTCTGCTGGGGCAGATTCCTGAGAGGGAGTGACTTGGGTAGTCCTGGTGCCTGAAGCCAGTGGAGCAGCAGCAGCCCTGATAGGGTTGATGATCTGCCTGTCCCATTTGCTGAATAGGGCACAGGTAAGCCTCTTGGATGCATTGATGAACATCCCACCAGAGGTCAGCAGGTCAGGGCACCTGGAGTGCAGGTAAACCCCTAAAATTCTTCCAAAGCTTACACAGTTTTTGTTTAGTTTCTTCTTGATCAGATTGAAGAATATTAATCCCCAGTCTAAATGCTTCTTATCAACCAGAGCTCCCATTAAACAAAACTGATATCTAGATATAGTTTCATGGGCTGAGTGCTTTGCCAGAAGCACTTTGCCGACCACATCAGCCAGAAATTGATATTCGATGGACAGATTTTTCTTCAGCAATTTGTTAGGGTTCACAGCAGTGTGACCCATTCTATCAAGCATAGAATCAAACTCCTCTCCAGATAAATCTATGGAGTCATTTCCAGAACTAAGTAGGAAAACTTCAGTTAGAAGGGTCGGGGACAATGGTACCTGAGTCCCTTTTATTGAGCCGATGACAGAATTCTCATTCTCATCTATCGCTGTAAAACACCATTCTTTAATTTCTTCTGAAGCAATCTTCATTCTGGTGGTCATTATCTGAGATAGCTGCTGTTCTCGGAATAGGTTGAGAATGTCCTTGAAACGCTGATCACTTCCATCAAACGAATTCATATCAATATCAAACCGGTATCGAATTTCATCTTGGAAATAGCAGCACTGGAGCCAGCCATCTGTACCTGCAACAATGAACCAAACACGACCAAGCGTAGAAGATTTGGAGGGAAAGAGAGAAAATTGCAGAGAGTATGAAAGCGCAAAAGATGAACGACGGCCGAAGAAATGATTTTATATTAGGGTTCGACGGCGAGACGGAAAATCGTGGAGCTCAGTTCGATGAAACTTCGAACTCAGCTCGACGATTTGGGCTACTAAAGGAATCTGAAGAGACGCCAATAGCGTCGAACTCCGTTCGACGATATTATCGAGTGTCGAGCTCCGCTCGACGACCTCTGAACAGACAGAATGGAAGCCTGGAGCTAACGGCGGCGCTGAACTCAGATCGACGATTCAAGAAACATCGATCTTCGGTCGACGATTTCTGGGAAATCATCGATCTCCGTTCGACGATTTCTGGGAAAACGTCGAGCGCAGTTCAGAGACAAAACCTATACTACAGACACAAAAAGAGATAAGTTTTTAGCCTAGTCTTGGTCTGTTTTTAGCTTTTTGATAGTTTAACTTTCAAGGCAGCCTAAACACCTAGAGGGGGGGGGGGGTGAATAGGTTCTGCTTTTCTTATAAAAACTTCTAGGCAGAATTCAATTCAATAGCTAACACAATTGGCACAGCAATCACAGAAAATAAAACATCACAGATTGCACAATGTTTTATAGTGGTTCCCCAAGGTCTGGGTACATCCACTTTCCCCCTTCACCTATCTAGCAGTATGCTAGATTCGGCCAAACTTCCACTTATCTCAGATCAACAGATCCTACAACTCAGAACCCAACTGGTTCCTACAACTCAGGCACAACTGCCCTACCTCAGTCTTGCCCCAAGGCCTACAACTCAGAGAATATCCTTCTCCTACACTCAGGCAAACAGCCCTACCACTCAGAGTTCAACACTCCTACACTCAGCCTTTATAACATAGGCTTACAACTCAGATCTGTGTAAACAGATCCTACAGAAATATAGAAAAGATTATTAAACTGTCTTGCCAAAGTTGAGAGAGAAAAGGCCAAGACAATTCTTGATCAGCTGATGCAATCAACTGTATCTGAGCCTTCTTCAAAGCTTCTTGAAAATGTACTTAGCTGAGTTGATTCCAAACAGCTTCTTGAGAATCCACTGGTGGTTTCTTTCTTCTTCTTCTAATTCTGGCTTGACCTCTCTCTATCCAGCACTTTGAAAGATTCTTCTGAATTCTGATTAGAACTCTTCTTAGATCTATCCTTAGATAGTCTTCTTAGATCTCCCGGAGAAGATCTTCTTAAGTGACTAGCACTTTCTTGAAATGAATTGGATTGTGATCCTTCTCTTCCTTTTTGATTCAAAGTTATTCAAAAAGGACTATCTGTTATGGTTGTTGTTCTCCTTCTGAATCAGTCTATTTATAGACATTCTTCATGGTAACCGGCTGATCCGGTTTCTAACCGTTTTCTGACAAGTCTGACAGCTTCAGTTAACCGGTGGTAATCCACAGCTGTCAAGTCTTCAAACAAGTCATGTGCCTTAGTCTTGAACCACAAGTTGTTGAAACAGTCTGTCAGAAAGTGTCGAGACCATCTGTCTATCTGTGTCGACACAATTGACTTTGGTGTCGACACAGTCTTCAGTGATGTCGACTAAGTTGCCTTTGAGTCGACACAGCTTCTTCTGAAAATAACTTGGTCTTGACTCTTCAGTGTGTCGACACAAGTCCTGTGTGTCGACACAGTTGTTGTAGAATTATAACTTAGTAAGTGTCGACTTAGCCTTCAGGTGTCGACACATTCATTTCTTAAATCTGCTTTAATGTGTCGACTTAATCACAATGTGTCGACACATTCTGCTGGTGTCGACAAACTTGAGGTCGACTATTTTCTTCTGTGTCGACACATTCAGCTGATGTCGACAATCTTGAGATCGACTATACTCTTCTGTGTCGACACATTCTCCCAATGTTGAGGTCGACGCTTTTCTTCTGTGTCGACACAAATTTCCAGAGTTGTGTCGACTCTTTTCTTCTGTGTCGACACAAATTCCCAGTGATGTGTCGACTTACTTCTTCTGTGTCGACACATTCTCCCAGTGTAGTTGTAGACTAACTGCTATGTGTCGACACTGCTTCCCAGTGTTGTGTCGACTATTTTCTTCTATGTGTCGACACTGCTTCCTCTGTGTCGACACTTGGACTTAGAATTTTTCTGCATACTTTGTCAATTCTTCACCTGCACATGTCAACTTAAAACAACATCAAATACACCTTGATGTATATCATTGAGCTAGGTTAGGCTTCTTCAAATCAGGTACACATTTTCCAATGTACCCAACAATCTCCCCCTATTTGGAGAAGTCATAACCCCTATAGCCAATGATATACACCATTTATAAACAGTACTAAATGATGATTAATGACATAACAGGAATACTTTAATATAAACAAAACATAAAAAAACAATTCATCACAGAATACACATTATAATATGCCAAACTGCATTTTGTTTATAACTGGGTAATGTTTGATTATAATGTTTTACATTTAATGATTACATCACAACATTACAAAACACTATAAAAAGAACTTAAAACATAATCAGGATTGATCAGGCTCTCTAATTATAATCCCTTTGCCAGATTGAATTGTAGCTGTCACAGGAGCTTCTGATTCTTCAGCTATCTTCTTTCCTTTAAGATCAGCTTTCTTCTGAGATTCTTCCTTAATCCTTTGCCTTTCAAAATAATGAAAAGGCTTTGGGAAGTATTTGCTTGGCTCCTTAGCATCTGATGGCAGTCTTCCCAGCTTAGCTTTCCTTCTGAATTGTACTATTGCTTCTTGTCTTGCCTCATACTTCTGCCATTCTATTTCATTGTACCACTTGCCTCTCTCATGAACTTTATCTTGTACAGCTTTCCATGCAGTGAGTATTATGTTCCTTGAAGTAGGACTCCACTGCTCATAATCTGGCTTAAGTACAGCCTGCTCTCTGAATTTCTTCTTGGCTAATAGAGCATCTTGCTGTTCTTTCAGAGTAGCCTCAGGCTTATCAACCTTTCCAAAGACAATATTAGTAACCTCCTTTGGAGGACTATACATTCCTTGAATTTTCTGATCAATCATGTCAAAATCTGGAGGGGGGTAAATGACTTGGGCAACCTCAGGTTGATTGCCTTCAAGTAGATTTGATTGTATTCCTGATTCAGCCACCATAGCATCATCACACAATGGGGGATATCCCAAAGTGGCTCGGATACTATTGGTCACCCATTTGGAGTGCTCTGAGCCTGCATGAATTAGCATCCTCTCCCCCTTTATGGCTTCTCTAGATACATGATCTCTTAGATCTTCCTTTTGAAATCGGATTTGGCCATCCAAATAATTCACACCCTCTTTGAAAAATGGTTTTAACTTTTGAAGCTTGTCAGATATTTCTTTTTGAGAGGTTGTGATGGCAGTCTTAACAGATGCAATGGCAGCTTGGAAATTCTTATCAAATTCTTCCCTTTCTTTGGCTCTATCTGCAGGCAGACCTGGACCAATCTTCTTTACTTCCTCAATGATCTCATTATGAGATTCAGTTAAATTATCATTCATTCTTAGCTGGTTTTCCAAAACATAGCTTTGTTTCAAAGCAATGTCATCCACCTTTGTAGTAATAGCCTCATGTTGTTTAGCTAGATAAACCACAGCATTGCCACCCTTGTGGAAGCAATCTGTCATTTCCTTTTTATGCATGTTTACCTGAAACTGGATGGACTTTATATCCTGAGCTAAGTCAAACTGAAGTGACTTGCTATTTTCATTAACATACTTTTCCATAGCCAGCCTTTGTTCATCCAATTTTACTTGTAGATCTATCATAAATTTGTTGTAATCAAAGGCTGGAGATACTTGTAGAGGTGTGGTCTGTAAAGCCTGCTTATAATGCTTGCTTCTTCTCTTAAATACAACAAGTTTTCTTTTCTTTGCCACCCTGGCTTCTTCAGTTTCTGTTTCAGATGAAGTATCTACATGAATTCTTTCTTGAGGATGATGAATTGTATCAGTTCCAGGGACCTGTTGCTCAGCTTCAACATCCACTGGCTCACCCTCAACCTGTGGCTCAACTTCAGTTTCCTGATCAATGTCCATACCTATGGACTTCTCAATATCTGGTCCACCTCCTACTTTATCAGCAGTAGTATCAATATCTGGGAATAACTCCTCCATAGTAAATTCCAGTTGAGCTGTAACTTCTGCAGCAGTTAAATCTTGAGATAAGTTTAACTGTGCTTCCTCTTGTACTTGCACTTCAGTATTTGTAGTGTTAGGAGTAGGAGTGGACACTAGCTCCCCCTGAACCTGTGCAGTAATAAGAATATGAGCAATGTCTTTTATAGTAAAATACATTAGCTCCCCCTATACCTGAGCAGGAGTAGATACCTTTGGAGCAGGAGTGGAAACTGGCTCCCCCTGCATTTGTGCAGGTGTTGATACTTCCTGGACTATAGATGAGGCAAGCTGTTCTTCAACCTGTGTCCTCAGTGGGTCTTCTTGTAATTGTTCAGATTCTTGATTTTGTGTAGGGGATTTCACAGGGGTGTCTGGCCTGCTCTCTTCAGGCACATCCTTGGACAGCACCCTATCCCACCTGGAGAACAATCTCATATCCATTCTTCTCATATGATTAATCTTACTCCCTTGCAGTTGCTGCATCACTTCAGGAATCACTCCAGTGAAGTACAGGCTCATGATCCTAGCCATGTTAGGCTTCTTGATTCCTTCTTTGATCTTGTCAAAGATCACTCCTTACCAATCAGTAGGAATAGTAAAAACTATCCTGGTCATCAGGCTGAACATATAGGCAGAAATCCTATCATGTCCACCTGTCTTGCAGAGGATTACTTTCCCAACTACTTCTGACAAGAATTTCCCTTGTTGATTCATACCCTTCCTGTTGAAGGCAGCTCCAATCTTCAATCCTGAGTCCAGTCCACACCATTGAAGGGCTTCCCTTGTCTTAGATATAGGAACTTCCTCTTCATTCTCAACTACTTTCAATTGAAAGATCTTTCTTAAACTTCTTTGATTAATCTTCACCTTAGTCCCTTGAACAGTGGACTTAATCTTGAGGCCAGTAAAGTGGACTGATGCAGAGATAAAGAATTCGTGCACCTCCTTCTTCCAGATTTTAGTAGGTTCTGAGATGAGAAATTCTAACCCTGACTCAGAAAGGAGGGTGATAACTCCTTGAACATCTGGCGGCGCCTCTGCAAAGGCCTGGCGCACCAACTCATACCCTTCATTTATGTTGTCTTCAATCCTTGGCGCCATCGGTTCGTCGAGAAAGCTTGAGAGAAGAGAGAAAGATAGACTGTCGACACAGGGTTTTAGTCTCGAAAACCTTGGAAGCGTGTCGACAAAATGAGTTTTTGACCTATTTATAGCCTCAGTTGAAAGAAGTTCAAAAGGCGCCAAAAACAGTCAAAATGTGTCGACACAGACGGAATGTGTCGACACAAACTTCTATTGTCTCGACATTACTTCAGCCTATTATGTGTCGACACCAATTTGTGGTTATGTCGACACCTTAGATAAACAGAAATTCTGTGTCGACTCTAAGGATAAGTGTCGACACATATTCTGTAAGTGTCGACACCATTTTCCTGGTTGAGTCGACATTACATTCCTGGTTAAGTCGACAATATAACTCTCAAGTGTCGACACATATTCTCTGTGTCGACACAATATTTCTGACTTGTCGACATAATTTCTCTGAGTCGACACATTACTACTGAATGTGTCGACACATTCTTACTTAGCCAATTTCTGTAACTTCAATGTGTCCTTTTTTTTAACACTTGATTATGTTGTTTGTTATTACCTCTACTTATTTATATACCACTTCAATTGCATTGTTAATGATTTTGTTAATACATTAATCAATGGTTAACATACCTAATTCAATTTTGAATTTATTGAATTTGGTTTCATCTAAAGGCTTAGTAAATACATCTGCTATTTGATAATCTGTTTTTACAAATTCCAATGAGATGTCTCCTCTTTCTACATGTTCTCTAAGAAAATGGTATTTGATTTCTATATGCTTAGTTCTACTATGAGAAACTGGATTATTAGCAATAGAAATAGCACTCTTTGAATCACATAAAAGAGGTGTTCTACTTACCTGAATACCATAATCCTTAAGCTGATGCTGCATCCACAATAGCTGTGCACAGAAGCTTCCAGCAGCAACATACTCTGACTCAGCTGTGGAAATTGCCACACTGGTCTGCTTCTTACTACTCCAAGATATTAGTCTTCCTCCCAGGAATTGACAAGTACCTGTAGTACTCTTTCTATCCTCTCTACATCCTGCAAAATCTGATGGCTGCTCTACATATACTTCTTCTTTAAGATCACCATTCAGAAATGCTGACTTCACATCCATCTGGTATACTTTGAAGTCTTGGTAGGCTGCATAGGCAAGGAACATTCTGATTGCCTCCAGCCTTGCTACTGGAGCAAAGGTTTGATCAAAGTCAATTCCTTCTTCCTGCCTGTATCCTTTTGCAACTAACCTTGCTTTATTCTTCACTATTATCCCACTCTCATCTAGCTTGTTCCTATAGATTCACTTAGTGCCAATTATATTGTGGCCTCTTGGTTTAGGAACCAGCTCCCAGACTTTGCATCTTCTGAATTGATTCAGCTCCTCTTGCATAGCATCAATCCAGTGCTGGTCTTGGATAGCTTCTTCAAACTTCTTAGGTTCCATCTGGGACAAGAAACTTGAATGCAAAACTGTGCTTTGATTTCTGCTTCTAGTTTGCACTCCTTGTCTTGGATCACCAATTATCTGATCAGTTGGATGATCTCTCAGATATCTTATAGCTGGAGGAAGATTCCCTTCAGGTTGAGCATCTCCAGCTTCTTCATTCTGCTGAGCCTCCTGGTTTTCATCAGCTTCCATTATCTCTTGTACTCCCCCTGGACAGCAGCCTTCATTTTCCAATGCTTCATCTTCCTTTGAAGCTTCAGCAATGGAGAGCTTGCCCATCTTCTTGCTTATACCTGTTGAGTCATTTGATCTACAAGACAACTCACTATTGATTAATCTTGTTTCATCAAATACAACATGCACAGATTCTTCAACAACTTGAGTAGTTAAGTTAAAGACTCTATAGGCCTTACTATTTGTGCTGTACCCAACAAATATCCCATCCTGGGATTTGGCAGCAAACTTAGTCAAATATGACTTGCCATTGTTAAGTATATACTACTTGCAACCAAAGATCCTGAAATAGGATAGATTTGGTTTTCTGCCTTTCACAATCTCATAGGGAGTCTTTCTGTGGCTTTTGGTGATAGAAGCCCTATTGATGACATGACAAGCAGTGTTAACTGCCTCAGCCCAAAAATATTCTGGGAGAGAGGTGTCACTCAATAGAGTTCTACCAGCTTCAATTAATGTTCTATTCTTTCTTTCAGCAATTCCATTTTGCTGAGGTGTTCTTGGTGAGGAGAACTCTTGGAAAATCCCAAAGTCTTTACACAAATTTGTTATGCTTTCAGAATGAAACTCAGTACCATGATCACTTCTGATTTTGACCACTGTACTATTCAGTTCATTCTGAATTTGCTTTACAAAATTAAGTAGTACACTTGGGGTTTCAGATTTTTGTTTTAGAAAGAACACCCATGTAAATCTAGAATAGTCATCTACAACCACAAAAGTGTAGACCTTCCTACCTAGACTATGAACTGGCATAGGACCAAAAAGATCCATATGCAAGAGGTATAAGCACCTCACAGAATCCTTGTTTTCAAGGCTTTGAAATGAGGATTTTGTCTGCTTGCCCTTTTGACAAGCTGAGCATACCCCTTCCTTTATACACTTAACTTGAGGCCCATTCCTCACTAGTTCTTTACTAATGAGTTGGCCAATTGTCTTGTAGTTTAGATGAGCCAATCTCTTGTGCCACTTAACACAATGGGAAGCATTGTCATCAGCTACAAGACAAATGGGGGAAGCCTTATTTTCACACTCAAAATTAAGGCAATATACATTTCTCTTCCTATACCCAGTCAAAATGATCTCTTGATCACTTGACCTTTTGATATGACATCCATCCTTACCAAATGAAATGTCATATCCTAGATCACTCAGCTGGCTTATGCTTATTAGATTATGTTTCAAACCTTTTACATAGGCCACTTGGGTGATAGTAATTAGGTTAGAAGAAATGTTACCAAACCCTTTGATGACTCCTTTTTCAGATCCACCAAAGATCACTTTATGTCCATCTTTGACAGATGAATACTCCTTCAGTAGCCCCTTTGTTCCAGTCATGTGCCTGGAACAACCACTATCCAAGTACCATATAGGGGCATGGTTACTTGGATTCACCTGCAATACAGAATTACTTATCCTTAGAACCCAAGTAAGTCTTGGGTCCTTGGTTCAGGTTAGCATTAATAAAGTTATCATAACCTCTTCTAACAGGTAGACTCTTATTCTTTATAACACTTGTGTTATACCAGCAGTCCAATGCAAAATGGCCCCTCTTGCCACAGCACCAACATTCAAACTTATTGTATCTAGATCTAGATACATCTTTGTCAGTAGAATTTCTGTTCATTGCTGGTGCTGTTGCTACTTCACCTACTGATTTCTTAAAACCATTTGGTTTATGACCATAGGTAGGCCTGCTTGCCTTAACACCCTTGTTCTTCAGAACATTTGTCTTAATATGACCTTGAATGTCTTCATGATCATATATGTTAGAAGGCACTTTCTCCTTACTAAACCTTATGGGGACTGAAAGGTTTAGTGGCTGAATAGGGACTTTGCCTTTCCTCTTGAATCTGCCAGCCCTGGAGTTACCTTTAAATCCTAATCCAGCCTTACTTCTTCAGATCCCTCCATGTAGACAATCAATGTGTCCCACATCTCCTTGGAGGTCTTGCAGTGAATCAGATTCTGAAATGTTGAATCATCTATGGCACTGACAATGATATTCTGTGCCCTTTTATCCATGGTTGCCAAGATGATTTCATCCTTGGTCATTTCTGAATAAGTCTTTGGTATTTGGATATTTGCATCAAGAACAGATATCTTCATTGGAATGAAGGGCCCTTCTTGTACTGTGATGTAAATCCTTGGGTCAGATGCTTCCATAAACAATCTGACTCTCTCTTTCCAGATCCCAAAGATTTCCTTCTTGCATATGGGTAATTTCATAGACCCTAGCTCCTTATGATTCTCTCCAGAACCCATCTTCTTGAATCTTGAATCTGCCTTTCAGATCTACCTCGGACTGTTAAGTCCTTTTTGAGGAACCTCCCTCTGATACCACTTGATAGTTTAACTTTCAAGGCAGCCTAAACACCTAGAGGGGGGGTGAATAGGTTCTGCTTTTCTTATAAAAACTTCTAGGCAGAATTCAATTCAATAGCTAACACAATTGGCACAGCAATCACAGAAAATAAAACATCACAGATTGCACAATGTTTTATAGTGGTTCCCCAAGGTCTGGGTACATCCACTTTCCCCCTTCACCTATCTAGCAGTATGCTAGATTCGGCCAAACTTCCACTTATCTCAGATCAACAGATCCTACAACTCAGAACCCAACTGGTTCCTACAACTCAGGCACAACTGCCCTACCTCAGCCTTGCCCCAAGGCCTACAACTCAGAGAATATCCTTCTCCTACACTCAGGCAAACAGCCCTACCACTCAGAGTTCAACACTCCTACACTCAGCCTTTATAACATAGGCTTACAACTCAGATCTGTGTAAACAGATCCTACAGAAATATAGAAAAGATTATTAAACTGTCTTGCCAAAGTTGAGAGAGAAAAGGCCAAGACAATTCTTGATCAGCTGATGCAATCAACTGTATCTGAGCCTTCTTCAAAGCTTCTTGAAAATGTACTTAGCTGAGTTGATTCCAAACAGCTTCTTGAGAATCCACTGGTGGTTTCTTTCTTCTTCTTCTAATTCTGGCTTGACCTCTCTCTATCCAGCACTTTGAAAGATTCTTCTGAATTCTGATTAGAACTCTTCTTAGATCTATCCTTAGATAGTCTTCTTAGATCTCCCGGAGAAGATCTTCTTAAGTGACTAGCACTTTCTTGAAATGAATTGGATTGTGATCCTTCTCTTCCTTTTTGATTCAAAGTTATTCAAAAAGGACTATCTGTTATGGTTGTTGTTCTCCTTCTGAATCAGTCTATTTATAGACATTCTTCATGGTAACCGGCTGATCCGGTTTCTAACCGTTTTCTGACAAGTCTGACAGCTTCAGTTAACCGGTGGTAACCCACAGCTGTCAAGTCTTCAAACAAGTCCTGTGCCTTAGTCTTGAACCACAAGTTGTTGAAACAGTCTGTCAGAAAGTGTCGAGACCATCTGTCTATCTGTGTCGACACAATTGACTTTGGTGTCGACACAGTCTTCAGTGATGTCGACTAAGTTGCCTTTGAGTCGACACAGCTTCTTCTGAAAATAACTTGGTCTTGACTCTTCAGTGTGTCGACACAAGTCCTGTGTGTCGACACAGTTGTTGTAGAATTATAACTTAGTAAGTGTCGACTTAGCCTTCAGGTGTCGACACATTCATTTCTTAAATCTGCTTTAATGTGTCGACTTAATCACAATGTGTCGACACATTCTGCTGGTGTTGACAAACTTGAGGTCGACTATTTTCTTCTGTGTCGACACATTCAGCTGATGTCGACAATCTTGAGATCGACTATACTCTTCTGTGTCGACACATTCTCCCAATGTTGAGGTCGACGCTTTTCTTCTGTGTCGACACAAATTTCCAGAGTTGTGTCGACTCTTTTCTTCTGTGTCGACACAAATTCCCAGTGATGTGTCGACTTACTTCTTCTGTGTCGACACATTCTCCCAGTGTAGTTGTAGACTAACTGCTATGTGTCGACACTGCTTCCCAGTGTTGTGTCGACTATTTTCTTCTATGTGTCGACACTGCTTCCTCTGTGTCGACACTTGGACTTAGAATTTTTTTGCATACTTTGTCAATTCTTCACCTGCACATGTCAACTTAAAACAACATCAAATACACCTTGATGTATATCATTGAGCTAGGTTAGGCTTCTTCAAATCAGGTACACATTTTCCAATGTACCCAACACTTTTCAAAATCTTATAATTTATTTTAGGCTTCCTCCATCTAACATGCCTAACTGATTGAGGAAGAAGTTGTGTTTCTTTTCATCCAAAGGCTTGGTGAAAATATCTCCCCTTGCAAATCAGTTGGGATATATTGAAGTTCAATTTTACTTTTCTCAACATTATCCCTTAGAAAATGATGTTTAATTTCAATGTGTTTTGTCCTACTATGGAGGACTGGATTTTGTGCAATGGAAATAGCACTGGTGTTGTCACAAAATATTTTTGACTTCTCTATATTGTAACTATAGTCTAGGAGTTGGTTTTGTATCCACAATATTTGTGAACAACAACTGCCTGCAGCCATATATTCAGCTTCAGCAGTTGAGGTTGACACAGATGTTTGTTTCTTACAATACCAAGAGACAAGTCTATCACCAAGGAACTGACAAGTTCCACTGGTGCTTTTCCTGTCTATTCTACATCCAGCATAATCAGCATCTGAGAATCCAGTTAAGTCAAATACTGAGTCTTTTGGATACCAGAGTCCTAGATTTGGACAGCTTTTAACATACCTAAGAATCCTCTTAACTAAGGTTAAGTGTGACTCTCTAGGGCTAACTTGAAATCTAGCACATATACATGTAGCAAACATTATGTCAGGCCTACTGGCTGTAAGGTACAATAGAGAGCCAATAATTGCTCTATATGTTGTCTGATCAACTGGTTTCCCATGTTCATCAGCATCCAATACAGCATTGGTAGGCATGGGTGTTTTCATACATGATGCATCAGATATACCAAATTTCTTAACCAGCTCTTTTGCATACTTGGTTTGAGAAATAAATATGCCTTCAGCATGTTGTTTGACTTGCAATCCTAAGAAGAAGGATAGCTCACCCATGCTACTCATTTCAAACTTAGAGTACATAAGCTTGGAAAATGTTTTGCACAAGTTTGAATCAGTAGAACCAAATATAATATCATCTACATAGATTTGTACTAGTAGGGTATGGGACTTATGGGTTCTAATAAAAAGAGTTTGGTCTACTCTCCCCCTAACAAAATCATTTTTCAGCAGAAAACATGTTAGGGTCTCATACCATGCTCTAGGAGCTTGCTTGAGACCATATAATGCTTTGTGTAGTTTAAAAACATAATCAGGATGGGTTAGAGAGATAAAACCTGGAGGTTGTCTGACATAGACTTCTTCTTTGATCTCCCCATTGAGAAAAGCACTCTTGACATCCATTTGATAGACTTTGAATCCCTTGTGAGCGGCATAAGCCAGAAAGATTCTTATGGCTTCTAATCTTGCAACAGGTGCAAAGGTCTGGTCATAGTCTATCCCTTCTTCCTGAGAGTATCCTTAAGCAACTAGCCTTGCCTTATTCCTTACAATGATTCCTTGATCATCCAGCTTATTTCTGAACACCCATTTGGTTCCAATAATGGGATGATCTTTTGGCTTAGGCACTAGTTCCCAAACTTTATTTCTTTCAAATTGATGCAACTCCTCTTACATTGCAATAATCCAGTGTGGATCTTGTTCTGCATCTTGAATGGTTTGAGGTTCAATTTGAGAGAGGAAGCAAGTGTGCATCAGGTTCTGGTTGACCTGATTTCTAGTTTGCACACCAGCTGAGATGTCTCCAATTACTTGAGAAATTGAATGATCTCTTGTTGTTACTAGATCAACAGGGGGTGTTGATGGTTCACCAACCTGTGTTGTTGTTTCCTCTTGTGGAACAACAACTGGCTCTTCAAGAGGATTTCCTCCCTGATGTTGAGCAACTTCTTCATCTTCACTACTGTCATCCTTCTGAGTAACTTGTAATCTATTCATGTCTTCAGCAAGAGAGTGAACCTGCAAATGTTCTATGGTAAAAGCATCTTCTCCTTGAAAGACATGTTAGCTTCATCAAAAGTAATATGGACAGATTCTTCAATTCTTAATGTAGTTTTATTATAAACCCTATAGGCTTTACTGATCATGGAGTATCCCAGAAACACTCCTTCATCATCTTTAGCTTGAAATTTTGCTAGATATTTCTTGTCATTATTATGGATAAAACAAGTGCAACCAAAAACTTTAAAATAGTCTACTTTAGGTTTCTTCCCTTTGAGTAATTCATAGGGAGTCTTGCCCTTCAGTTTATGTATCAGGCTTCTATTCAACACATACTTGGAGGTGTTCACTGCCTCAGCCCAAAAGGATAGAGGTAGGTGAGCATCTGCCAATAATGTAGTTGCAGATTCAATGAGTGTTCTATTTTTCCTTTCAGCTACCCCATTTTGTTGAGGAGTTTTAGGAGCTGAGAAAGTATGCCTGATCCCTTCACTTTGACAGAACTCTTGCATGAGAAGAGAATCAAACTCTGTCCCATGATCACTTCTGATTAGGGCAATGTGAGTGTTGAACTCAATCTGAATGCATTTGAGAAAATCTGTCAAACACTTAAATTTATCAGACTTCTTCCTCAGAAAGAATACCCATGTGAATCTTGAGAAGTCATCTACAACTACTAAAGTATAGGACTTCCCTCCTAAGCTTTGTACTGTAATGGGTCCAAACAGATCCATGTGTAACAGATACAAAATCCTAGGTGAATCACTCTTATTAATTGATTTAAAACTACTTTTAGTTTGCTTGCCTAATTGACAAGCCTTGCAGAGTCCTTCCTTCTTGTAGGGGCCAGAAGGTAGTCCTCTAACAAGGTTGTCCTTGGATAACCTGGCAATGGTTCTAATGTTAACATGTCCTAGTATCTTATGCCATAGAATATTAGGTCTAGATATGGAATTAAACAGGCAAATATCTACCTTAGATGAATGAAAGTCTACTAAGTAAATATTACCTTTCATGTTACCTGTCAACACAGTTGTGTTGTCTTCTGACTTGACCTTGCTTATTTCTTTGTTGAAAGTCACTTGATATCCTTCATCACACAGCTGACTAATGCTTATCAGGTTGTGCTTGAGTCCTTCAACATAGGCTACCTTCTTGAAGGTGACTGTCCCAATTTGGACTGCACCATATCCTTTTGTAGTTCCAAAGTTTGAATCACCAAAAATTACTTTGGGTCCAAGCTTGGCTTTAAAGGATGTGAAGTTGTCCTTATTCCCTGTCATGTGCTTTGAGCACCCACTATCCAGATACCATAGCTGGTTTGATGTTGGATAGGTCTTCACCTGCACATAATCAGCTTATATGTTTTTGACCCAGTTAACCTTGGGCCTAGGTTGATAACCCTTAAATTCAGAAATAAAAGACATCCCAGGTTGATCCTTATAACTTTCAGGATGGTATCTCCTAGGAGGTACTATCCATTCAGTATAGGGATTAAAGCATTGGGATGAAGCATTTCTAGGATTGAATTGAGATTTGTCTCTGAAAGAAGGTTCAAAGCTCTGAACTTCGTTCGACGATCGTCGAGCTGGGTTCGACGATCTTGGGTAAAATCGTCGAGCTCCGTTCGAAGATCGACTATGAGGGAGTTCAGAGTTCAGGAAACGTTGAGCTGAGTTCGACGTTTCAGCCTGAGATCGTCGACCTCTGTTCGACGATCGTCGACCTCTGCTCGACGTTTTCTGTTGAGCTTTCCTTTTATTAGGTAGATCTGAATTTTTCCTAGCTACCTCAATAACACCCTTTCCTTTATCAGAAATAAATTTGATTGGGGTTGTTAATACTATGGGTTGGCTAGATGAGGCACCCAAGCCCAGTGTACTATTTAATCTTGAGTTCACTGTGCTTGTGATATCCATTAATTTGATACTTCTCCCATTAAGGGATTCTTCAAATTGCTTGGCCTTGGATAGTTCACTTTTTAGTGAAGCTATCTGCTCCCTATAGCATTCTAACTCTTCAGAGAGTTTGAGGTTCTCTGATTTTAAGGTGCTATACTCAGACAGTTGATTTCTGAGGGAAATGATTTCCTTCTCAGATTCTAACAAATCTAGGCATAGTACTTTAAATTCATGTTTAAAATCCTTAGAGTTGAAATCAAAAGAATTGATTACCTGATCTTCATCTGGTTGAACTTCTGAGTCTGACTCTGATTCTTCTGCTTCTGAATTTGATTGTGAGGCATTAATAGCCATCATGCAGAATTCCTTTTCATCAGCATCATCCTCATCATCACTGGAACTGGATGAAGCTTCAGACTCCTCTTCAATTTCACTCCATGTCTCAGCAACAAAACCCTTCCTTGTATGTTTGTTCTTGCTGGAGGAGGGTTTTTCTGAGCTGTTCTTTCTGAAGTCTTTTTCCTTTCTTCTTTCTCTTCTATCTTTCTTGTCCTTATTCTTATTTTCTGGACAGTCAGGCACAATATGGCCTGGTTTCCTGCAACCAAAACATATAATTTCTTTATTGTTATTTGATTTATCATACCTTGGTTTATCATGACCCTTGTATGATCTCTTTCTGAAGTCTTTTCTGGCCATCTTGTAGAATCTTTTGGCCAGTAGACTCAGGAGCTCATCATTTCCTGTAGCTTTATCTTTAGGCTCCTCTTCTGCAGCTTTGAAGGCTATGGTCTTTTCTTTCCTTGTGACTGGAGAAGTAGCCTTTTGTTCTTCTTCTCTATTTTTAATGAGCAGCTCATAGGATTTGAGCTTGCCCAGGAGAGCTTCAGTGGTAATCTCATTTAGACTTCTGGCATCTTTGATTGGCCAGATTCTTGAATCCCAAGTGCTGGGGAAGCACATTAAGATTTTGTCATTCAGCTCAGTCAATGAGATTTCTTTATCCAAAGTCTTTAACTCATTGACAATCAGACTTAGTCTATTGTACATGCCAGCCACTGATTCAGCTTCTCCCTTTTTGAAGTTCTCATATTGGCTTATCAGATGGGATCTCCTGTCTTTCCTTTCATCAATAGATCCTGAGACAATTTCAGAGAGCTTGTCCCAAATTTCTTTGGCTGAGTTGCAGTCAACTACCTTTTGAAATATCTCATCAGACATTGTCTGAGCTAAGATGTTCATGGCCTTGGCATCTGCAGTCTTCCACTTCTTTATTTCAGCATCTGTTCCTGAAGGAGGTGGAACAGCATTTGTACTTGAGCTTGCTGGTGGACTTGGGCATACTGTCAAAATAGAATTAAATATATCTTCATCAAAAGAATTCATGTAAAGTCTAATCCTTGCTTTCCAAAGTGCAAACTTGGATAGATTGCACACTGGAGGCCTGATGCTTTCATAATCTTTGTTCTGTGCCATGTCTTTATAAAATTAAATATAATGAAAATATCCCTCTTAAAGGATTGATCTTATCAAGGATCTTTTGGTTCAGGTGTTAGCCTGTATGAACAACCAACCTCCCTCTGATACCAATTGAAAGTGAGGGTAAGATCTATCTCAACTCTAGAGGGGGGTGAATAGAGTTTAATTAAAGTAAATTCACAATTTTAAACTTAGTAAAGCTTTTAAGATTTGATTTATATATATGTGTAGGGTGCCTAGCTATAGAATTAAAAAGACAGTAAAAAGGAAGAGCACAGCACACAGCAAAGAGAACACACAAGCAAACCAGAAAACACAAGGAGCTATAGTGGTTCCCCAAAAACCTGGGTACATCCACTCTTCTACCACCCTTGGTAGGAATCCACTAAAGGATGAGTTGATCAGGTGTCCTGGGCACCAATGAGCTTTTGATAAGGTGCTCAAAAACCAAACTAGATTTTTTGATCAGGTGTCTTGCCACCACTGAGTTTTGACAAGGTTCTCAGAACCAAACTCAAAACTTTTGAATGGAGTTTTGAAAACCCTTTTACAGAAGGAAAGGAAAAGGAAAAGAAAAAGGGGTGAAGTTGTCTTCTCTGTCTCAATCAAAGAGAGAAGCACTAGTGGTTTGTATTGCCAAAGCTCCCCCTGAGATGTTTAATGAATCAGGAATGGAAGCTTTGCTCTAGGGTGATAGGTCTTCAGAAACTTCAGATCTCCAGCAGAAGATTGTTTCAGCAGAGGCTGAAAGATGAGTTGTCTGGAGTCCTTGAGATGAAGCTGTGATCACTTTTTGAGTACACAAAATTATTCAGCTAATTCTCCTTTTTCTGTAACAGTATGTGTGTCTCTTGATTCTATTGATTGTATTTACTCTTGATTGATTGTTGAGAGAAGAAAAGAGAAGAAGTTCTTATTCCCTGAAGGTTCTTCATCCAAGATAGCCGTTATCAGGCATTAAATGCCTTCCATAAAGAATTTGTCTTCTAGAGGAAAGTCCAGTAAAACATTCTCTTGATAATTCCTTGAAACTTGCTCCAGAATAAATGAAAACGGCTGGCAGATCTTCTTGATATAAATGCTGAGAGAGTTCAAAAACATTCTAAAGGATGACAGAATTTGAATCCTTAAAAACGTCGATCTCTCAGAAAATCGTCGATCTGAGCTCTACGATCGTCGAACTGAGCTCAGAGATGGAATAAGATCAACAGACAGAAAACGTCGAACTGAGCTCGAAGATCGTCGAACTGAGCTCAGCGACCTGGAGAATAAGCGAAGAAGGATCGTCGACCTGAGCCAGAAGATCGTCGAACAGAGCTCGACGTCTTAACTTAGTTGAGCTCAGAGAGCGTCGAACGGAGTTCGACGTTTCGTCGACCTGAGCTCGACGAAAGATGTCTTATTCTTGGCTCTATTTCTGAAATCTTGGAATGGTCCTGGGGGCAGCTTCAAACCTAAGTTCTAAGCCCTAGACACATTCTAATGTTGACCTTTTCAACTATACATCTAGGTCAACCTGGTTTCCTAAGAAAAAACATAGTGATCCTTACCCAAATTAGTAATAGGGTGTTCCAACAGTATCTTTTACTTTCGGTAATTTCGTGGACGAAATTCTTTTAAGAGGGGGAGATTTATAACGCCCCGAAACTCAAAAGAGAAACAGGCAGCGCGTTTGAGGTAGTTTGGGTCTTGGTGAGGGCCACACGGCCTGGGATACGGGCATGTCCCAGGGCATGTCGTGCACGGGTTGCATGATTTTTCCAGAGGTTGACGAGTCGTAGTCGACGATCGTGCTCGGGTTGCATGATTTTTCCCAAGGCGGCGCAACCACCAGGAATCGTCTCCCCTATGTCCCTGGTGGTGGGGGATGGCCTTTGCCGGCGGTGGGGCGGCCGGAGGTGGCGGCGCCGCCTCACCCGAGAACTCTCCAAACTCCATTTTAATGGATTTTTTCCTTGTTTTGCCACCTCACGATCGGCTCGGTTGAGCCCGAAACCTACACCTAACATGCTCTATGATCTAAGCACGAGAGAAGGAGAGGAGGAGGACCTGAGTTCGGGCTTGGATGCGGGTGGAGCGACGGGAATGCATGGCGGCGGCGGCGGCGGCGGCGGCGGCGTTTCCTCTCCTTGGCGGCTCCGGCAGCGGTTCTCCCTCCTGTTTAGGGTTTCGAAATTGGTCGCCCTAGCTTGTTGAAGAGGTTTATAAGGCCAGGAGGGGAGGGGGAGGCGATTTTGAAGGAGGCCAACTCACCATTAATGGTGGCTCGGGTTGAGAGGAGGGGGGCTGCATGGGGTGTCTTCTCTTCCCTAGAGGAGTTAAAGACCACCATTAAAGCCTCCTTCAGCCTTTAATGGCCGAGCCCCCACCCTCCTTCCTCTTCCCCATGAAGTCATGAGAGGGGTGATTCACCTTCCCCTCCATGAATAACCCTCCTTCCCACTTTCTCTCTCCTAGTCACCTAGTTGACTAGTCAACCTCTAAAATATGGGCAGCCAAAATAATCCATATTAATCATGCAAGAGATTAGCCTAAGGGGAAGGGTGGCTTGAGGTTGGGTTAACCCATATAGGCTAGGTTTGACTTGATTTGGGCTTGGGGTTGACTTGGTCAATTTGACCACTATGGTTGACCCAAGTGGATTCTTGGTGACTCATTGGGCCCACATTAGGTCTAAGGGGATTTTTTTAGAGTCAAAATGAACCTACTAGGCCACCCAAAATCAGTGTTTAGAAAATTACTATTTGCAGACCAAGTGGGTCTCAACTAGGTTTTTAGGTTACTTGGTCTCCTGGGTTCACCTAGGTTAACTCATATAACCTAGTTATGCTCAAGTCACTCCTAAGGGGGGTCCAATTGGAAAATGGAATGTTACAACACGGGCGTGTCTAAGCTCGTATCCCATTCGAGATGTGATGGTTTCAGCACCGATTGAGGAACACGGCCCATGACACGGGAGTGTCACAAGCCGTGTTCGACCCAGTAATTTGACTTTAAGAGCAATTCGTGGCCGTTCGTTTCCTTATTTTGGGATCCAACGGTTCAGGCTTTTCCCTGTTGGTTTAAGTTCGAGAGATGAGGGTTTTCTTCCTCATTTTACTTGGGTTATTCTCTTTCAAGAGTCTTAGAGTGAGAGGAGAGCAAGGAAGAAGGAGTGGAGATCCGATCTCCAGAGGAGTTTCGGAGCGCCAAATCGCAAATTGAGTTCAGATCTGCAAAGGAAAGGCTGTTACGGTGTTTTCCATTCGAGTATATCTTCATGGCGCCGAAGAGAAATGCTAGGGTAACGATTCTCTACTCCGACATGTGAAGTCCAATTTTCTTTTTGCATAGGAAGCCCGCTCTCGCGAGTATGCGGTGAGTTTGTGGTGTTCCTTCGGGTAGACATGAATAGTCCCCGTTGTTTTGCATGTAGAGTCCGGAATCGAAGTACGGACATAGGCATGTTTTGTGAAGCCAACCCGAACAATTTGGTCTTGATCGGTGATGTTTCATTATGCATGAATGGTCGGAGAAGACTCCGTGCCGATAGTTGTTTTTGGATTTTCTACGTGGTAGATTGCATTGAGGAATCTTGGGGATTAACTCCAAGGTGCACCCGGAAAACTGGGCAGAAGCGTGATTCTGCCAACTTGGTGGCCTGGGAGCCAACTTGTACATAATTGGGTTATGTAAAATTTGTGTAATTGTTTTGGGACTCGGGGAAGCTTGACCCACGCATATGACTTAAATTGACGTTGCGGTATGAGCAACGGGTTAGGCGAAACCGTACCCGCTCTGTGTCATTCGGTTAAAGAGACCTAAGGCACATGACACTTACCGTTGGCATAGATGGAGGGTCTTAGGCTTAGACCGGAAAGACCAAAATGCTCACGAGATTTGCCATCCTAGAGGCGGTGGTGAGACCATGGATTTTCACCGGGTTCACCGAGTAAGTGCCCTGAGATCACGGGGTGTGTGGATGCGGGCCTGCACCTGTGGTGTATTGTGCAAATACTGTACTTTCACTTTAATTGTTGGATTATACTCATGCATTGCAGGGAAGGAGCACTGCCACCCCAATAAGGGGGTGAGGTCGTTATAATTTGGTCAGCTTTAGCTGACCGTTACTTTTGTTTGCCACTGTTGTGGTGAATTGTGCTTGCAGGTGCTGCGGAGCCTAGTGGAAAATAGCGGACCAAAGCCCATGTTGCTGAGCCGGCCCTCGAAGGCCATGTCATGTGTAAAAGTAGCGAATAGTGGCGATTTCCTCATCCATGGCAGATTTCTAATGAGGAATAGCAAGAGCCTCATAGTAGGTACGGGGAGTGGTAGTAGCCGAGATAGCCAAAGCAAAACACATGCGAGAAGGATTAAACTGATCATATGAAACAACTGTCGCAAGTGGGTGTTGGGTACATTCCCGTACCCCTTTGCGAAGAGCAATGGGAAGATCCAGATCAACTCGTGCCTCAGTGACCGGAGCATCCGTGGCGGAGAAAGCTGGCCCGGGACTGGAGAGAGGCGGCTGCGGAGAAGAGGGGGGAGGTGGAGGGGTGTAATGGAGAGAGGAGGAGATGAAGGAGGAGATGAGAAAGGAGTGGAGACATCGATATTCTTGGAAGGAATAGAGAGAGACGGTGGAGAGTCAGAGACATCAGGAGGAAAAGGGGATTGAGGAGAGAAGTAGGACGTATTTTCGAACAAGGTCACGTCCGCAGAGACAAACTGCTTGCGTAGAACGGAGTACAAATCTGTCTCTTCAAGACCTCTTCCCTAATGAAATGGCAGTGGACTTCTATATATTTCGTTCTCTCATGGAAGATCGGATTTTTGGATATGTATATAGCGGCCTTGTTGTCACAGAACATAGGAAGAGGATAGTCATAGACCTCTCCTAGGTCAAGCATAAGAGCACGCAACCATTTTAACTCACACGTGGTTGATGCCATACTTCGATATTCGGCTTCTACACTGGACCTGGAGACAACAAACTATTTCTTGCTTTTCCAGCTCACAAGATTTCCTCCAACAAATGTGTAAAAGCCAGATGTAGATTTACGGTCACCTTTATCATCCGCATAGCTTGAATCTGAGTAGGCTTCAACCCTCGAATGACCATTATTCTGAAAGAGTAGCCCTTTTCCTGGTGCTGCTTTGACATACTCTAATATCTTCAAGGCAGACTGAAGATGGCATTCCCTAGGAGCTTGCATGAACTGACTAACCTTGCCTACAGTATAGGCGATGTTGGGTCTGGTCACCATGAGATAAATGAGTTTGCCTACCAGACGTCTGTACCTCGTGGCATCGGATAGAAGAGGCGAGTCATCTGTCCATGTTTTGTCTTCTCTAGTAGCCATGGAATACCGGGACGGTTTTATACCAGTCAATCCTGCCTCTCGTAGAAGATCAAGAGCATACATCCGTTGGGAGAGAACCAACGAGTTAGGCTTCCGAGAGATTTTTATCCCCAAAAAGTATTTCGGGGAGCCCATATCCTTCGTGACCAAGTGTTGACGGAGGTGTTTCTTTGTCAAGTCCACCCCAGCCTGATCATCGCCGGTAAGAAGAATATCATCCACATACACCGCCAAAACCACCAGTCCCAATGCGGTTTTGCGAATAAACAAGGAGTCATCAGCCAAACTTCTTGCAAAGCCGATGGCAGCCACAATGCCACTGAACTTGTCGAACCATGCCCGAGGGCTCTGTTTTAGGCCATAGATTGCCTTTTTCAACTGGCATACTCATGTATCCCCCTGAGCAACATGCCCAGGAGGCTGCTCCATGTAGACGTCCTCCTAAAGATCCCCATAGAGAAAGGCATTTTTGACATCAAGCTGGGAAATAGCCCAATCCCGGTTGACGGCCACAGAGAGAAGAACCCGGATGGTGCTGAGGCGAGCAACTGGAGAGAAAGTATCAAAGTAGTCAACTCCATAAGTCTGAGTAAAGCCTTTGGCCACCATTCGTGCCTTGTAGAGCTCCACAGTGCCATCTGGGTGAAACTTCATAACAAACACCCAGTGACAGCCGACCACATCAGTATCCACTGGTGGAGGAATAAGGGTCCAGGTACCCCATTCAGTAAGAGTGGCGATTTCCTCATCCATGGCAGATTTCCAATGAGTAATAATAAGAGCCTCTTGTAGGTGCGGGGAGTGGTAGTAGCCGAGATAGCCAATGCAAAACACCTGCGAGAAGGAGTAAGCCGATCATAGAAAACAACTTCCGCAAGCGTGTGTTGGGTGCACGCCCGCACCCCTTTGCGAAGAGCAATGGGAAGATCCAGATCAACTCGTGCCTCAATGACCGGAGAGTCCGTGGTGGAGAAAGCTGGCCCGGGACTGGAGAGAGATGGCTGCGGAGAAGAGGGGGGAGGTGAAGGGGGTATAACGGATAGAGGAGGTGACGAAGGAGGAGATGAGAAAGGAGTGGAGACGTTGATATGCGTGGAAGGAACAGATAGAGACGGTGGAGAGTCAGAGATATCAGGAGGAAGAGGGGATTGAGGAGATAAGTAGGACGTATTTTTTAAGAAGGTCACGTCCGCGGAGACAAACTGCTTGCGGAGAACGGTGTCAAAGCAACAATAGCCTTTTTGAGTGGTCGAGTAACCCAAAAAGAAACACTTGGTGGAACGGGGGGAAATCTTGTCACGGGTAGCGGACGGAGCATGCACAAAAGCCGTACACCCAAAGATACGGAGAGGGAGAGGAAATGGTTCCTTGCCTTGGTAGAGAAAGGAGAAGGGGGTCTGGCCGTGGATAATCGTAGAGGGAATGTGATTGATGAGATAGCATGCGAGGAGAATAGCATAGCCCCAGTAGGAGCGAGGCACCTGCATCTGCGTCATGAGAGTGCAAGCGAGATCGAGAAGATGACGGTTTTTACGCTCTGCTACCCCATTTTGTTGGGAGGTGTAAACACAGCTGGTCTGATGGACAATACCATGTTGCATATAAAAAGAGGAAAACTCATGACTAAGATATTCCTTAGCATTATCAGTGTGAAAGACTTTAATAGAAATATCAAACTGAGTTTTATTCATATAATAAAAGGATTGCCATACAGAAAAGAGTTCAAAGCGATCTTTTAATAGATACACCCAGGTACATCTAGAGAAATCATCAATAAAGGTTACAAAGTAAGAACTACCCCGACCAATGGTGAGAGTAGGAGTAGGACCCCAGACATCAGAATGAATGAGAGCAAACGGGCGAGAAGAGCCACGGCCTTGCTTCGGAGGGAAGGAGGATTGGTGATGTTTGCCAAGCTGAGACGCATCACAGTTGAGCGGAGCATTGATCGAAGGTAAGTGGGGCAGAAGCTGATGAAAAATCCGAGGAGGAGGATGTCCAAGGCAAAGATGCCATTGAAGCAGATCTGTTGAAGAGGAGGAGAAGGCGGATAGAGCGGAAACGTTATCGAGAAAGTAGAGGCCGCCACTCTCAGTCCTAGTAGCAATCGTCCGTTGGGTACTCGGGTCCTGAAAAGAACAAGAAGTGGGAGTGAATAAGACAGAGCACTGAAGTTGCTTGCATAAAGTAGTAACGAATAATAAATTGCAAGGGAACTTTGGGACATAGAGGGTGTCCGCCAAGCGAAGAGATGGGGTGACTTGAACCACGCCCGTCCCATGAACTGGGGAAGGTGAACCATCCGCAACAAGAACTGGGGGAAACTGATCATGCATTTCTAGGAGAGAGAAGCATTGAGGATTGTCATTCATGTGATTTGTAACACAAGAGTCAATCAGCCACTTACCTCAGGTAACGATATGGGCACTACCTGAAGTCGTGGCCACAAAGACAGACGTCTGAGAGGAGGCGGAGGTAGGGATGACGGGGGTGGAGAGACCGGAATTGTCCATAGAGAGACACCGGAAACCGCGCGAGTAGAAGAGAAGTCATGCGGATAGACAGGGAGAAGGCCGCACGGACAAAAGAAAGAAATCACAGCGGGCTAAGAGAAGCTGCAACGATCACGGTGTCAGCACACCAGCGACAAGAAGGGCCACGACCAGGAAGCAAAATAAAGTAAAGGGACAGAGGTCGCGCGAACTATAAATAATCCGGGCGAACAACGAAGAAGTCGCGCGAACATACACAAGGTTCGAGTGAACTAGAAAAGAGAAAGGAAGCAGAGAGCGGCAAGAAAACCAGGTTGCGGAAAGACGAACAGATCGCGACAACAAGCAAGAAGTGGACAAAATAAAGAGACCGTAAGAGCAAGAGAAACCACAGCAGATTCGAGGAAACCCACAACGGTCAATCAAGGAGAACGCAGCAGTCAATGTGCCAACACACCAGCGGGTAGAGAAGCCACAACCAAACCGCGAGACTAGAGAAGCAGAACAAAGCAGAGGGGAAGAAGTCGTGCGAACATAGGAGATCGCATGAAGCAAGGCAGGCCACACGAACAAACAGAGTTCAGGATAAAGAGAGGAAATCGCATGACTAAAGGAGGTTGCATGAAGAAGAGGAGAAGAGAGACCGCGAGAAACAGGTCGCTAACAGATAAGGAGAAAGAGCAGAAATTCCACACACACAGAAAGGCAGCAACAGGGCGCGCGAGCAGGAACAAGCCGCTCAGACAGGTTGAGCGGACAGAGAGGGCTTAAAGAACAGGAGGAGAAGGGCAAGCTGTGCGGACAAGACAGAACAAACCGCGCGGATAGAGGCAAACTGAATCAGGTGGAAATGATCGAGTCCTCTGATACCATGTGAAAGTAGCGAACAAGCGACTAAAAATAAGCCAGAAATTTGAATAATTGAAAGTTTTATTATCCAAAAAGATAAGATTTACAAAGGTATGGCCTCCCTTTTATAGAATGGAGGAGAGAGGAGAGAGTACAAATAGATAATGTGAGACTAAAAAATTTACAGAGCTTTGAGGCTAGAAATAAAGACACCGAACAAGCCGAGCAGTTAGATAGATGGGCTAACCTCTCGGCAACACCAGAAGGAAGAGAACAAGCCGAAGTAGGAGACCGCTAGACCGTCCAGTCTCCAAGATGCCGGAGATAAACTGCCAGACCGCTCGGACCACAAACCGCAATAGCCTGGATATCAAACCACTTTAGAGTAACCGCTAGACCGCGCGGTATACAACCCGCCAGACTTAGACCGCCAGACCAATCGGTCTCATACTTCAACATGATGTTTACTTGTTTTATTCATGTATGACTGGCCTGTGTGCCGATGTTTGGAAAATACTGTTTAATTAAGTAAACTCCTGTGAGGCCATAAGGCCAGTACTTTGTGTATTTTGTACGTTCATTCCTGTTTGGGTTTGTTAATGGACATTCGTGCTTTTGGATGGGTTCTTTCTTTGTAACTTATTAATTTGCTTCCGCTAGAATGTACTCTGCGTAGGATGTTGGTTTTTGGTTGAATGATTTCATTTAATAACCTACCGGTCTGTCCGTGGTATATGGCGTCGGGCCCTGGCCGGACCTACTACTATATGCTATGTGACGGATAGGGGTGTTACATAAAGTCTAAGGTAGATTTTTTGGAGCAGACCACTGAGAGTAGGAGAATATTTCTCTAAGTGTAGGGCCTTGGGCCTGAGGTAGGACTTGGAAGAGTTTGAGAGATCCCGAGAGATCTGTGTTGTAAGATCTTTGAGCCGAGTTTGGAGAAGTTGACCTTATCTAGCACACTGTTAGAAAGGTGGGAGAGACAGTGAATGTACCCAAACCTTGGAGAATCACTATAAATATCTGTGTGTTGATTGTGTATTCTTGAAAGCTAACATAACAATAAGTCACAACACACCTAAGTAACAAGATACTTGAAAAAGACACAAAAAACTATTTACCCCCCTCTAGGTGTTTAGCTATTCTTGAAACTATAGCCTTTCAGAAGTTAAGTGCATTTAACCAAAGAAATTAAATACATTTCAAAGAAAAGAATTAAATGCATTACATACAAGATTTAAATGCATTTCATAGAAGATAATCAAACACAATTTTCACATATACATTGTTCTGAACATTTTCATTCCTTTTTTTTCATCATAATTCTTAGTGAATATTTTATGCTCCTAATGTTATATTTACATAAAATTCTAGATTTTATTCCCTCTATTTATACAATTCCACAACCATTTTTCAAAGGAAGAGGGAGAGGCTGACTGAGGGATAAAACGTGTTGCACAATACATAATTTCCATCTCTTTAGTTTCCCTTTTCAGCAAACCTTTTGTCATTTGAACAACAAGGGGTTTCCCTCCCTTGGAATTGGGAAAACACATTAGAAAGGATGGTTCTTTACAATTTCTCCACCATGGCAAAAGTGTATTTATCTCACCGAAAAGGGAATTTTTAGAGCATGTATGGCCTTGTCATCTCGTAGCGGCGAGGTTATAACTTCATGCAAAGGTCAGGGCTTCAGTAACCATATGTGATATTGCACATTTCATGGTTCACTTTAAGATAATAAATTATACCCCTTATTAATTCTATATAGAATAAAGATCAAAACCATCCTAGGAGGCAAGATTGTCAGGATCGCGATCCGGATCATAGGATCATACGATCCAGATGTTGTAAATCGATCCTGATTTTATAAAGCGATCCTCGATCCGAACCTACTATCCAATCTGATCCTACCTCAAAATGATTTCATCTAGGATCTCGATCCTGACAACCTTGCTAGGATGGAATGGTTTAGGGGAGTTAAAAGAATTGCTTGAAGTAGATGAATAGCTTTAATGAACTAGAGGGAGACAAGGCGAGAAAGGAAGAAGTATAGAAAGAGGATTGAATGGAGAGGTGATCGTATGGAGCATTCCTTTAAATAGGCAAGAAATTTGAAATTCCACACAGAGAAGATAAAGGCGTGATTGCTAACCTTTTGAGTTTTTCAAGAGATGTTTCACTCTAGGTTCTGAGGAGATGAAAAAGCTTTTCTTGTCTTTTATCGCTTGCGATTCCAAAGCAATGACTGACTTCTACATGCTAAGCACTAGACTTATCATAGCTAGGAAGTGTGTCAATTTTATGCAAATTTGTTTTTATTTCTTATTCTTTAAGATTTTATTTATTCTAGCAATTTATCATTAATAATTTAATTTTCATTCCACAACTATTTTATGATGAAGATTGCATTTTTACCTATAATAATTGAAGACATTATAAGGACCCCTGTTTATTTTAGGTTTTATCAATATTTCAGAATAATTGCTTCTGTGAAAGATGAGAGAAATTCTCACAGAATTTCCAAAAAGTGTTGTTGATGATGGATTATACTAGCAATCTCTCATAAAATTCCCTACCTTATAGCAGTAATGGCACTGAAATATATTATATTTAGTTTTCCTTTTTGTATGATTATTGTGAGAAAGAGGAGAATTCCTCATTTCTACTTTATTAGAACTACTGAAGAGAGAGGAAGTAGTCTGGACATTGAAGTTGGGTTAAATAACATTAGACTCAAGTGCATATCTTGGTGGAATAGTATTTCCAATGAATTTAGTGTTGCACTGTGAAAGTCTTGATTTCAAGAATAACTAATCACCTAGGGGGTAAATAGGTCCAATTTAAAATCTTAGGCAACTTATCAATTAAAATCACAGCACAGTAATCTTATCATAATCAATACCAGTACAGAACACAGCACAGTACACAGTGATTTATAGTGGTTCCCCAATTGATGGGTACATCCACTTTCACCCTTCGCCTATCTAGCAGTATATTAGATTCGGCCAAACTTCTTTCTATCTTTCTCAGATCCTCAGATCTTACAGCTCATAACCCAACCGTCTCCTACAACTGAGGTGCAAGCTCTACCACTCAGATCACCAAGATCCTACAACTCAAGTTCTTCCCAAGAACTCTACCACAGAGTCACTCCATACTCCTACAGCTCAGGCAATCCTGCCCTACCTTAGTGTGAATCCACACACCTACTACTTAGGCAACTCCTACCCAACCCCAGCCTTTATAACACAGACTTACAACTCAGACCTTAGCCTTACCACTCAGATTCAAAATGAATCTTACACAGAAATATTCAAGATAATGAATTACAAACACCAGATAAAATTCTCTGTGCATGTCTACCTGGACCGAGTAGATGTCAGACCTAACTTCGTCTTCATAGCAATAAAATGATACAGCGATCTTGAAATGATGTCCGGCTTGTTCTAGAAACAACTAGTAGATGAATCTGTTTCTTCTTCTTCAGGAATATCTCCTGAGAGGTCTAAGTTGTTAGCCTAAATCACCTAGAGGGGGGTGAATAGGTGAAATGCGTGTCAAATGTGGAATTAAAAATTAACACAGCACACATCAAGCAATCACAGACGACAAGAGATTTATAGTGGTTCCCCAACCTTGGGTACGTCCACTTTCCTCACCGATCTAGCAAATCACTAGACTCGGCTACTCCACTATCTCGGATTGAAAACAATCCTACACCTCGGAACCACGTTCCTACAAAACTCGATCCAACTGGATCTACAAAACTCGGAAGAAAGATCTTCCTACAAATCTCGGAGAAAAACTCCTACAAGGAAATTTTGATTTGAGAATAAAGAAAAATCAAAACAACAAGTTTCAGATCTTGATCTTTGACAGTCTTCTTCTTTAGGAACTTCGTCTTGATCAGAAAAGGTTGAAGATGACTTGAGAGAGATCCACGAATCTGAAAACTAGAACCACCTCGATCGAGAAGATAGATCTGAAATCTTTGAGGCTCGGCGAGATCGAGTGATTCACTTTTGTCTGGATCACTGGAGAAATAGTCGTTGAAGACGGAGATTGACGATCCAGAATTTCTTCCGTGAACAACAATGGTGGCGGCGGCATGAGAATTAGGGTTCACGGAATTTTCTCTTTCTTAAAAAGAATATCTCTGTAATCTTTTTTTAATTAGTCAATTCTGAAATGACCTTTTTATAGGTGGACTCCAACGGTCATAATCTTAATTAAGGATGACACGTGGACCAATCAGAAATGACGGATTCAAAAATACTTAAGGCGAATTTGAACTTAGAAGAATTCTGGAATAGAGAACTGCTATACTCGAGTAAGAGAAGATATACTCGAGTATGGGAATTTAGATACTCGAGTGACAAAGAGAAATATACTCGAGTAAGGGAAGAGAAATTTACTGAGTGAAAGATGAACTACTCGAGTATCAGAAGAGATATACTCGAGTATCAGAAATATATACTCGAGTATCAAAAATATATACTCGAGTGAAAGAAAGATATACTCGAGTGAAAGGGGGAGTTACTCGAGTATCAGAATATGTATCCGGGAAACATTCACTTACTCGAGTATCAAAGTCAATTACTCGAGTATTAAAACAACTTACTCGAGTATCAGAATACTTACTCGAGTATGACTACTCAAACTTGCAGAAAAGAGAAGAAAAAAGATCTACTCGAGTATGATACATGATTTACTCGAGTGATTAAGTTACTTACTCGAGTATGAAAACAACTTACTCGAGTGACTAACTAACTACTCGAGTATAGAACTATATACACGAGTATTCAGACCCTACTCGAGTAAGTCTAACTGATTACTCGAGTATGTCTAACTAACTACTCGAGTATTAAGTCTGATACTCGAGTATAACAAAGGGGTTACTCGAGTATTTTGGACTTAGAAATTTTTCTGAGGAAATTAGCTCCAATGCTTCTGTCCATCAATCCAAGTGCATATAGGAAGTGTATCCCAATAGAGAGGCTATACATGGGCCAACACTTTGGATCACACAATGAGGGATTACATTGTATGGTCCTGTGTTTGGTGACCCAATATAGACTGACATTGGTCTACACTTGGCATTAAGGACCTGCACACATACAACTTAAACACAGCATCAAATACACCTTAATTCATCTTAGTTCAAGGTATGACCTCCTACAAATCTGAGGTATTGTGGAGACAAATCCCAACAATCTCCCCCTATTTGTAGATGTCAGCATCCTCTATACTAAGGTGAATTATACAGAGTAAAAAGAACAATGCACATATACTTGAAAAGCAAGACATAAGCTAAAGCAGGTTAATTAATGAAATAGCCATAACCAGAATTAAATATATATATATAGAAATGTTTTAAGCACAGAAACAAAAGTCCAATTTCACATTCTCAGTTCAACTCAAGATGGGGCATCCTTGTGCATCCTTTCTCTTTTCAGGTCTTGCCTCTCTAGGTAGCTGAAAGGTTTTGGAAAGTAAGTCCTGGGCCTAGGAGGAGCAGCTGGGTTGTTATGCCCCCAATTTCTGTCATGTAGCCTGATCTTTATCTGAGATGCTTCATAGGCTTTCCACTCTGAATAACTGTAGTAATTATCTCTGTTCTCCCCAAGATCAGTCACTAACCTCAAAGTATCAAGAATTAGGGACTTAGAGGTAGGACTCCATACTTCAGCATGAACAATAGGTGGTCTACCTTCAGGAGCTGGCTCTTTCCTTGGTGCAGAACGGCTGGCAGAAGCGCCGTCAGCATATTTTCTTTTCTTCTTAGAAGGGCCTTGAGAACTGGAAGGAAAATCATCTTGCCATGCTTCAGTATAGGATAGGGGAGGCTCAGTCACATCACCCTCAGGTCTGGGTGAGAAGACTGGCACACCTCCTTGAAAGGTTGCTTGAGCTGAGACATCTGTTGGAGGCTGTTCTGCAAGAGGATTTAGATGCTGAGGTATAATGGTAGGGTCCAGTTGAAACTCAGGAAAGTTTTGATTATGCAGCCAGACAGCAGTGTCATAGGTATAGAATTTTACAGACTGGAGCTGGGAGAGAATTTCTGCTTTCATTTCTTTTACCAGACCATCCACAGTAGCTTGAGCTTGGAGAGATAGTTTGTCAACTTGTTCTTTTATAACTGCTTGAGATTGTTCAGATAGTTTTTCCACTTGTTCTTTTACTGTCTTCTCCCCCTTGGTGATATCTACAGATAGCTGAGCTATAGCTTCATCTCTGAACTTGCCAACTTCTTCACAAATTTTCATAAGATTGGCATCAGCATTCTTGTCCAAATGGATCTGATTATATGCAACAGTTTCTTGCTGATTTCTCAGTTCTCCTATGCTTGAGATAGTGTGATCTATGGCCTTGCCACCTAGCTGGAACAATCTTTTTAGTTCATCAGTATTTGCCTGAATTTCTGCAAAGCTTCTACTCATCTCTTGTTCAAGAGTAGTGACTTTGTTATTGACTGATGCTAGAGATTCATCAAAATAGTTTCTCTGTGCAAGGAGCAACTGTGCAATCTGACTTACTAAATCTGAAGAAGAGGGGGCTGAGGTTGGTGCAGTAATTGAAGGAGCAGGAGGAGGAGCAGTCCAAGGAGGAATTTCTGTTAGGACCACTGAGCTGACAGCCCTTTTGAAGGGTTCTATTACAATAGCTTCTTCTGGATTGAGGAAGGATGGCAGGGAGAAATCCAAAGTCCTCGGAGGTGCCTCCACAGGATCTGGAGACATTTCCTCATCATCAGACAAGATAACATGATCAGATTTGGTTGGCTCACTATCTGCAGACTTGGCAGGAGACTGTAATGGAGTCTGAGCTGGAGACTGTACAGGAGATTTGGCAGGAGACTTGGCAGCTGAAACATTCTGAAAAAGAGGATCATCTGAGCTTAGCTCATCAATGAATCTGTTGATGTCTTCAGCTGTAGACAGTAGGTGAGCTGTATTTGAAATTTCAGATTCAGGAATTGCTGATTGAAGATGAGCTGGAGTAGGAGAAACTGGAGGAGTAGCAACTCTGACTTCTTCTTGTGCTGGAATCACTGATTCAGAAGAAACTTTAAGCTGAGAAAGAGAAGAGGCAGGCTCCCCCTCAACTAAAGCACCAGAGGTAGCAATAGTTTGATGTAGAGGAGGAGATGGGATCCTGTCTTCAGGTAAGCTGCTGTCTTGTTGTAGTTCTGAGATGGCATCAGCCTTTGAGGCTTGGGCGGGGTTCAGGATCTTGAGGTCATACCTCTGAATGGAAGAGATAGAAACTTTCTTCATGTGGTGAAGGGGAGTCCCTTTAGAGAAGTCAAATACTATAGGATTGATCTCATGGAGGAGGAGGGAGATAATCCTAGCAAAACTGGGATGTTTGACGCTTTCTCGGATCTTATCCAGTATCATCATTCCGAATTGGAATTTCTTCCTGCAGACAATAGCTTGCATAACATCGAATAGATTTTGGGATACATCTCTAATGGAGTAAGTCTTGCACCATAGGATTTTGGCAATGATGTCAACGAGAAACTTCCCTTCTGAATTGAACAAGGATCGATTCAAGGTTACACCTCCACCTTCAGGATCTCGACCACAGAATAGAGAGGTGCGGTCGGCATCTGCCTTGTCTAAGTCATCTTCTTCGTCGACCAATGGCATCCGGAGCAGAGTGGCGACTGAAGTTTTATCTAACCGAATTTCAACTCCCCTTACCTTGGATTTCAGAACGGTGCCATTGTGTCTAACCTTCAGATTTTTGTAGAACTCTTCAACATCAGGAAGCAAGAGGCGGTAGGGTTCTTGAAGAACGAAGGTCAATCCGGCCGTGTCCAAGAGAATCAGTAGGTTCTTGAAGTCATCTGAGATATCTTCAATGCCATCAGTCACTAATTCAGAGCCGATTCTAAACTTGGAGGAGGGAGGAGCCATCAGCGATTCGGAAAACTTGCGGCGAAGGAGGACGAAGAGCAGGAGTCGGGAATACGAAAAGTCGGCGGCTACTCGAGTGAATGAGAAGTGGAAAGGACTTTTTCGTTTTGAATATATATATAAATAATCCTAATTAGGTTTAAAAAGGATTAACTATAATGACATACCTGAATGAGGCGGCAATTTGCTAGGTGCGAGTAGAGAGTTTGAAAATCCAGAACAAATCCGAGTATTCGAGTAGAGGATGACATCATACACGAGTATGGGGTTTAGTATACTCGAGTAGGTCACAACATACACGAGTAATCAAGAATTCATACTCGAGTATGTAATTAGTATACACGAGTATCAAGTTCTTGATGAGTTTTCATACTCGAGTATTAGAAGTTCATACACGAGTAACTGTTGGATTACTCGAGTATATGAAGCTTTTTACTCGAGTATTAGTCGTTTACTCGTGTAAGTGTAACGATGCTCGAGTCTCTAATACTTGAAGGAATTTCCCTGGTAGATGATTATTTCCACTGAAAAACTGTACCTCTGAGCAGCCAACATTATTGATATCTTCTTAATTTGAGAGTCCATCACTGGTCTTCTTTGTTGAGCAGTCCAAGCTCAGTTTTGAAGAACGAGAACTTGGACTCGTCCAGCGGCTTGGTAAAAATATATGCAACTTGCCTGTCTGTGGAGACATACTGTAGATCTATGTCTCCATTCTCCACATGCTCCCGGATGAAATGATAGCGAAGCTCTATATGCTTGGTCCGGCTGTGGGAGACTGGATTGTTGGCTATTGCTATAGCGCTGGAAGAGTCACAAAACAGGGGAATGTTCTGGAACTTTATGTTGTAGTCTTCAAACTGATTCTTGATCCATAAGAGCTGTGCACAACAGCTGCCTACAGAGATGTACTCTGATTCAGCCGTTGAGATGGCTACACAGTTTTGTTTCTTACTGCTCCAGGAAATGAGTCTCCTTCCGAGAAATTGGCAAGTCTCGGAGGTACTTTTCCTGTCATCTTTGCTACCTGCAAAATCTGCATCTGAAAAACCAATTAGTTCACTATCATTACTTCTTGGGTACCATAAGCCAAGATTTGGTGTACCTTTGAGGTATCTCAAGATTCGCTTTGCAACAATGTAGTGAGATTCCTTAGAGTTCACCTGAAATCTAGCACATACACATGTTAAGAATATTATATCTGGTCTACTCGCAGTAAGATAGAGCAAGGACCCAATTATGCTTCTGTACTTGGTTTCATCAAAAGGTTTCCCTTTCTCATCCTTGTCCAGAGACATAGCTGAGGCCATTGGAGTCCTCATAGAGGTTGCATTCTCCATTCCGAATTTCTTAAGTAGCTCTTTGGTGAACTTGGTCTGTGAGATGAAAATCCCATCTTCAGATTGTTTCACCTGAAGCCCTAAGAAATACTTTAGCTCTCCCATACTGCTCATTTCAAACTTCCCTTGCATAAGTTTAGAAAACTTCTTGCAGAGGTTGTTATCCGTAGAGCCGAAAATAATATCGTCGACATAGATCTGCACTAGCAAAATCTTGCCTTTTATTTCCCTAAGAAATAATGTTTTGTCTATCTTTCCTCTTGTGAACTTGTTCTCAAGAAGGAAGCTAGACAGAGTCTCATACCAAGCTCGAGGAGCTTGTTTAAGACCATATAGTGCTTTTTGTAATAAATATACATAATTAGGATAGGTTGAATCAATAAAACCTGGCGGTTGCTCTACGTACACTTCTTCCTTTATGTCACCATTCAGGAAGGCGGACTTTACGTCCATCTGATAGACGGTAAAGCCCTTAAGTGCAGCGTAGGCAAGAAATAACCTGATCGCCTCCAGTCTTGCTACTGGAGCATAAGTCTGGTCGAAGTCGATTCCTTCTTCTTGGCGATATCCCTTGGCGACAAGTCTGGCCTTATTCTTTACGATTATCCCATCTTCATCCATCTTGTTCCGGTAGACCCATTTTGTCCCAATGACATTCTTACCTTTGGGTCTAGGAACAAGTGTCCAAACCTTGCATCGTTTGAACTGATTCAATTCTTCTTCCATGGCTAGAATCCAGGATGCGTCGGAGTTGGCTTCCTCAAATTTCTTTGGTTCAACCTGTGAGAGAAAACTTAAGTGTAAATTCTCGTTAGTTGTACCTCGACGAGTTCTGATGCCATCCCGAGGATCTCCTATTATTTGGTCAACAGGATGATCCTTCAAGTGTCGGAACTCTAAAGTCCTTGCATCTGGGATCTCTTCAGCCACTGGAGTTGCATCTTCAGCTGGGATGTCTTCTTCATCTTGATCATCCTCCTCTCCAATGGTGGTTGTAGAGGGGACCTTGATGAATGTCTCATCTTTATCTTCACTAGGTTCATCCAAGCTATGTTCTTTCAACTTTGTACCTGCATCTACAATAGGCACACTAGACGAGTTGCTTTGCAACAGACTCGTCTCATCAAATACAAGATGTATCGACTCTTCCACCACCAGAGTTTTTCTATTGAATACTCTATAAGCCTTACTATGGCTACTATATCCTACAAAAGTACCTTCAAAGCTTTTCTCGCTAAACTTGGTAGAGTGATACTTCCCGTTGTTAAGCACGAAGCATTTACAGCCAATGATTCTAAAGTATGAAATGGTTGGTTGCCTGCCTTTTAGAAGTTCGTAAGGAGTCTTATCATGGTTCTTGTTGATGAGTGCTCGATTTTGCACGTGACAAGCGGTGTTGACGGCTTCAGCCCAGAAATACTCCGGAAGTGAGGCATCACTCAACATGGTCCGATAAGCCTCTATGAGTGTTCTGTTCCTTCTCTCAGCTACTCCATTTTGCTGTGGAGTGCGAGGAGAGGAAAACTCATGAAAGATACCTTGACTTTCACAAAATTCTGTCATGGCTCCAGATTTGAATTCCGTTTCATTGTCACTTCTGATTTTGATTACGGAACAGTTGTATTCATTCTGGATCTGCCTCACAAAATTAGTGAAAATACCGAAGGTATCTGACTTGTGTTTTAGAAAGAACACCCACGCAAAGCGCGAGTAATCATCCACAATAACCAACGTATATTCCTTACCTCCCAAACTTCTAACCTGCAGTGGACCAAACAAGTCCATATGGAGAAGTTGTAAACTTCTATTGGAATCCTTGCCTATTATGCTTTTAAACGAACTTCTTGTTTGCTTGCCTTTAATACAAGCGTGACAAGGGCTGTCCGTAACGCACTTGACATTAGGCGCATCACGTACTAAGTTTTGAGAGAATAATTTATTAATAGTTTTGAAATTAATGTGTGCTAGTCTCTTGTGCCATTGGTCAGCAAGAGATGCACTACTTTTTACCAAAAGACACACTGGTGTCGAAGAGTCTATACAAATAAAATTTAGACAGAAAATATTTCTGCTTCGAGTGCCTGATAAAATAGTTTCCATATTGTTAACCGATTTTATCAAACACTTGTCAGCATGAAATTCAACTACGTATCCTTTGTCGCATAGTTGGCTTATGCTAATGAGATTGTGTTCCAATCCTTCAACATAGGCTACATCCGAAAAGGATACGCTACCGTTAGAGATCATACCATAGCCTTTAGTTATTCCTCGATCTGAACCTCCAAAGATGACCTTTGGTCCATTGCAGACTGAGGTGTAATTCTGTAGTAGGCTCCTTGTCCCGGTCATATGCCGAGAACATCCACTGTCCAAGTACCAGATTGGCATTTTGGTGGCCTTTGGACATACCTGCAATTACAATCATTTAGCCTTAGGAACCCAAACAAGTTTGGGTCCTTGGTCTCGAGTTAGAGTACTCCCCCTACGAGTATTAGCATCATGAGTGGACACTCTCACGTTGCTAACTTTAGGGGTTGCAGCATTTTCAGGATTGAACCAACAATCACTGGCAAAATGACCAATTCTGCCACAGCACCAACAGTTGAACCTGTTGTATCTTTGCCTTGTGTAGTCCTGCTTGACTTTCTGGAATGAAGGTCCAGCAGGAGCTTTACTCTTGGAGGAAGAGGCTTCATGATGATGGCAGTTACATGAGGTCTTCTCCTTCATAGGCTTTTCTACAATGGGTTTTACTTTTGGTGTCTTTTTGAAATTATGACCATGAGCATAAGGTCCATAGCTTTGAAGCTGAATCTCCTCATAAGGTGCCTTGAAGACACTCTCGCCAAAGTTACGAGGACGAGTCCAACCTTGGTATCTTGACTTAGGCTTCTCAGGGATCGGCCTAGAAAAGTGTCCGTAGGTGGACTCATAATCGAGTTCGTTCGTGGGAAAGATAACTTTCTTGAACACAACAGGTTCCAAGGGAGCTTTCCCTTTTTCTTCAGCTAGAGCCTTCCGGGCAGCCTTATTCTTTCTCTTGGCCTTGTTTCTCCTAGAGGATTTACTAGAAGAGGCAATGTGGCCTAAACCAGCACCCTTGGCCTTAGCAGAGAATTCAGCAACGATTGGAAGAACTGTCTTAGGCTTGGAGAAACTCTCAACAAGCTTCTTTTCATCCTCGAGTTGTCGTTCCAATTCTTTGATGATTTCCTCTTTAAGGTTGATGTGCTTGAGAGCTTTATTGTATCCCTCCATAGCTGCATTGAGGTTCTCTTGAAGAGAGTTAGTCTTATCGACTTCTTCTCTCAAGCTGCTCTCACTAGCTCGTAGAGTATTTATCTCTTTGGCTTGAGTTTTCATTAATCTACGATATTTTTTGTAGGCGGTGAGTAACTCCTTATACTGACCCATGAGCTCAGATTCATCTTCAGAGGAATATCCCTCTTGCTCATTGTCATCATCAGAATCAGAGAGAGGAGTGTGAGATTTTACCTCCCCAGTAAACTGGGGGACTTGTTCATCATCTGAATGAGCCATGAGCCCAAAGTAAGCTTCCTCTTCTTCACTCGACTCAGATGAGTCAGAGTCGCTGAGAGTTTTGCTCTTCTTGGCTACTAAGCTTTTCTCTTCCCTGCTCTTATGGTGTGAGGATTTCTTTTCCTCTCTTCTTCCACCCTCTTTCTTTTTGTGAGGGCAATCGGCGATGACGTGACCTGGCTTATTGCAACAATAACAAATGATGTCAGTTGAGATCTGTTTGTTCTGTTTAGAATTATACCTGTCATGGCTGCTTGAGCCTTTCTTCCGATGATCACCGTCATGTCGTGATCTTCTATATGAGGCATCCTTGCCTCTCCATTGCTTCTTCTTGTTCAAGAACTTCTTGAACTGCCTTGAGAGTAGGGAGAACTCTCCATCAGATAGTTCTGAGCCAGATGAGCTAGGCTCAGATGATTCTTCTTCATCAGCCTCAGGAACTGGGGCAGGAGAGCTAGCCTTTATCTTCCTTGAGCTATCTGCCTTTAGAGCGACAGATTTCTCCTTGGATGCAGACCTGCTTGTCTCTTCTTCAGCTTTTCTTGAGTTGATTTGCAGCTCGTAAGACATAAGCTTTCCGAACAGATTCTGCGGGTCCGTCTCAGCTAACCTTCCAAACTCCTGAATGGCACATACCTTATTGTCCCATTCCTTGGTTAGGGATCTTAAGAATTTGTCATTGAGTTCCCCGTTGGTGAAGACTCGGCCATAAACTCTTAGGTCGTTCACTATCTTGAAAAAGTTCTCGAATGTGTCAGCTATGGCTTCCTTGTGACCTTGCCGGAAGGCTTCATACTTTTGATTCAGAAGGGATCTCCGATCATCCCTCACTTCCTCTGTACCTTCCATTAGAGTCACTAGGGATTGCCACATCTCCTTGGCAGATTGGCAATGAATCAGATTTTGCAGCATTGAGTCATCGACTGCACTTGCTATGATATTCTTTGCTTTCTTGTCCAGAGAGACAAGTGCAATCTCATCCTTGTCTAGATCCATCAACTTCTTGGGAACTTGCTTGTTAGGATCTATGGTGGAAGTAGTCATAGGAGTGTGGGGACCTTCTTCAACAATCATGAAAATCCGGGGATCTACTGCTTCCATGAAGAACTTTACTCTTTCCTTCCACATAGGAAAGTTGTTCTTGGTGCAGATAGGGAGTTTAGCAAAATCCTTGGTCTTACTCATGCTTGATACTTTTCAAGAAACAACTTAGAAGGATAAGATCAAGGTGTTAACCTTTTAACGATCAACCTCCCTCTGATACCAATTGAGAGGTCTAAGTTGTTAGCCTAAATCACCTAGAGGGGGGTGAATAGGTGAAATGCGTGTCAAATGCGGAATTAAAAATTAACACAGCACACATCAAGCAATCACAGACGACAAGAGATTTATAGTGGTTCCCCAACCTTGGGTACGTCCACTTTCCTCACCGATCTAGCAAATCACTAGACTCGGCTACTCCACTATCTCGGATTGAAAACAATCCTACACCTCGGAACCACGTTCCTACAAAACTCGATCCAACTGGATCTACAAAACTCGGAAGAAAGATCTTCCTACAAATCTCGGAGAAAAACTCCTACAAGGAAATTTTGATTTGAGAATAAAGAAAAATCAAAACAACAAGTTTCAGATCTTGATCTTTGACAGTCTTCTTCTTTAGGAACTTCGGCTTGATCAGAAAAGGTTGAAGATGACTTGAGAGAGATCCACGAATCTGAAAACTAGAACCACCTCGATCGAGAAGATAGATCTGAAATCTTTGAGGCTCGGCGAGATCGAGTGATTCACTTTTGTCTGGATCACTGGAGAAATAGTCGTTGAAGACGGAGATCGACGATCCAGAATTTCTTCCGTGAACAACAATGGCGGCGGCGGCGTGAGAATTAGGGTTCACGGAATTTTCTCTTTCTTAAAAAGAATATCTCTGTAATCTTTTTTTAATTAGTCAATTCTGAAATGACCTTTTTATAGGTGGACTCCAACGGTCATAATCTTAATTAAGGATGACACGTGGACCAATCAGAAATGACGGATTCAAAAATACTTAAGGCGAATTTGAACTTAGAAGAATTCTGGAATAGAGAACTGCTATACTCGAGTAAGAGAAGATATACTCGAGTATGGGAATTTAGATACTCGAGTGACAAAGAGAAATATACTCGAGTAAGGGAAGAGAAATTTACTGAGTGAAAGATGAACTACTTGAGTATCAGAAGAGATATACTCGAGTATCAGAAATATATACTCGAGTATCAGAAATATATACTCGAGTGAAAGAAAGATATACTCGAGTGAAAGGGGGAGTTACTCGAGTATCAGAATATGTATCTGGGAAACATTCACTTACTCGAGTATCAAAGTCAATTACTCGAGTGTGGAAATACTTACTCGAGTATTAAAACAACTTACTCGAGTATCAGAATACTTACTCGAGTATGACTACTCGAACTTGCAGAAAAGAGAAGAAAAAAGATCTACTCGAGTATGATACATGATTTACTCGAGTGATTAAGTTACTTACTCGGGTATGAAAACAACTTACTCGAGTGACTAACTAACTACTCGAGTATAGAACTATATACACGAGTATTCAGACCCTACTCGAGTAAGTCTAACTGATTACTCGAGTATGTCTAACTAACTACTCGAGTATTAAGTCTGATACTCGAGTATAACAAAGGGGTTACTCGAGTATTTTGGACTTAGAAATTTTTCTGAGGAAATTAGCTCCAATGCTTCTGTCCATCAATACAAGTGCATATAGGAAGTGTATCCCAATAGAGAGGCTATACATGGGCCAACACTTTGGATCACACAATGAGGGATTACATTGTATGGTCCTGTGTTTGGTGACCCATTATAGACTGACATTGGTCTACACTTGGCATTAAGGACCTGCACACATACAACTTAAACACAGCATCAAATACACCTTAATTCATCTTAGTTCAAGGTCTGACCTCCTACAAATCTGAGGTATTGTGGAGACAAATCCCAACATCTCCTGATCTAAACTGAGAAGATTTCATCCCTTCCTTATTCTTTGATCCAGCGAATTGATCTTCAGATTCTGGCTCAGCTTGGATCGAGAAGATAACTTCAGCTAAGGCATGCCTAGGCTGATTCATCTCTCTCAGAGGATTACTCTGAACCTGCTGGAGTGGATGTTGATTGCACCAGTAAACTAAGAAGCCCTTTAGATTTGAACTTGAGCTTCTTGGCTTCTACAATAATGGCGGATGAAGATGACGAACTCCGCTCCTCGTTTTTTCAGAAAGTTAATCAGAAATTAATCCAATCATCATTAATAGATCTCGATCTCTTCTGCTATTTATAATCCCGTCACATTGGCGAGATGATCGACACATGTCTCGGTTTTAATAGTGGTTAAAACCTCAGCTTTATTAACTTGAGATCCAATGTATACTGACAGTGACGTTAATGATGATTTGCATCGAATCTAAACTTTGTTGACTTGTTGACTTTATTGAGTCAGCATCATTCTGGACTTAGCCAAAATCAACTAACTTTTCTGAAATCCTGTGTTCGAAGAACTTCAAGCTCAGCTCGACGAACTCTGAGCTAAGCTTGACGAAATAGTGAAGCTGAGATCGATGAATTCTCTCAGCACAGTTCTTTCTTCAGGTGAAGGCTGAGGTCAACGAACTTCGAGCTCAGTTCGACGAAACCTGAACTCAGCTTGACGAAATAGTGAAGCTGAGATCGACGAATTCTCTCAGCCCATTTCTTTCTTCAGGTAAAGGCTGAGATCGACGAAATCTGAACTCTGGTCGACGAACTCTGAACTCCAGTCGATGAAAGCTAATAGCTGAGTCCTTCTTATAGGTAAAAGCTGAGATCAACGAACTCTGAACTCCGGTCAATGAAAGCTAAGCTCGGCTCGACGAATGGTAGACTCAGCGATTCTGGACATAGAAACTTGCTGGATTCTTCTGCTTTGTTTGATGGCATTGAGAGTGTTGAGAGCGTTGAGTTCATTCAACGCATCTAGACTTAGCCAATTTTCTGGATTCTTCACAATAAGGCTATGACAGGATAACCTTGAATCAATGCTTCTAGTTGTATGGCGTTGAGTGAGTTGAGCTCACTCAACACTTCTGGACTTAGCCGATTTTATGGATTCTTCATAGTAAGGCTCTGATAGGATAACCTTGACTCAACGCTTCTGTACTTAGCCGATTTTCTGGATTTGCAATATTGCCAGCTTCGGCTGCTTGCCTTCTCTCAGCACTATTAGCTGAATGACGTTGAGTGAGCTTGCCTCACTCAACGCTTTTGGACTTAGGTAGTTTTCTGAGTTTCCAGCTCCACCTTGAGTCCACCTGTCATTGTCTCTTGAACTAGCTGTCCAATCATTGTGACAAAAACTAACCTGTATGTATGAACTTAACCATACATCAAATACAACTATGTCTATCTCATTGACATGGTTGACATCATCAAATCAAGATTATTGGGATCAATGGACCCAACACGTTGCTTAGGGGATAACTTACATTACATGTTATCTTATCTTAGGAGATAAGATTTCTTTCTTATAATACAAGTTATTCCTTTCTTGACTTCTATAACAGGCCAGAATAACTTTATATCACATCATAAACTTTATATCACATCATATATTATTCTTTATATCTTATCTTAAGCGATAAGATTCATTCTTGACTTCTTTGGCATGCCAGAATAACTTTATATCATATCATACTTGAAGAGAATCATTCATCCTTTCCCAATTCGAGGCATATATGAAATTTTGTTGATTTCCATTAGACATACACTTTGTTTGCTTAGTTTTATTTGCCTTTTCAATAAGCTTCATCTTTTCTTTATTTAATCCTCTTGGATCTTTTCCATGAGATCTTTTCAGAGAGAAGGTAGGAAGATTTTTCTTATATTTTGATGTATGACAAACATATTTAAAATGCATTAAGGCTTTGCCTTTGATAAATACCACTGGACATTTCCAAGCTGCAATGTTTGGACATCCCTTTGGTATGACAGGATCAGCTCCTAGCCTTAAATTCTTAAACCATATTTTAAGGTTTTTAGTGATGCCTTTAAGCTTGTTGCTTTTGTCATTCAAGGAATTTTCAAATTCCTTTACTTTGGCAAGTTGATTATTCAACTAAGCAACTTTATATTTTAGGGAAATAATTTCCCTTTCAAGTTTTGTATTTTGTATTTTTAATATCCCAATTTTCTATTTCAGTAGTATCACTCATCATTATTTATTTTAGTAATGTCAACTCTTCATTAAGATCTTTGATTTCTTTCACTATTGTGAGATAAGCAAGGTGAAGAACTTCAAAGTTTTTCTGGACACAAATGTACTTAAGGTAATATAGCTAAATTATACCTCATTTACCTAAGAGACCTCTTCAAGACTAAGACATTGAGTCATGCTGTTGACTTTGACATCCGTAATCTTTTCTTCATTGTTTGAGCCTGATATCCTTTCTTCACTTTGGCTTCTAGTTTCAACAAGGAGTAATTTTTCTTTTGTCTCCACAAGTTTCTTAGGAGAAATTAATAGGGATTGTTTATTTCTCCTTTCATTAGTAGAGCCAACTGCTAATCGGGTTAGGGACTCCCAGATTTCTTTTGTTAAAGTGCAGTTAGCTACTTTTAAAAAGATTTCATCAGTCAGAGCTTCCATATGAATATTTCATGGCTTCATTATCATATTCTTTGGCATTTCTATTTATTTCTAACCATTCATTTCTGGATAAGTGCATTCTTTCTCTACCTTTATCTATCCTTGTTTGTGATTTGCGATTTGTTAAGATAACATCATAAATTTCTTCATCAATAGAATTCATATATAATCTAATTTTACATTTCCATAAAGAGAAATTATCTAGTGCAAGCAAGAGGTGATGTGATTGCAAATTCTCTATTTTATGATGTACTCATATTTGTGATATGAACTTTTCTTAAGTGATTAGTTCTTAGGGGATCTTATTGATCAAGGTGTTAGAAGGCTTTTTCCTAATAAACCTCCCTCTGATACTAATTAAAAGGGATGATATCCAAATCACTTAGAAGCACTCTAGAGGTGGGGTGGGGGTATACCTCTTTTCACATCACAGGCATAACATTAATAAAAGTGTGGATATTAAATTTTCAGAGAGAAAGCAAGCAACATAGATGCACAAGAAATATATTGGTTCATCAAACATGGGTTCATCCACTCTTCTGTCGTAGCATGTACTTCACTATCTCTAGTGTTGAGTCTTTTGATAAGGAGACCCTTAAGCCGGAAGTTGTTGATAAGGTCTCTCTAAAACCAATTGAGCTATTGATAAGGGAGCTTAACCACTAAGTCATATGATAAGGAGACTCTCAGAACCAGGAGTTGTTGATAAGGTCTCTCTAAAACTAAATGAGTTGTTGATAAGGGAGTTCAACCACTGAATACTTTGAGGAGGGATTTTTATGACTCCTTTGTGCATGTTGATTTGTGATAGAATTTTCACAATGTGTCCTTCAATAGTTTGAAGGAACTGATGTTTTATAATGCTTTGTGGATTTTGGATGAGAGCGGCAATTTGCTCTTCTAATTGATCGAGACTCTAAGGAAGAAGGTTGAGTGGTGATCTTCAACAATGACCCTTAGGATAAGGTATTCATGCGAATCTTCTGAGAGAGGGAAATTCTTCTTTCCGCTTGGAGTTTAGAAGTACTCATTTTATTGCATACTCGAGGAAGATGAATTTTCCTTCTCTTTTCTTTTTCTTCTTTCTTTTTCTTTCTTCTTCTTTTTGTTTTGTTTTAGTTTATGTTCTTCTTCTTTATTTCCTCTTCTTCTTTTTTTGTTACTTCACCTATATACATATTTATACTTTTTTAATTCTAGTAAAGATTTCCCTAAACATGCTTTGAAAGTTACGCTTTAGGCCAAGACAACTTGATAGAAATAGCTCCTCTAACATTTGTATTTTTTCGGTAATCATTGGTGCGATGAATTTTAAGAGAGATGGGTGTTGGAGTAGTTTGAGGACTCCACATAGGTCTTTTTTGTTGGGTGGCTTTTTGATGCAATTTTGGTGAAGCCGATCCTTCTTTACGATATCAGCAATGCGCTTATTTGAATGATTTCGACATAGCGCAGATTTTTCTTTTTGATGCATCTTACATATTTCGCACTAAGTTCTAGTGCTATTTTAAAATAGCGACAAGTACGAAGATGTTCCATTGTTGTTTGACGTTGCATTGACTGCATTTTGACGCTACGTGACTTTGACGTCGAGTTCTTCTGCCACTTCGTTATTACAAGATCTTCTAGACTAGATATTAAGTCCTTATTACAAAATTAACCTTCTTTACAATATGGGTAATGCCCTATTAAATCTCTCATTAAACTATATATCAAATCATGAGACGGGGTTTTTCCCAACAGAGCGGCTCGAGACTTATCTGGGGGGAGATAAGATACGACCAACCGATTCTTAGGGAGAAGAGTCGGTATTAAAAAATACGAGTAAACATTATCACCACAATTTTTAGTGTCAAAAAAATCACAATTTTGTATTCCTGTTTAAATTAATATAAAATCATGTCTTGTTGTTTTTTCAGCAAATGAATTATTTATAAACTGTTTTTTACGTTGTCCTGATAAAAACATATATTTAAGAGTTTTTAATATCCCTTATTTGCCCCCCTCCCCCTATCCCCTCTAAGGGTGCCTATAGATCCAACACATAATTAGTTGAAACTTTAGGAGATGAAGGGAGTACCTTATGGTTTCGCAATAGGGGAAGTCATGTATGCATAAGTTTACACAAGTCATGTATAGGATTTGTACTGGGAATGTTGGGTAGATATCAAAGTAACCTAGGCCTTGTTCATTAGAGATCTACTAAGAAAGTAATGAGATACTTACAAGCACCAAGGATTGTAAGCTCATGTGCTGGCACTGAAATCATCTAGCCGTAATTGGGTTTACAGATTATGGTTATGGTCGATGTAAGGATTCAAGAAAGTCTATTTCTGGTGATATAGTTTTGCCTACTGGAGGTGCTATTTCATGGAAAAGTATTAAGCATAGTATAATCGCCATATCTACCATGAAATTTGAATATATTGCTTGTTATGAAGCCACATTTCAAACTTTATAGCCTAAAATTTTTATATTCAATCTTAAAGTTATTGAGTCTATTTCAAGGTCATTGAAGATCTATTGTATTTACTTTTATGCCGTGAGTTTCTCAAAAAATAACACAAATAGAAGTCACATTAAGTATAATATAAAAGTTCTTGCGGTTAGAGATCATGTTAAAGAGGATAAAATGGATGTCTGTCACATCATACCAAGCTAATGGTTAAAGATCCCAATACAATTGGAGTATATCGGCTAAAGTTTATAGAAATTATGTGGATTGTACGATCCTTACTACTTCACTTGATGCATAAGTTCTCCAATGTATAATTGTTAAGAACCACCGTCATTATGTTATTTGTACATTCAATATTTAATTTAATTTGGTTTGTGCGCATAAATATATTGTCAAAATAAAGTGGAGCAAGAATGACTTATAATTTCATTAATAAAGTGAATGAATTAGTAAAGGACTTATATATGGAGTTTTGAGCATTGTAATAATTGTGAGGAAGTATTCTTATTGTTGAGCATATAAGGATCCGGGGGCAGTGCTGTGCACACGCCGCACTGCACGGTGCAGTGCACAGATCGTGTGGTGGCGTTGAGATCGAGTGGAGCGTCGAGATTTGTGCTGTGATGTGCACGCATCTCAGCGCACTCGAACTCAACGCCCACCGTTGGATGCCGCACTGCACCGTGCAGTGCGGCGTGTGCACAGCACTCCCCCCGGATCCAGCATATAACCGCCAACATTCATGGATTGCTTTTATGAGTGGAAGTATATTTTTTCATAACAAAGTACAAAATTTGTACATTATTTGATGGCCAGTCAGTTTCAACTGTAAAAGAATTCAACTGTCAGTGTCAAATGAGAGAATATTAGTAATTAAATTAATTTATATTTAATTTATAATGTGGTCCAAATACTATTATTAGAATTAACTTAATATATGATTTTAATTAAGTGGATTATTAAAGAGAAGCTATGGAAATAACTACCACTTGTAGTGGATGATGATTATAATATAGTTATAATTAATGGCGGTTAGTAGTCTCTTATCTAACACCAAGATTAAAGGAGCAAAAATGATTTTCGGATTGATAAGCATAGCTAAAAGACTTGATAGATATGGTAGAAGTTCAATTTTACTCTAAAATATCCAAAATCAATTATGAATGAAAATATGATCATTTTTCTTTCGCATTAAGGCTCGGTTTGCCACGGTGGTGGAGGTTATGAACACGGGGTAAATTGTCATTTGTTAATGCCCATCTAATAAACTTCATCCACTTTTATATTCAAAGGGATGATGTTTGTTAGGTGATCCTTAACTAATGACGTTTTAACTCGTGCATTTACGACCGCCACCATCATGCCAAACGGAGTTTAAGTGATTTTAAAGTTACTATATCACATTGCCAAACTCTTTCAATCAAGAAGCGGGATGGCTGAACGTGAAGCCCTGAGAGGGAACCAATTGATCTCCCATCATCACAACTCTCATTTCAAAAGGAAAATCTGACATAGGCAGGAGTTTCCTAAAGTATTCATCACTCTTCAACCTAACCTCTATTTTCTTAAGTTTTGCATGAATCCTAACAGAATTCATCTTCATCAAGACAACCAGATAAAAATTATCCAAATAATAAAGTACTAGTTTAATAGTTGATATAGGGAACTCGGTATTTAAGCAATGCTATGTTTGGCATGGCGGTGACAATCATGAAAGCAGCGGTTATTAACCGTCATTCATGAACGCCCAACCTCACCCAAAGATTTTCATCCACTTTTATGTTCAAAGATAATTTTATTTTATGGTAGCAGTTATTGCCACTGTATTGCCAAACATACAATCAATGACAATGACTTTTTTTGATCCAAATTTACTGGAGCAAAAACACCATGCCAAACAAAGCCAAAACTTCATAAAAAAGTAAGCCTATGCCTTTTTGCCCGCTCAATGATTGTGGAATAGTAAAGGGAGAGAGATTAAGACTTGCAATCCAAGTACAATGTTCACGTTTTTTATATCATTATTGTCCACAGCTTTTGTGGAATTCGTATAGTTTTAACTACTGTACCATCATGTGTACAAAATATAATGTTCATGTTTATATAGTATAGCAGTGCTATTAAGCCTCAACCTCAAAGTCTAGAAGGTGCAACACCCAAAACAAGCACCAAGTCTCTTCCACAAACAATATAATCCAGTTATTTATAACAGTAGAACACTGTTTCTGAATTCATTGGAATGCTCTTACCGCAACAAACTCTGGATAATCATTCACGGTGACTATTATTACGCTTATATCACGTTCTCTAACTAATATGAAGGCAGGCGGAGAAGCACCTAGTAATGCTTAATAGAGTGATAATTGAACTTAAACATCAAAGAAAAATGTTCTAAATTTTATTGGAGAATCTAAAATACAATTGATTCGCCACGCATTTTATCATTCTCTTCAACCTCAACAACAAACATGCACGAAAAACGTCTGAAGATTTACACTGTAAAAAACATTTATTTGCATCTGGAGCTAAGATAAAGACTTCCAAGCACAACTAACTAGCTATGCCAAACTATATGATGGCAATCATACAGATGCTGATGATTCGTCCATAGGCTGCCAAAACCTGTTGTAGAACCACATTGAATCAGCCTCCACTGCATAGCCGTCTTGGTTCCGGTGCCACGCGTAATAAGCATGTGTTCTATTCTTCACGTCAAATATGGCATGCCCAAAACTAGCCTCCCTGAATGCCGAGTACTTGGGCTGAGGCTGTGTCATGCTGCAATGAAAATGAAATTGATAAAATCAAACAGATAAAACCACTTTCAAAATATAGATTTTAAAGTACAACTTTCCATAACAATTTGTACATTCCACTACACCAAATTTCTAAAAAGATCAGAAATGTTCTACATTGAGATATGAAATTATAAGGCAGCTTTCGTGATAAAATAACAGTAAATAGTTCGTAGAATAAAATAAATCGATCAGCATACTTTGTAGCAAGCCCTTCTTGATTTCCTCCATCGCCAATAGTGATGTACACTGGAGCCGACTGGTCTGGAACTGGATTGCATTCCATGTTCACAATGTTATAGGCCACGTTTGATATCCTTTCCTGAGTAAGTGGAAACTATGTTAGTTCAATACATTTAGGATCTGTTTGGTTAAGCTTTCTAACAACATTGTTTTTGGAGAGCAGATGGAGGTTATTTTAAGAATGTTTAACTGGCTTTTACTTTACACTAATTTTGAGCAGCTGCAGGATCAAAATTTGTCATCAAAAGTAGTGTTAAGAAAATTATATATATATATATATATATATATATATATATATATATATATATATATACACTAGCATCTTCGAACGGGCTTCGCTCGTTCTCGATGCGTCGTTGCGGGCTTCGCCCGCCCCCGACAGATTTTTAAAATTTTAAATTTTATTTATTAGAATTTTAATAATTTTATTAATTATTAAAACAAATATAATTAATTTAATTAATTCTTAAATTAAAAAGCAAAGTCTGCATTCCGCCTAAATCCTGATTCCACGTTAATCGTTCACGATGCGTCGCTGCGAGCTGCGCCCGCATCCAGGCGGGTTGCGCCCGCAGCTGCGCCCGCATTCGAGCGGGCTGCGCTCACAGCTGTGCCCGCATTCGAGCGGGCTGCCCCTTTCTCCCTTTATAAAATTAACTTTTAGTCCCTCTCTCTTCATTATATATTTCTCTCCCTTCGCCCCCTCTCTCCCTCTGGCCCCTCTCTCTCACTTTCCCTCCCTTTATTCATAAAATGCACTTACTCACTAAATTTTATGGGCCCCACCTCAATAGAGTGGTCAGCAACATTACTCTCTCCCCCACTCTCCAACTACTTTCCGCTCTCTCATCTCTATCCCCCCTCTCTCTCCACTTCATGTGACAACACACCACACGCATCTCTCTCCCCCTACCTTGACCATACTTTTGGCTCTCTCATATCTCTCCCCCCTCTCTCTCCACTTCATGTGATTTGACCCCACACCACACTCATATCTCTCCCCCCCTCTCTCATATAGCTTTAAGAAATGCAGCAAATTGTAAATATATTTGTAAAGCTCAAAAAATTATAAAGCTCAAAAAATATAATGAGCAAAGCGGTTATATTTATAAAGCTCAAAAATGTAGCAAATTGTAAATTTATTGAGCAATTTGAGAATTGGGTCACTACATTATATATCATTGTCAAAAACAAGAAATCCTGCTGTAGTGAAAGTGAGAGATAGATCTGTATTAACTCTAGAGGGGGGTGAATAGAGTATTTAAAAACTTTGATTAATTTTTACAGCGAATTAAAATAAGTGATAAGTATATGTATAAAGGGAAATAAAAACAAAGACAATCACATCACACAGAAATAAACAATAGAGCAATCAAGGCGACACAAAGAATTTATAGTGATTCCCCTGAACTTGGGTACATCCACTCTTCTACCACCCTGGTAGGATTCCACTAACAGGTTTTTGATCAGGTGCCCTGCCACCACAGGTTTTTGCTCAGGTGCCCTGTCACCACAAGATCTGTTTTAAGGGAGATCTCACAACCCTTTGAGCTTTTGACCAGGTGCCCAAAAACCAAACCAAGTCTTTTGATCAGGAGACTTGACAACCAAAAAGAATAACTTTTGAAGGGAGTTAAAAAAACTCTTTTACAGTGGTGAAAGAAAATAAAGATGATGTCTTCTCTGTCAACAATCAGAAAGAATACTAGTGGATGTTGTTGTTGTCAAAGCTCCCCCTGAGATGTAGAAGAATTCAGGAGAAATGAGAGCTTTGCTCAGGATGTAAGCCTTCAGATTGAAGATTGATCTTCAGGAAACTTTTAGACTGATGAAGATTATTTGTCTCTTGAAAAGTCCTGAAGCAAAACTGAAAAAGACTGAAATTGTATGAGAGCTGTTCTTCTTCTTTCAGTTTTCTGTATGCACAATTCAATAGCTTCTGTATATTCTGTCTATGCTCTGTGCTATGTTATTTGTATCTAATCTTTTAAAAGAAAGTTTTTTATATTCCTTGAAGAAAATCGACCTTTTGAATTTCGAGTCCAATTCTTGATTGACTGCAGAAAATCTGGAGACTGAACGACTAGAATTGTCTTAAATGAATTCCCTAACTGTCTCTGGAAATAAGCCAAGTAATAACTCTGTGAAATACCATAATTAATGTTGTAATGGAACGACTATATTCTTGAAAATATAAGCATTAATTATCAGAGTATTACTGCTTAAATATAATCAAATAAATTGACAGTCGAACTGAGAAACTAAAGAGAAAAAACTTCGAACAGAACCTGACAGAAAATAGTCGACCTCAAGAAGAATTTCGTCGACCTGAACTCCAAGTTCGTCGAGCTGAGAAATCTCCTTCGTCGAGCCGAGCTCAGCGATTATGAACTGAAAAAGGACTACCAGTTTGAGCTCCAAGTTCATCGACCAGGGAAAGACTTTCGCCGAGCTAAATTTCTGATATGAGATCAAAGATCGTCGATCTCAGCTGGACTTTCGTCGAGCTCAACTCAGAGAAGGAACTCTGAGTTCGTCGATCGGAGATCGATGATCGTCGAGCTGAGTTCAGTTATCGTCGAGCAGAAATTCTGAAGTCTTTAAAACTGCTTGTCTCTAAGTTCTTGAGTCTCTGAAGTCTTCTGAAAGCAGGTTCAAATGCTAACCTAATAAGACAAACCTTAACCTTAGAAAAACAAATGACCCTAGGCTATACAAGATGGTTCAACAAACTTAATAGTGAACCTAGCTCAAATCAACCCTAAACAAGGTGGGGTTCCAACATATAGTGTTAAAGTCAAGATGCTATATAAAACCTTCATTTAGGAGTGAGATTTTCATGGAACAAATTCTTTTAACAAAGCTATATTTAAAATTTCATCTGATCAGTTTAAGTGTATGTAAGCACTTAAATGCAAGCTGAAGCAGGGTGATGATCACCAATTTATATTAAGCTGTTGTGTAGAGATCAGAAGACGCATTAGATTTAATCTAAAACAAAGGCTTCGTTTGAGGAGACTTATTTTCACCGGTCAAGCGGTTGCGACCGCATGAACCGGGCCGGTCGCAACCGCTTGACCGGTGAAATTAAGTCCCTCCAAACAGAACCAAAATCTATTTATTTCTCTGACCAAAGAAGAGGCAGCATGGAAAGATAGAAGGGTTTCACCCTTTTTTGATTCCTCACCCAAGAAAATCTCTCAAGTTGCCATAAGAAGACTTAACCCTAATAATCAAAGAGAATATGATATCATACCTAAAAGATTTATGTTAGAAATTCACTGGAAACCTGGAGAAAAAAGTGCAAAAAATTTATTCCCGAAATCTACTGGAAATCTGAAGCAGAAGATGCATAAGACGCAAAAGATTTAAGCCCGAAATCCACTCGAAACCTGGATAGCCTCAAGCCCTCCATTCTCAATCCTTCCCTAATCCCGGAGAAAGCCTGGGAGGAGGGCAGAGTGCCAACCTTAGATTGAAGATGAAGAAAGAAGGAGATGGATGTTGGACGAAACATTGAGAGGAGAAATTAGAAAAGTGCGGAGCATCTACATAATGAAAGAGGGGAGGAGTCGTCATCGAGCTTGTCTGAAGCAATGAACGCTGGCGACGTTGGAGGAGGTCGGGTTAAGTAGCGATCAAGAGGGTTACAGGAGGGGAAGATGGCGCGGAGGAGTTGTTTTGAAGAGAGGCTACTTTCGGTGGTGCCGCGTGGGAGGATTTTTATTGTTGACGACATGTGCGTGAGATGTTGGATGAGACCTGACGGAGAGGGATGCTTTCGGCTGAATTGATAAAAGAAGGTGGTGTGATGTTGCAGGTCAAAAAATTTGGCAGAGCGAGCTCTGCTGCGGAGGAATAGATGGAAGCGGGTATGAAAAAGACTGTCAGTAAATCGGACGGTGAGAATTTTTTATAGCATTTTGATCAAATGGTCCAATTAAAAGCTTGGTGTGCTTGTTAGATATGTATAATGGTTTATATAATAAAGATATATAAGTTGGTTCCAAAATGATTTTTTAAATATACATGTTTACAGTTCCTTAGAACAATTTATAGTTTTTTATATTTATCCTAGTAGGCATTGTGAGAGTTTAGTCACTAAGCATGTTAAATGAGGGAGGGGTAGACCAATAAAGACTTGAAATGAAACTATAAAAAAAGACATGATGTACTTAGGCATTAGTGAGATTATGACAAGAGATAGAGCACAATGGTGACAAAGGATCCATATAGCTGACCCCACTAGAGTGGGATAAAGCTTGAGTGTTGTTGTTGTTGTGTATATTTACCCTAGTATTATAAGAATTAAGATAAAGGCTAGTGTTGTTGTTATATCCTAGTATTATAAGTGACTCAAAACCAAAACATAACTTTCCGGATAGTCTACGAAAGAAAGAATCATAGAAGCAACATATTTACACTAACACCAGAATATGTGGTTGACCTCAAATTAGGGTTACATCCACGGGTAGAATAAGTTATCTACTACAAAAAATTAGTGAAGCAGGGAAAGGTCCTAGAGGGTCTAGGGGTATACACTACATGCACATGTACTTTCTGGTAATGTACTTGCAATAATTTTAAATTTGTTAGTCAAAATGCTAAATGCAACACAAGAGATAAAACAAAGAGACAGGGAGACACGTGATGGCGTACATGTGAAAGAGTACTCAAAATTTAAATAACTAGTAAAATGGAAACTCAAAATGATTCAAGAGTTTGGAACAACGATTACAAAAGATATAATTCTTGAATAGGAAATAACATTGAATTCAACAGTAAGAATTAACTTCAAAACAAATAGATTCACACGGTAGCAGTAGTAGTAGTAGAATGGTTGAAGAGAATTTCCCGGACTGGGGACAATTAATGGTTCAAATAAATTCACACTTGGGCTGCTTGACAGAAGGCAGCGGAGCTGTATTTGGAGTTCCCGGGGTTGTATGGGGCTGCCGGCTGTGTGGAGAACATAATAGGGGTGCTGGACGGTGGATGACAGAAGGGAGGACAGGGATCTCAAGGTGCAGGAATGCAGATCTGGAAGGGAACAACTTCTGTTTTACGGGACCATGAACAGGAGAGACTCCAGCCCAGGCTTGGGAGTTGGGAGACAAACGCCAGTTTTTGAATGTCTAGAGCAGAGATTTGCCAACTGCAGGATGGGAAGTCTCTCCCTGAGGTGGAAAGGGTTTTCTGGGAAGTAAATCCTGTAGCTGCCGGCTGTTGGATTTGACAGCGGCTCGAATTGGTGGTGGGGAGGAGATTAAGGGAGGCTGTAGGAAGTTGCGGATGCTGGGAGAATGGATTGGGAGGCTAGATTTGGATGTGGGGTTAGTGGAGCTCAGTTTGGATGGAGGAGTAGAGGATGGCTCAATTTGGATGTGGACGAGTAGAGGATGGCTCAGTTTGACCTGGCGAAGTGGCTTTGATGTGAAGGGTGAATGGGGAATAAACGAGTGAATGAGGGGAATTTTAGGAGATGTGTCATAAAATTGGGGAAGTGGCGGTAGTGGGGAGGTGGAGGGGTAGTGATTGGATAGTGGGGTGATGACTGGCCGGAGGTGGTTGTCGTAGGCGTGGCTGGTGGTGCTAGTGAGTGGAGGTGTTTTCTGGCGATCACCGAAAAACTGAAAATGAAGGAAACTTGAAGGGTGATGGAGGAGGTTTTGTTGGAGGTGATTGAGGATGATTTTTCCGGTGATCGTCGGAGACCAGAAACAGAGGTGATTTGGGGGGGGAGAGGAGGCAGATTTTAGTTTGGCGGAGGGTAGTGGCGGTGGGTGGGGAAGGGGGCTATCCGTTGTGGGAGTAAAGGTTAGATAGGTGTTGGTTGGAGCCTTGGAGGTGTGGGGAGGGGGAGGGGCCAAGTTTGGAAGGGGAAAGGGATAGGATATGGCCAGCGGCCAAGGGGAGAAGGAAGGTCCAAGCATCGCACCTAGGGGGGTTCTGGCTTCAGCACCAGTTGATCAAAAGCTAGGCACGACTTCAACTTTCAATAACTATCGTTAGAGCTTTCTACCTCTATATAGAGACCAGTAAGCGGAAACGAACGGTCATGATTCTCTGTTCGTTGCCTACCTCAAAATAAACCAAATTACAAAGTAAAATAAAAAATGCAAAGAACGAAAAATGTTACAATCGGCGATCCGCTCAATACGAGCGGTCCTGATCATTACTGGGTTTGTGGTCTGCCGGAATAGGCCCTAACATGCCGAGTGGAATGATCCCCATCAACTCCCCTTGTCTCAAAATCATTCATTTCCAAAGAATAGAGATGGTCGTGTCTTCATAGGGCCGGAGCGAATCCCTCAAGCTCTACTACAAAAATCCAAGTGTCGTCGATAAAGCACGTCCACGCCAACGGACCCAGTATCTGCCTCTGTCTGGCGCGGGTACACACTCATGGGGCAGGATCTCAGTTATGATGTCGATGTTGGAATCTTTTGTGATATAGAAGTAATCAAGGATTTAGTTTTACTGTCAACGTAATATGAGTTTATGAGGTCGCACATAAGAACATGCGAAAAATAGATAAATGGTTTGTGTTGGTTTTACTTATATTAGATATAAGTGAAACTCCAAGCCTTAAATAATGTTTAATTTATTTGTAATTAATTAAATAATGATTGGGAGTAACTGTATATCAAATTAGATTTGAAATGGGAATTTTAAACAACTATTCAACATATTTTGACTTGAGAAGTCAAAGTACGTTGACTTGAGAAGTCAAAGTACGTTGACTTGAGAAGTCAAAGTACGTTGACTTGAGAAGTCAAAGTACGTTGACTTGAGAAGTCAAAGTACGTTGACTTGAGAAGTCAAAGTACGTTGACTTGAGAAGTCAAAGTACGTTAAATTGGTGTGCATTTAACATAAATACAAGCTTTTTTGGATACTAGTCAACGTATCCTGACCTGTAAAGTCGATGTATGTTGAGTTGTGAGTTTCCAGACTGTACTTAACGCACGAAGACTTATGAAGTCGATGCATGTTGAGTTAGTGTGCGTTCAGTAAAACTTTTATACTAGGAGATAGTACTCAACATATGATTTAATTACGAAGTCAACGTACGTCGACATGTGTTGGCTTGCGAAGTCAGCGTACGTCGCCATATGTTGGCTTGAGAAGTTGACGTACATTAACTAGTAAAATTGAAGTCGGCGCACAGACAACTTTGTTCACTCCTCTCGGTGCAAAAATAGGCACTTTGCAAAACTGCAATATATAGTGTATTTTAGGGTTTTCAAATAACAACACGTCTTCTGAGTGAGACTCTTACGACAACTGAAAATCTCCAAAACGAAATTAGTATTTCTTGGAGACGAAGGAGGACGATCATCTTCCAACCCGAGTTCGTTGGACGAATGGCGAGGTGTTTCTAACGTTTGTGTGGATACTCATAGAGATATAGATCCCGTTCTACATTGTGGTTCTCCCACGATAGTTATCCTTCTCGGAATTTGATTCCAACGCAGGTATGAACTCGATTCTTGATTTATTGGTCTTTTGCATGGTCGTTACACGGAATAGTGGGCCATCTTAGAGAAACAGTCCACCACAACAAATATTGAATCAAGCTTTCTCAAAGTATGAGGGAGCCCGAGTACAAAATCCATACTAATATCAGTCCAAGGTCTCTGCGGGACAGACAGTGAGGTGTACAATCCTATGGGCTAGTGAGATCCCTTTCTCGTTTGACAGACTCGACAATGTCAAACAACGCACATAATGTCTTTCTTCAGGCCAGGCCAGAAGAAACGATGCTCAACGAATGCAATCGTCTTGTCTCGCACAAAATGTCCCGCTGCTCCGCCTGCGTGTAGATCCCGGATGAGGAAATATCTGATGGATGTCTGAGGAACGCAGATGTGAGAGCCCATAATTAAGTACCCGTCAGAGATCGTATAACCCTCACGAAGGTCAGGAGGGTTCTCCGATAGCGTGACATAAATATAACCAAAATATGGGCACTCTGGGACTCTGGGTATTCATCAACTAAGCACTCAAAGCCTACAACTCGGGTGCTCATGGAGTGGAGGATACTGATCAGTTGGTGATGAGAGCTAAAGACTCTTATCTAGGAGGTCGGGTGTTGGATCCCGGGCCTCAAAAACCTACCGTTTCCTAGTGATGGGAGGTAGAGAGTTGGTTGGGGTATATGGGTTGCAACCCTGATAAAGCCGCTTTGGTGGATTCCAAGGTGTGCCCCCTATGGGACTCCAGGGTGGAAAGCAGGTGTGACTCCTGTCCTGCATCAATTGTGAGTTCTAAATTGAAAGTAGGGAAAAAGAGAAATATTAATGGGTATAGTAGACTTTTAGGTACGGTAGGAAATCATGTGTAATGCTTTGGCAATGACAATTACTTTGCTTCATAAATCAGAGGTCCTAGAGGTTCTATCAGCACATCATATCCATACAATCCCGCAAAACTCAAACAAAACGAACAAAGCACAAGAAAAAAAAGCACACAGTTGATACAAATATAAAAATTACAAGGTAAACAAACACAAAAAAATTAAGTACTAGCTTTAAAATTGTTTTAAGTGATCTTCCTTGCTTATAAAATCTTGTCGGCAAACAAAAGTTTGTCCTGACTAGCTATATTCCATGATAACTAGACCACTTGACTTGACTTTTCCTCCATGCCTACTTCGACTACCCTAATACTCTGAACCCAACTCTTGTCCCTCACAACCTTAACTTCAAGATGATAAAAAAAAGCAAGAGAGGAATTAACATCAGGAATAGTATTAATAAGAACCTTGCAGAATGTGATAGATTCAATTCCTACCCTAAAAATCAAAGTGTCTTCCTTCATACACATTATAGCTCTAATTGTCGATAAGAAAGGGTGTCCAAAAATTAAAGGTGATTCATGATTGAATTCAACTTGAATCACAATGTTTGGATATTTCACCCAATCCGTATTCTCGGAGAAAGAAAAAAATGAGTTCTCGCATGCAAGGTTCTCGGGTAGAGGCGAGTTCTCGCGAATAAGGTTCTCACTAAAAGAGTAATTTCCCTCGCTCTGTTAGTATTCACACATTTAAAAGGAACTCGGCAAGAAGGGGTACTCATGAAGCAATATTCACATTGCTAGAATACCGTGGAAGGTGCTAGAACCCACTATACCCATCTAGAAGCACGGGCAGCTGGGGAAAAGGGAACTGACCGTAGGGAAGCCCCCAGGCCTATAAATAAGACCATAAATATAGCAGAAAGGACATCCAACAGAGATCTCAAAAAGGGTCGTAAAGTACTCATCCCCTCTCAAAAAAGAACTCGCGAGTACTCTCTGGCACCAATCAAATCTCACTCAAAAACACCAAACATATAGAGACCCTGTCTCGCCAACCTCAACTCAAGTTAACGATTATCTAGGGTAAAAATGTATCAACAGTTCAACACGCGATCATCAGATGCTAGGTGATCGAAGAAAAAATAGTTGAAATGGCTAGATAGAACTCTGCTGACGGCCCACATGAGGGTTCTCGCAACCCAGACGATCCAGTAACCCGAGCAGAATTCAACCGCATGATGAATCTGTTCATCTGCATTGCGGAAAAAGTCGAAGGGATCAATGCGATAACATCAACCACAAGAAGTTGTCGCAGGAATCTCGAGCCTTTTCCTCCACCCAGAAGGGAGAAAGGAGACTCGTTTGTGATAGGAGAGAATGATATAGGGTGGCGACGAATAGAAGCCCGCATGTGTTAGATTATGGCATACCCGTCGAGGCAACGGAAATGGAACTCGTCTAAAGGGGGCGAAAATGCTCCCAGCAACCCGCAAACAGGCAGTTGCGAGTACAAGACTGATATACTCGCCGACTTCGGGGCGGAAGAGGATGGGCCCTCTCCCTTCGCCGATGAAGCTCGTTGGGCCTCAGTCCGAAATGGGTTCAGAGAACCCCATTTGCCACGTTTCTCAGGACTGGAAGACCCTCCTATCATTTGCAGGCTTTAGAGTCTATGACTTCGATGAAGACCATGACAGACGTGATTCAGTGCAAGTTAGTGGTCACATCTTTTGACGGGAAAGCTAGGGAGTGGTTTTATAAGCTCCCTTCCCGATCAATCCACTCTTTCTGAGACCTTCGGAGAGAGCTCCTGCTAAGGTTTGCAATCTCAAAAAAGAGGGAAAACGGCATGTCCGCTCTCTTCAATATTAAATAGAGGCCAGATGAATCCTTTGGAAGCTACATTGATAGGTTCCAAGAGGATATACATGATGTGGAGCCTACTTGGTACAAGGTAGCTCTGACCTATGGTCTTCAAGAAGGACTTTTCAAATTTGAGGTGGACGAAAACCCTCCAGTCTCTTCTGGAGACTTGATTGATAGGGCTAACCACTTCCTCAAGGGAAAAAAAGTAACCCTGATCTGGTTCCTTCTCTCGGCAAATTCAGCCGCCAACGCCAAGAGTCGAGAGAGATGGCTCAAGCCTCCACCTCTCCTTATTCAGATATGTTACAACAATAGGAATTCCTGCCAATTCATCCTAGATGAACAAGGAATAACCGTCCTCCTCAATTCCCCCCACGTTCGAATTGATTCAACTCGATGAGATTCCAGCATCCATCATCCCCTTTGAAGAGTAAGGTGTCAACTCATCTCCACGAACATCCATCCGCTTCACAAACTCAACCAGCACCGCAAAAAGATATTCAAAAAATTTAAACAATCTTATAATCCTAATGGAAGAGGTATTATAGATCCTGCAGAGAAAACCCAGCTACAAAGGCCCGACCCTTCTCCAAAAGGGGTATGTAAATAGAAACACAAATCTCTACTGTAGTTTCCATCGGGATATAGGGAATGACACAGAGAACTGTTGGGCTCTCCAAGATCTAATAGAGAAGCTCCTAAAGGCAGGAAAGCTAAGAGAGCTTGTAGCCTCAAAGAGCAACGATCCGTCTGTTGTCGCGAAGGGAAAGGGGATAGCTGAGATCCAAGAGCAACGATGTGAAATCATCGAGCAAGAGGATATTGGAATATATGGGGGCTTGGATGTCAGAGATGAATGCGTTGAAGTTGAAAGTGAAGGAGCATTAGGCTTCATTCACTGCATTCACGAAGGAGCAGGAGTCAAATCCTTCAAAAAGTCCAGCACAAAGAAGATATACTACATGGAAGTGACCTCAATGCCACAATCCTGGCCCTCCCGAGAAACTGTTACCTTTGGGGAGGAGGATCTTCCAAAGGCTTCCAATCCATTCCACGATACAATCGTTATTCAAGCAGTCATTAATAACTACACGGTGTCGAAGATTCTGAATGACACCGATAGCTCGATCAATATCCTCTTGAAGCCCGCATTCGACACCATGAAAACTGAGAAGAAGATCCAAGCTAGTGACAGACCCCTTTATGGTTTTTCGGGAGTTGAAGGGCGTGTCGCGCTCATCATCACATTATGTGGAATAACGAGGTAGGAAACTTTCCTGATCGTTGACGCTCCCAGTAGTTACAATGTCATCTTTGGCAGGCCTCTCCTGAATGGATTTTAGACCATACCATCAACGGTCCATCAGGTCCTAAAGTTTTCACTGGGAGGAAAGCAATACTGGGTCCGGAGCGACCCTAAAATTGCTTGGGAATGTTATATTCGAGTAGTACACATGATTGATGCCTACGTTCCCCCAAGAGTGAGCGAGGTTAAAGTTGAAATTAGATATAATCTTCCAATTAGTTCTCAAAACCCACTACTTTTATATATATATATGAGTGGGGAAAAACACATGGACCAAATTACCCCCACAGTGGGATAATAAGAAATGACACGACTTGTAAATAATAATAAGTATCTCTCAACTCTTCCCCTCAAGTCGGACAAATGATGTCAGTCATTCTAAATTTGTTGATGTCATCAATAAACGCATCACTCCCCAAGCTTTTTGTGAACACATACGCAGTTGATCTTTAGAGTGGACGAATAGCGTAACCATAATTTTTTTTATCCAAGTGATCTTTGATAAAGTGACGATCAGCCTCAACATGCTTTGTCCTATCATGTTGAACTGGATTGCGAGCTATACTAATCGTTGTCTTGCTGTAGCAAAATAGGGAAAAAGGAGAAGTCACGGGAAACCACAAGTCATGTAGAACGACATGTAACCATAGGCCTTCGCGGACACCTTGTGACATTGCACGGTATTCTGCCTCAACACTCGATTTGACCACACATTTTGTTTCTTACTACGCCATGTCACAAGGTTTCCTCCAACGAAGGAACAGTAACCTGTTGTGGATTTCAGATCATCATGGCATCCTGCCCAATCAACATCAGTAAAAACTTTAATCTTCAAGTGGCCGTTCTTGGAGAACAGGAGACCACGATCAGGGGCTTTCTTCAAATGCCGTAACACACGATATTTCGCCTCTTGATGTCTGATCATGGGAGCATGCATATATCTACTCAAAATGCATATTTCATAAGTAATATCAGGACGAGTATGAGATAGATATTAGTTTTCCAACTAATCTCTGGTAGCGTGAGGCATCTGCCTGATTGCTGTCACCATATTCAATAATTCCATGATTTTATACTACGGGGGTGTTCGTAGGAACACAACCAAGCATATCGGTCTCAGATCTAGTATGTACTTACGCTGAGATATAAAGATACCCTGATCAGATCTAGTCACCTCAATACCCAGGAAGTATCGTAATCTTCCCATGTCTTTGACCTAGAACTCAGAAGATAAGAGAGACTTGAGACTTACAATCTCTTCCATATCGTTACCAGTGATCACGATGTCATCTACAGACAATAAGGATAACAATCCTCTAATCACGTCTCTGAATAAACATAGTATGATCAGACTGCATCTGCTTATGCCCAATTTTGAACATAGCCGTAAGGAATCTGCCAAACCATGCTCTAGGTGACTATTTCAAACCATATAAAGATCTCCTTAGATGACAGACAAGACCTTCGGCTCATTTCTTCACCAACTAGATGTTAAGTTGATACCAAGTTGAAATCAGAAATAATCTTCCAATTAGTTCCCATAACCCACTACTCTTACATATATATGAGTGGGGAAAACACATGTACCAAATTACCCCCATAGAGGGATAATAAGAAATGACGTGACTTGTAAATAATAATAAGTATCTCTCAACTGTTAAAGCTCGACAAAATTCGCAGGGAGAAGATAGATAAGGAAAATCAAGAGGACAAGGATCGGAGAAGGTAAAAGGGAGTTTTCATCTTGAGGCCGCTCATGAAGTTCAAAATGTTCTGGTCCCTAGAGCAGACGGAGATCGAACGCTTATTCTGAACGCCGAGTTACAAGGAGAGGATAAGGAGAAGCTGATCCAATGCCTCTTCGATAACTTGGATATATTTGCTTGGTCAGCAACCGACATGCCTGGGGTGAACCCGAATGTCGCATGCCACCGGCTCAACATCCATCCCATTAAACAAAAGAAGAGAGCGGTGACAACAACATTGGAAACGCCAATTCGGGAAGATGTTGAGAAGCTCTTGAAGGCAAATTTCATTCAAGAAATTCAGTATTCAAATTGGATATTGAACGTTCTAATGGTGAAAAAAGCAAATAAGTGGCACATGCGTTTAAATTTCACAAAACTGAATAAAGCGTGCCCTAAAGATTGTTACCCCTTGTCTAAGATAGATTCTCTAGTAGATTCCACGGTTGTGTTTTCTGTTATGAGTTTTCTCGATGCTTTTTTAGGGTATTACTAAATACAAATGCACACACCTGACATACCTCACACATCGTTTATCAAAAACGATGGTTGTGATAGTTATCGGGACATGCCCTTTGGCTTAAAAAATGCGGGAGCCACCTATCAAAGAATGATGGATCGACGTCTTTAAGAAATAAAAAGATCGGAACCTCAAAGTTTATGTCGACGACCTTATGATCAAAAGTCACGCTTTCTCAGACCACATTCGGGATTTGTTGGAAACATTTTCCACATTGCGAAAATTTAATATGATGCTAAATCCCGCCAAGTGTATCTTCCGTGCCAGCAAGGGAAAATTCCTAAGGAATCTCCTCACAGCTCAAGGACTCGAGCCCAATCCCGAAGGGGTTAAATCCATACTAGACATGAAGCCTCCGAGAACGACAAAAGAAGTCCAGCAGTTGACAGGGAGGATCACAAGATTAAGTCGCTTCAGATCCCAGTCTGGGCACAAGTGCGCATCATTCTTCAAGACACTCTGAGGAGTCTCAAAATTCGAATGGACTGAAGAATGTGATCGAACTTTCAAGGAATTGAAAAAGTTATTGACATTAACACCCCTCCTCCAAATTCCTCAGGACAGAGAAAATCTTCTCATCTACTTAGGAGTGGGACCGGAAGCAATAAGCTCAGTACTTGTCCTAGAGGAAGGAAAAAGACGGTTTCCAATTAACTATGTCAGCCGAGTATTGAAAAATGCAGAAAGACGATACCTTATCCTCGAGAAATTGGCTCTCTACATGATAATCTCGGCACGAAGACTTCGCCCCTATTTCAAGGCTCACCCAATTCAAGCCATTATTGACCATCCATTGAAGAATGCCCTCGAAAAGCCTGAGCATTCTGTCCGACTGGTAAAACGGGTAATCAAATTAGGAGAGTTCAACGCCTCAAACGTACCTCGGACTGCCATCAAAGCTCAAGTTTTGACAGATTTTATGATTAAATTCTCAGAAGGAGATGATCAGGCAAAGAAGCGCTGAAGTCGATAACTTGGAATTTGTAAGTAGGTGGAGCTTCCGGGAAGAGCACTTTCGGGGAAGAAATAATCCTTGTGAATCTGAATGGTGTCAAAATCGAGCAAGCAGACAAATTTCATTTCACTGTTACAAAAAATCAAGCATAATACGATGCCTTGATCGCAAGACTGAGGTTCACAAAAGAGCTAGTAGTAAAAGATGTCGAGGTATGCACCTATTATCTGGTCATGGTTTCTCAAATCATGGGCACGTTCGAGGTCAGAGACTTGATACTTAAGAACTACTTGGATGTTGTGAAGAAGGAAATCAACATCTTCAGGATATTCAACACCTGTAATATTCCGCGGCAAGAAAATTCAAAGGTTGATGATATAACAAAGCATGAACCTATGGCAGGAGGAACTCTCGTGCTCCTTGGCGAGTTGGTTGCAGGGGCCACATAACCTATACACCGAAGCAAGTTCTAACCGAGAAGATGGTTCTCATTAAAGGACGCCCCACTGAGCAAGTATTAATAAAAACAGCCTCCCCACCAACAATGCTACCTAGATCCTCATCTCTGAACTCAAGGAACAGTTTCCGAATTTCGACCTTGAGGGCACGGACATTCTTCAACCAGAGTGTTGATGCACAGATGGCTCCCTAGGTCTATTTGTGCTGCAAGGGGTCTAGGGAGGAACTCGAGTCGAACACGTAGGGTCCATTCGACAACCATTAGGATATTTCTTTATTGTCATTTCTTTATTTTGTTATATTATTAATTATGTATTTTCTAATTAAAAAAATTGCTAATTATGAGAATTGTAAATCTCCGATATAAAGGAGACGGGAGTGAAGGATTTGGGCATCGAGATAGGTCTAGATCTTGGAGGAGCCGACCAAGCGGCTACTCGGACCGGCCAACTACCTCGTCTCTTCACTTATATCTTTTTTTTATTGTATTAATCTATTAGTATTTAGATGCTCTCATCTCCACAAACCCTATTTCTGTCAATAAGAATGTCAATTGGCCACAGAAAGCATACAAATAACATTTTCTTCAAATGGAATTATCTATTATTTCACTACATATAGCAGCAGCAACACAGTTGTCCCAAATACCTTTAAATGGGTAAATTTTTCTACAGATTCATGAAACGCATAGCTTAACAAAAGAGATATTGTTACTCAAAAGAAAGCAACTCACGCTGCGTTCATATGCATGAACATGGCCAGCAAAAACAACGTCGACCTTATATTTTACAAACCATGGTTCGTACATAACTCTCATGGTTTCCCCCTCCATGTAGTGGTAGTTGTAGCTGTTGTACCATGGTGAATGCATGAGAACAATTAACCAAGAGGTCTCACTTCTATTCACTTTTGGCAGCTCGGCCTCAAGCCATTTGTATTGAGGAGTGTATTTCCCTGTACAGAGAAGAATGAATAAATATATAACTTTAAAATGGACTGAAAATATATAATTTAACTAGATATATATTTCAATTTTCAGGATATTGTATGATTTTTTACCAATAATGGGAATCAAACTAACACGTTAAATGAAAGTGAGTCGGATAAAATAATGAATGACATCCCAAAAGGCATCCACAAGAAATCATATAGAATTTGTTAAAACACATGTTTCCAATCTATATCAAATTGGTTAGATGGGGGCTGAAAATCTATATTAACTATACGGTGCTACAAGAATTTCACACTGTGAGATCCTCCTCAAGTATAGAGTCCGGCCTCTAACATGTGGCTTCATATTTTTATTGTGAGACATGAAAGCAAGGAATTAAACTCAGTCTGCTTTGATACCATATTAGAAACTATGTATCCAACCTAAAGTTCAATTGGTTACAAGGGACTCAGGATCTACATGAATATCACAATGCTACAACATTTCCAATGTGAACTATATTCTCAACAAGGTTAGAGGAAATGAATTCATTGTTAACCTAAATAAATATATAAAAAACGAAATCCATTATTAATATCAAGGTTTTGAAAACCGGATCGGACCGGCCGGTTCAACCAGTCGGACCGCCAACCGGTGAACTATGCGGTCCGGTCAGGTATCTGAAACCGCTCCCGCCAAAAACCGGTCAGGAACCGGTAAACCGGGCGGTCAACCGGTAAAACCACGAACCGGAACAGGTTCCGCTAAACCGGGCGGGTCTTGGGCCAAGGAATTAAAATATTTTTTTTACTGTTAAACTCTATAAGTAATAGAGGTTTTTTTATTTACATAGTGTTGCCCTCTCAGCATTTTATAGAGATGTGGATGCCGCCAATATGCAATCCTGTGATGTGGGACTAATATAAGACTAGATTTATAAATAAAAAAACTTAAAACAATGTTGGGTTTCGAACCCGTATCTCCAATAAAATACAACACCCATCCACTGTGCTAACGTGATTTTATCTACAGAAGTCAAATATGTTATATATATAATATTAGTATATATTTATTTGTATAAAACAATGATATATTTATTATATTTAATTTAATTATTTTTATATTTATGAAATTATGTTTAATTTATATTTTTATATACTTTTAATTATATTAAATCATCTATTCATCAAATATATTTTATGATTTATTTATAATTATTTATATCATTTAAATAGAATTTAAAAATATAAACATGTCATGATAATGATAATGAATATACTTTTTTTATTTGTAAAAAAATATAAAGATAATAAATAATAAATAAATATGCAAATATTTATTATAATGTTTATTTTTGTCTAATATTGTTATATATATATATAACGGTTCGACCCCGGTTAAATCGGTTGGACCGGTTCAATCTTGAACCTTTCGCTCTGCCGGTTCGATCTCCGGTCCGATTTTCAAAACGTTGACTAATATGGAATAAAGTTAACTTGTGCACATGAAATTTCACAAGAGAAACAAAAAGTCCCGGTGGAAATTCATAGGAAAATCTTACCACAAACACTTGCAACAAAACAATGAAAATCCATACCATATGTTGGTAAAAATTTGAAATTCCATACCATACGCCGAATATGAAGCTAGGACGATGATGTATGCTGAGGCACGCTTGATGGAGTACCAAAATGGAGATGTACTACCAGAAGCTTTATATGGAACATGATACCTGTTCTTGTAAGGCTTGAACGGCTCAGTTTCACCCTACAAGATAAAACCAATATCACAAATATACTGACAAAAATCAAGAAGATAAGAGTGCTCATTTTGAAACAAATGCAACTACGCAATGGGGGCATCTATTTCATTCAATTAACAAAAAATTAAATGTTGGTCCAAGGCAGATCGACTTCAAGAGCAGTAAAATGAATTGTTCTAGTTGAGGTAGCTACTTAATGGTGTTCATATAGTGTACAACCCCGTATTCGCTGAGTGGGCCCTTCCGGCAAGTCAGGGCTTTGCAAGGCATTCAGGTCCAAGAGGGCCAAAGTGGGCGAGTGGGGTAAGCAGACCCTCACTTGCCCAGGAAGAATGAGAGGGTCCCCGCCCCTAGCAAGCGGGAAGGCTCTCGCCCATATAGGCGAGTAGCATATTGATCTCGCATTTGCCCTTTTAGGGAGCCGTGGAGGCAAGTGTCGGGCTCACCCAGCACTCGCCCTTTAGGCGAGTGGCGCCTTCATGGACCACTCGCCCAGTAGGGTCCAGAGGTAGAATTACCTAGATGCCCTTGAAGGGCTGCAAATAGTCTTCCAAAACAGCGGAGCTATGCTGTCGGCAGACCCAATTGGGTTGTGTATAGCAATTCTAAACAGCGGCATTACGTTGTTGGCATACCAAGATTGGAAATCTATAAATAAAACCGAGGGGGCACCTTTGGAGACACAGTTCAACAGTTCACTTTTGCCTTCTTCATCTCTTCAGGCTCTCTCCAAAGGTGCCCAAGCTCAGCATTGGCTTGGGAAAGGAAGAACTTCTTGATCTTCTGGGTGTGTGGTGGGATCTCCTGACTGAGACCTCGGTTCTGTTCCTGAGTTCCTGAATCTTCGGTCTGGAGTGCTAGTCAGAGGGAAGTAGGTGTGAGGTCATACCCTTTTGGGATTACACCACGAACTCCACAAAGACCGATTTCCGGTTTCAACACTTTGGTGCGGTGAGCGTGGAGAGTGGCCAGCACAGAAGAACCTCAGCTAGTTCAATGGTTGGAGACGAAGGGCAAGTATCTGGTCGGGAGCAGTCGCCACTCCCGACGGGTCTGGCGACTGTAGACATGTTCGAGGATTTCAGGAAGGAGGTCATGGAGACCTTGCACCATTGGCTCAGCGCCACTCGCGGCGAGTGCTCAACTCTCGCCATCCCAGTGGTCGCGCAACCCACCCTGGGCGAGAACGCCCTGATCAGGCAGACCGGGAGGGGGAAGGAAGGCGAGATTCACGTGCAGGATCCCGTTGGGCGAGAGCTGTTCCCCGACTCGCCGAGTGCGGGCCGGATCAGTGAGGTGATCCTGCGAGAGCCACCCACTCGCGCGATATGCGGGAGCCCCTTTAGCGAGTTGGTCGTGTTAGCCCATGTTCCAGAGGGGTTCAGGGAGCCGGAGATGTCTTACTACACCGGCAGGGATGGCCCGGTTCAGCATATTCAGTGGTTCGAGGATGCGGTTTCCATAAGGCAGATGACCGACGCTTTCAAGTGTCGGCTCTTTGCCATCTCCTTCAAAGACAAGTGAGGGACTAGTTCCACCAACTCCCCAATAGTTCAATTTACTGCTACACGGATCTGCGCCGGGCTTTCCTGCTGAGGTTCTCGACTTTGAAGAAGATGAAGAAGGGTGTGGAGTTCCTTTTCGCAGTCAAGCAGAGACCGGAGGAGACCCTGGCGAGCTATGTTGACCGGTTCCAGGAGGAAGTCCTCGTTGTGGAGGAGGTGTCAGGGTTTACCCTGATGATGGCTTTTACTTTGGGGCTGCAGGAAGGATTCTTTAGGGTGGCGCTGAAGCGGAGATCACCGCTGTCTTTCGAGGAGGTGATGGAAAGAGCGACGCAGGAGATCGAAGGGGAGGCAGCAAACCCCAACTTTGCTAGGAAGCTGGCCAGGTTGGGGGGAGGCGAGGAGAAGGAGCAGGGGACGAGCAGGCGTCAGAAGGATAGGATAAGGGACGAGCCCAGGGGAAGGGACCCCCAAGGCAACATCAAGGGTGGGGTTACCAGGAACCCACCAATCAGTTGGGCTGGAGGCAGCATGAAGAGCCTGTTCAAGGCCAAGGAAGAAGATTCCAGGGAGGAAACTATCAAGGGGGCAGGGGAGGTTTAATCCCCCTGGATGGAGGCAGGGCCCGAGGCCGCCTCCCCCCGCAGCATGAAGCCATGGCAATAGCGCGAGGAAGGGTTGAGAGGAGGAGGAACGGTCGAGGAGGACGGAGAGGAGCAGCGGTGGAGTTGTCGTACTGTGACTTTCATCAGGAGGAGGGTCACGCAACTGCCACCTGCCCCGAGTTCCTGGAGCTGGGGAGGGAGAGAGGACAAGAACAACAACAGCCGGCGGTGTGGATCGAAAAGGTGGCCCCAGGGGCCGACGAGGACAGGTGCAAGGAGAGGTCCGACATAAGAGGCTCTGGAAGGACCGGTGTGATCCACGGGGGGGGGGGGGGGGGCAGGGATCGAGGACACCCGTAAGGGGAGCCTCCAAACGGTGTTTCGGCGCAGTGTCGCCTCGATATCTCAGACCCCGCCTCCCGTGGAGAGGATCACCTTCACCTCAGGAGATATGCCGGATCATGAGGATCCGTTCTGTGACGCGTTGGTAGTACAAGCGGAGATCGAGAACTTCACCGTCTCCCGAATCCTGGTGGACAACGGGAGCTCGGTCAACGTCATCTTCAAAAAGACGTTCGATGGAATGAAGGTGGAGGCCAAGAGGGTGCTAGCCTCAGATGGACCGCTCTTCGAGTTCTCAGAGGAGAGGAAGAAGGTAGAAGGAGGAATCGGGCTTAATGTGACTCTGGGGGGTTAGTCCCACAACTGTCGATTTGTGATCGTGAACGCCCCCAGCAGCTACAATGCTATCTTTGGCCGCCCCCTCATCAGCGCGTTTCGATGCGTCCCCTCGTCCTTCCATCAGTTCCTCAAGTTCAACGACGGGGGGGTGCAAGTCCGGGTCAGGGGAGACCCCAAAGTGGCAAGGCAGTTCTACGTCACCGCGGTTAACACCATCTCGTGGATGGGGGAGGCCGAGGCGATGGGGGAGGTGATGGAGGAGGCGCCAGCGGAATCAGGGGGGAGCAGGTCCCCGTTTAGGAGGAGGGTGCAGTAGGAGAGCCCGGAGGAGAAGAGGAGATGATGGCGGTAGAGGAAGCAGTGGGGAGGACCTCGCCCAAGGAGAGCGGGCAGCTGAAGAGTGGGAGGAGTAGTTTCGGCTGGAGCCGGTGGAAGCGGTGATAGAGCTGGAGGTTCTGACCCGAGCAGGGAAGGTGAAGAAGGTGTGGATCAGTGGGGGCCTAGGCAAAGAGGATCAAGAGAGAATGTTGGTGTGCATTCAGAAGCACGTGGACATCTTCGCATGGGGCGCCACGGATATGCCTGGCATCGATGCGTACGTGGCTTGCCATCGGTTGAACATCGATCCAAAGGTCCTCCCTATCCGCCAAAAGAAAAGGAAAGTGGCTGACAAGCTCGAGGGGCCAATCCAGGAGGAGGTGGAGAAGCTTCTACAGGCCGGGTTTGTATCGGAGATCCAGTTTCCAGGCTGGGTCTTAAACGTTGTAATGGTAAAGAAAGGAGATGGGAGGTGGAGGATTTGTGTTGATTTTTCTTTGTTAAATAAAGCATGCCACAAAGATTGTTACCCCCTGTCTCGGATCGACGCGCTGGTTGACTTAGCCGTCGGTTTCCCTGTAATGAGTTTTCTAGATGCTTTTTCAGGTTATCACCAGATCAGGATGCATCAGTCAGATGTAAAGGACGTGTCTTTCATCACGAGCAGCAGATGTTATAGCTATAACATGATGCCCTTTGGGCTGAGGAACGCGGGGGCCACCTACCAAACGATGATGGACAGGGTCTTACAGGACCAGAGAGGGAGGAACCTGGAGGTGTATGTGGATGACTTGTTGGTGAATAACAAGGATGCGAGCTCTCACCTCCAAGATCTGGAAGAAACCTTTTACACTTTGCGGAAATTTAAAATGAGACTGAACCCCCTAAAGTGTGTTTTCGGAGCAAGCCGGGGGAAGTTCCTTGGACACCTCCTGAGCCCGGCTGGGGTAGAGCCCAACCCAATAAAATAAAATCCATAATGGAGTCAGGGTCACCCAAGAATGCTTTTAAAAGTAGCGAACAAACAACTAGAGTAGCGAACAAACGACTAGAAAACAAGCCAGAACTTTGAATAATTGAAATTTTTATTATCCAAAAAGATATCATTTACAAAGGTATGACCTCCCTTTTATAGAATGGAGGAGAGAGGATAGAATACAAACTAACAATGTGGGACTAAAGCTATACAACAGTTCCGAGCGGCTAGAACAACAGACCGGAACAAGCCGCGCGGTTAGACAATATTCTAACCGCCCGGCAATACCAGAAGCAGGAGAGAGATGCGGTTGGAGACCGCTAGACCGCCCGGTTTCCAAGCCGCCGGAGATGAACCGTCAGACCGCTAGACACCACAGCAACAGTCTGGATATCAACCCGCCGGACACAAACCGCCAGACCGCCCGGTCTACAACCCGCCAGGCTCAAACCGCCAGACCGCCCGGTCTCATACTTCGACACTCCCCCTCAAGCTGGAGCATAGATATCAATCATGCCCAGGTTGTCACAGATATGGAAGAAGGAAGTAGAAACCGGCTTGGTGAAGATATCTGCCAACTCTTTGTCGGTGGTGACGAACGGAGTGCAAATCTGTCTCTTCAAGACCTCTTCTCGGATGAAATGGCAGTCGACCTCTATATGTTTCGTTCTCTCATGGAAGACCGGATTTTTGGATATGTATATAGCGGCCTTGTTGTCACAGAACATAGACAGAGGATAGTCGTAGACCTCTCCTAGGTCAAGCATGAGAGCCCGCAACCATTTTAACTCACACGTGGTTGACGCCATACTCCGGTATTCGGCTTCTGCACTGGACCTTGAGACAACAGACTGCTTCTTGCTCTTCCAGCTCACAAGATTACCTCCAACAAATGTGCAAAAACCCGATGTAGATTTACGGTCACCTTTATCATCCGCATAGCTTGAGTCTGAGTAGGCTTCAACTCTCAGATGTCCACGCTTCTGAAAGAGTAGCCCTTTTCCTGGTGCTGCTTTGACATACTCTAGTATCTTCAAGGCAGACTGAAGATGACATTCCCTGGGAGCTTGCATGAACTGACTGACCTTGCCTACAGCATAGGCGATGTCAGGTCTGGTCACCGTGAGATAAATGAGTTTGCCCACCAGACGTCTATACCTGGTGGCATCGGATATAAGAGGTGAGTCATCTGTCCATGTTTTGTCCTCTCCAGTGGCCATGGAATACCTGGCCGGTTTGGCACCGGTCAATCCTGCCTCTTGTAGAAGATCAAGAGCATACTTCCGTTGGGAGAGAACCAACGAGTCAGGCTTCCGAGAGATTTCTATCCCCAAAAAATATTTCGGGGAGCCCATATCCTTCGTGACTAAGTGTTGACGGAGATGTTTCTTTGTCAAGTCCACCCCAGCCTGCTCATCGCCGGTAAGAAGAATATCATCCACATACACCGCCAAAACCACAAGGCCCGGTGCGGTTTTGCGAATAAACAATGAGTGATCGGCTGAACTTCTTGTAAAGCCAATGGCAGCCACAATGCCACTAAACTTGTCGAACCATGCCCGAGGGCTTTGCTTTAGGCCGTAGATGGCCTTCTTCAACTGGCATACTCGTGTCTCCCCCTGAGCAACATACCCAGGAGGTTGCTCCATATAGACATCCTCCTGAAGATCCCCATACAGAAAAGCATTCTTGACATCAAGCTGGGAAATAGCCCACTCCCTGTTGACGGCCACTGAAAGAAGAACCCGGATGGTGCTGAGGCGAGCAACCGGGGAGAAAGTGTCAAAGTAGTCAACTCCATAGGTCTGAGTAAAGCCTTTGGCCACCAGCCGGGCTTTGTAACGATCCACAGTGCCGTCGGGGCGAAACTTCACAATGAACACCCAGCGGCAGCCAACCACATCAGTACCGATCGGAGGAGGAACAAGGGTCCAGGTACCCCTTTCATTAAGAGTGGCGATTTCCTCATCCATGGCAGATTTCCAATGAGGAATAACAAGAGCCTCTTGGTAAGTGCGGGGAGTTGTAGTAGCCGAGATAGCCAAAGCAAAACACCTGCGAGAGGGAGTAAGCCGATCATAGGAAACAACAGTCGCAAGCGGGTGTTGGGTACACGCCCGCACCCCTTTGCGAAGAGCAATGGGAAGATCCAGGTCGTCTCGTGCTTCAGGGACCGGAGCGTCCGTGGCGGAGAAAGCTGGCCCGGGACTAGAGAGAGACGGCTGCGGAGAAGAAGGTGGGGGTATAATAGAGCGAGAAGGAGACGGAGGAGGAGATGACATAGGAGGGGAGACGTCGAGCTGCGTGGAAGGATCACTGAGAGATGGTGGAGAGTAAGAGACCGCAGGAGGAAGCGGGAATGGAGAAGAAAAGTAGGATGCATTTTCGAAGAAGGTGACGTCCGCGGAAACAAACTGTTTGCGCAGAACGGGGTCAAAGCAACAATAGCCTTTTTGAGTGGTCGAATATCCCAAAAAGACACATTTTGTGGAACGAGGGGAAAGCTTGTCACGGGTAGCCGACGGGGCATGCACAAAGGCCGTACACCCAAAGATACGGAGAGGAAGAGGAAAGGGTTCCTTGCCCGGGTAGAGAATGGAGAAGGGGGTCTTGCCGTGGAGAACCGAAGAGGGAATGCGATTGATGAGATATCAGGCAAGAAGAACAGCATAGCCCCAGTAGGAGCGAGGCACGTGCATCTGCGTCATTAGAGTGCGAGCGATATCAAGGAGGTGACGGTTTTTACGCTCCGCCACCCCATTTTGTTGGGAGGTGTAAACACAGCTGGTCTGATGAATAAGACCATGTTGCATACAAAACAAGGAAAACTCATGACTGAGATATTCTTTTGCATTATCGGAGCGCAGCACTTTAATAGATAAAGAAAACTGAGTTTGAATCATATAATAAAAAAATTGTCATACAGATAACAGTTCAGAGCGATCTTTTAAAAGATACACCCAGATACATCTAGAGAAATCATCAATAAAAGTTACAAAATAAGAACTATCCCGACCAACGGTGAGAGTAGGAGCAGGACCCCAGACATCAGAATGAATGAGATCAAAAGGGCGGGAGGAACCACGACCTTGCTTCGGCGGGAAGGAGGAGCGGTGATGTTTGCCAAGCTGACACGCATCACAGTTGAGCGGAGGACTGGTCTGAGGTAAGTGGGGAAGAAGCTGACGAAGAATCCGAGGAGGAGGATGTCCAAGGCGAAGATGCCATTGAAGCAGATCAGTAGACGTGGAAGAGAAGGCGGATAGAGCGGAAGCATTGTCGAGGAAGTAGAGGCCGCCACTCTCAGTCCCAGTAGCAATCGTCCGTTGGGTCCTCGGGTCCTGAAAACAACAAGAAGTAGGAGTAAATAATACAGAGCACTGAAGTTGCTTGCATAAAGTAGTAACCGAGAGCAAATTGCAAGGGAACTTCGGGACATAGAGAGTGTCCACTAAGCGAAGTGACGGGGTGACTTGAACCATGCCCGTCCCGTGAACCGGGGAAGGGGAACCATCCACAACAAGAACCGGGGGTAACCGATCATGCGTCTCTAGGAGAGAGAAGCAATGAGGGTTTCCGGTCATGTGATTTGTAGCACCAGAGTCAATCAGTCATTTACCTTGGGTAACGACGTGTGCACTACCTGAGGTCGTGGCCACAGAAGCAGATGGCCGAGAGGAGGCGGAGGTTGAGGAAGAAGTATCACCGGAAGGACGAAGATGAGGATGTTTCTGCCAGCAGCGGTCAACAGAGTGGCCGGTACGACCACAGTGAGAGCAGAGAAACCCTGACGGACCGCGCGTGCCAGACTGGTTGCGGCCACTATTGCCACCCCGCTGAGCCTGGTGAGCATAGGAGTCCTATGGAGGAGGGGAGGACAATAGAGGACGTTGGAGCAGGGAAGTGACAGCGGCGATGCGAGCTGCGGTGGCATCCAAGGTGGGAGATTCTGCTTCGCCCAAGATCTGCTGGCGGATCATATCAAATGACTCAGGGAGTCGTAGAAGATAACAAACAACCAGGAGTTCCTGGAAATGTTTGTGCTGCTCGGCCAAGTCCGCGGAGAAAGGGCGATTCTGGAGGATTTCAGCTCCAAGAGCCTGAACTTGCTGATAAGCCGCAGCAGGAGACATGGAAGGGCGAGCGAAGAGATCCGCATAGAGAGTATAAATGCGGGATGTCTGAGCGCCCTTCGAGTAGAGAGCAGCAAGGTGAAGCCACGCGGTCTTAACCGTCTCATCATGGCGTATGACAGGAAGACATTCATCAGAGAGGCTGTTAGCCAACCACGTGCGGACAAGCGCATCACTGGCATCCCAGTCATCAAATTCAGCAGAGTCTGGAGGAGGAGGGTCATCGGTGAGATGATGACGTTTGCGCTGAGAGCGAAGAAGAAAGGTGAAAGAAACACTCCAATCCGGATAGTTGGAGCCAACAAGTTTAGAAACCGTGCCAAGGTTGCCAGAGGAAGTAGGATGCGGAGCCGGAGTGGCGATAGGAGTAGTGGTAGTGGAGGTTTCAGAAAGAGTCATAGGAGAAAACAACGAGAAGCCGCACGGTTAAAAGACAAGCCGCGCGGATAGGAAGAAGAGGGGCTGCGGCGGTCACGATGTCAGACACCAGTGGCCAGAGAAGCCACGACCAAGCCGCAGATCCAAGAAGGGAAAGAAGTCGAACGGCTAGAAGATAGTCCGCGCGAACAGAAGGGAGGAACAAACAAGGCGAATAAGAAAGCAGATCGCAGCGATCAAAGTAACAGGTCGCTGTGACCGACAGGCAGGACAGGGCGCAAGCAGGCGGAAGAGACAAGTCGCGAGAACAGGTCGCGAGAAGAAGGGATAAACCGCGCGGACAGGGCGCAGAGAATCAGCAGGAGAAGATCGAGTCCTCTGATACCATGTTAAAAGTAGCGAACAAACAACTAGAGTAGCGAACAAACGACTAGAAAATAAGCCAGAACATTGAATAATTGAAAATTTTATTATCAAAAAAGATATCATTTACAAAGGTATGGCCTCCCTTTTATAGAATGGAGGAGAGAGGATAGAATACAAACTAATAATGTGGGACTAAAGCTATACAACAGTTCCGAGCGGCTAGAACAACAGACCGGAACAAGCCGCGCGGTTAGACAATATTCTAACCGCCCGGAAATACCAGAAGCAGGAGAGAGATGCGGTTGGAGACCGCTAGACCGCCCGGTTTCCAAGCTGCCGGAGATGAACCGTCAGACCGCTAAACACCACAGCAACAGTCTGGATATCAACCCGCTGGACACAAACCGCCAGACCTCCCGGTCTACAACCCGCCAGGCTCAAACCGCCAGACCGCCCGGTCTCATACTTTGACAAATGCCAAGGAGGTCCAGCGTCTGACGGGAAAGCTTGCAGGGCTGAGCAAGTTTCTTTCTCGGGCAGGAGAAAAGTGCTCACCCTTTTTTAGGGTACTGCGAGGAGGACAAAAATTCGAATGGTCTAAGGAGTGTGAGGAGGCTTTCCAGTCTCTGAAGTGTCAACTTTCCCAGGCCCCGCTGCTCCAAGGACCCAAGGAAGAGGAAGACTTGACCCTGTATCTCAGAGTGGGGGCAGAGGCTATAAGTTCCGTCCTGGTCCGGGAAGAGGGCAAGAAGCAACTGCCAATTTACTATGTGAGTCGGGTCTTGAAGAAGGCAGAGCTCAGGTACCCTATCCTTGAAAAGCTGGCCTTTTCTTTGGTCATCTCGGCTCGGAAACTTCGACCTTACTTCCAAGCCCACTCAATTCGGGTAGTGACAGATCACCCGCTGCGTGACATCTTCAAAGGGGTGGAGCTTTCGGGGAGGTTGGCGAAGTGATCGGTAGAGCTGAGTGAATCTGACATCTCTTTTGTCCCGCACCTGTCAGTTAAGGCACAGGCGGTGACAGACTTCTTGGCGGATTGCGTGGCAGAGTCGGAGGGGACGGGTCCGAGCCTCCCTGTGGCATGGAAGCTGCTAGTGGATGGGGCATCGGGGAAGCACTCCCTAGCGCAGGAGTGGTCTTGGAGAGTCCCTAGGGAACAAAAATTGAGCAAGCCGTGATGATACACTTCCCGGTAACCAACAATCAGGCGGAGTATGAAGCAGTCATTGCAGGGATGCGACTTGCTAAGAAGCTGGGGGTGCAGGACGTAGAGGTGTTGACGGACTCGATGGTGGTGGCTTCACAGGTCAAAGGAGAGTTTGAGGCAAGGGAGCCAACCCTAGAGCAATACTTACTCAAGGTAAGGGGTCTCATCGGGGGGTTCCGGACTTTCTCCATCCGACACGTACCACATGAGGAGAATGCCGCAGCAGATCATCTGGCCAAGTTCGGTCCAAAGACAAGGGAGCCGCGACAGACTTATTCCGGACGTTTATAGAAGAGGGATAGCTAATGGAGATAGAACAACGCCCTTCATGGAGGGACCCGTTCATCCCTTTTCTCACCACCGGCAAATTTCCCGAGGAAGTCGCAGACAAGAAGCGTTTCAGGCATAAGTCGGCATATTACTTGTTGCGTGGGAGAGCTCTTTTGAAAGACTCTCTCGGGACTTCTGGCCAGATGTGTATCCGACGAGGAGGCTCCGAAGGTCTTAGAGGAAGTTAACTCAGGAGAGTGTGGAAGTCACTCGGGGAGCAGGACCCTGGAGGGTCGGATCATTCGGCAGGGGTATTTCTTGCCAACCTTGGGCAAGGATGCTGAAGAATTCGAAAGGAAATGTCATAAATGTCAGTTATCACGGCGCCATGACCTTTTGCAATTTGGGAAATGGACCTGGTGGGGCTTTTTCCTCAGGCCAACGGGTAGAGGAGATTTCTCCTGGTCATGATCGATTACTTCTCGAAGTGGCTGGAAGTCAAAACCTTGGCCGAGGTAACTTCCCAGATAATCCGTAAATTTGTTTTGGAGAAATCATCTGTCGGCATGGGTTATCCCAGGCCATAGTCACCGACAACGGGCCACAATTTGCCAGTGAGGAATTCATCAGCTTTTGCGTCCAGCTTGGGATTGATCTCAGGTTCCCATCGGTCCACCATCCCCGGAGTAACGGTCAGGTGGAGGCAGCGAATAAGATCATCATGGGCCTGTTGAAGAAGGTGGAAAACCTAAATGAGAACTGGGTGGAGCAGCTCCCATCAGTTCTTTGGGCCCTGAGAACCACGCCCAACACGGCCACGAGGGAAACCTCATTCCGGCTTTCACATGGCTGCGAGGTTGCGCTTCCCGTGGAGTTCGAGGTCAAATCACCACGGGTAGTCATTGCGGGAGAAGGAGAAGAGGACTGGAGGATTGAAAACGAGGGCGAGATGCGACTCTCGCTGGACCTGGTGGAGGAGCTTCGAGACCTGGCCGTCGTTAGGCAAGAGGAAGTCAAGCGCCGAATGGCCAAATACTTCGACAAGCATGTACGTGTAAAACAGTTTGTAAAAGGGGATCTTGTTTTGAAAAAAGTGGATGCGGTCGGAAGGTCTGCGTCGGTGGGGAAGCTCAATCCCAATTGCGAAGGTCCCTATGTAATCGAGGAAGCACTCAAGTCGGGATGTTATCGCCTCCAAAATGCGGAGGGGGTAACCATCAGCCATACATGGAATGGTGACAACTTGAAACGCTTCTGCCCCTAAATTAATGGAATGCATATCTTGTTCCCGACTCTTTTCTCTTTTAGCACGTTCTTTTCTACCTCCCTCAATGCTTGAATAAATGTCGAAAACCTAAGTCCCGGGTTATTCCCGTTGTCAGGCTTTCACCTAGCTGGCAGGTCTTTTGGGTCCCCTGATTGATGTTGTGGTATGTTGAAAAACTAAGTCCCGGGCTGTTCTCACTGTCAGGCTTCCACCTAGCAGGTAGGTCTGTTGGGCCCCCGGTTGACGTTGTGGTATGTTGAAAAACTAAGTCCCGGGTTGTTTCCGCTGTCAGGCTTTCACCTAGCTGGCAGGTCTGTTGGGCCCCCGGTTGACGTTGTAGTATGTTGAAAAACTAAGCCCCGGGCTGTTCCCGCTGTCAGGCTTCCACATAGCTGGCAGGCCTGTTGGGCCCCCCGGTTGACGTTGTGGTATGTTGAAAAACTAAGTCCCGGGTTGTTCCCACTGGCAGGCTTCCACCTAGCTGGCAGGTCTGTTGGGCCCCCGGTTGACGTCGTGGTATGTTGAAAAACTAAGTCCCAGGTTGTTCCCGCTGTCAGGCTTCCACTTAGCTGGCAGGTCTGTTGGGCCTCCGGTTGACGTTGCGGTATGTTGAAAAACTAAGTTCCGTGCTGTTCCCACTGTCAGGCTTCCACCTAGCTAGCAAGTCTGTTGAGCCCCCGGTTGACGCTGTGGTAGGTTGAGACTAAATCTCGGGTTGTTTCCGCTGTCAGGCTCTCACCTAGCTGGCAGGTATGTTGGGCCCTCGGTTGACGTTGACAGCTTCAGGGGATAGTTACTCCAAAAGCGGATCCGGATCCCCTGGAGTTCCTCCGGGAACTCCAGGGGGTGGAGTTCGCGTTTTGGGAAATAATGGAGCGGAATCGGAAAAAATGGTTAACATGAAAGTTGTAGATACCGCCGAGACGAATAACTTTCATGTTGAACATTTTTTTATTTGAAGTCGTTTAGACCCCCGATTTGGCCCCCGAAAAAAAACTGTTCGAAAATAATTCAACATGAAAGTTATTCTTCTCGGCGGTATCTACAACTTTCATGTTAACCATTTTTTCCGATTCCGCTCTATTATTTCCCAAAACGCGAACTCCACCCCCTGGAGTTCCCGGAGGAACTCCAGGGGAACCGGATCCCTCCAAAAGCGATGACGTTTATTTAGGGAGCAGGGCTCTCTTGGCAGGACCTTTCTCGGCAGCCCTCTCTCAGCAGGACTTTCTCGGCATCCCTCTCTCGACAACCCTCTCTTGGCAGGCCTCTCTCGGCAGAATCCTCTCGTTAGGACCCTCTCGGCAACGTTTATTGGGCGCTACTTAGCGTACCTGCCCCGCGAAGTAAGAGGTCAAGGCCGTCTCCCCTAGACATAGTTCACAAGTGCGAGTCGCGATTGGCACTGCGGTCACCACCTAAGAGTCTAAGGTATAGGCGAATGCGCGGAAATGTTTGCAAATGGTTAAAAGCGAAAGCGTCATCCATATAAAAATACAAGAACATGCCCAAAAAAAATCTTTTATATATATACTCAAATACACCAGGTGTCTCGCCCATTACATGTATTTCAAAAAAAGGGAAAAAGTACAAGCAAAAGTTGAGAGGCGTAAGGTCTTCAGGAAGAATCGCCGGACTTCTCGCCGGAAGATTCTTCGTTCAGAAGTGAGTCGAGGCCGTCCTCGCACTGCAGACCTTCGCCCGTGGCGCTTCGATGGGGGTGAACAGCCAAGGCAGGACGCTTCGCGCCGTAAGCTTCCCGCCCTTCTCGTTCAGCAGCCTGACACCTCACAGCACCTCGATCGTGTGCTTGGCCGCCCCTGGGCGTTCTCCTGCATCATCACTTTGATTTCATAATTGTTGTGCTGATGCCGCTTGACCTTTTCGCCCGGGGGCGGAGGGAGGAGGGTTTCTTGCAGACGTTTATTCTCGGCCTTCAACCACGGAACCTCGCGCTCAAGGGCCGCCACCTGCGTGCGCAGCAGCTCGGCATCCGTAGGGTCCTGACAGGGAAATCAAAAGAAAGTTAGCCGGGAATGAGGTGAAACTGCGAAAGGAAAACAAGTGGGTCAATCACCCTTTGCGGCGGGCGACTGGCAAGAAGTGTCTCAGAGGCCGCCAGTTGGCACTTCAGGGAAGTCACCTCTGTTGCGACGAGATCCCACGACTTTTGAACCTCGTTTAGGTTCTGGTCGAGGTTGAGGCTTCGGCGCGACGCCATATGCGCGAGCTCAAGGGCGCGCAGCTGGGCCCGCGCAGCCTCATGCGCAAGGGTCCGAGTTGACTCCTTGTCATAGAGGTTGGCGTCCTCCCGGCTGTACAACCCGAAGGCAAGTGCGAAGGCCTCTCCGCTGGTGGTATCTTGCTCCATCCACGTTGGCAGGAGCGTCGAGATGGAGGAGCGGTTAGCCTCGGGGTCCCACTGGAAAATAGGTTGGCCCGTCTCGTCCAGATGCCTCTCGCCGAGGCCGAAGTTCCGATGCCCTCTCGGCAACGGTCCCCCAGGAGCCTTCTCCACGGTGGCAGCAATCTTCGCGACAGTGCTTGTCGTACCCGTCGCAGGCGGGGCCTTGGCAGGGGTCTCGGCGACGAACTTGCCCTTGTACGGTGCAGACGTTTTGGACTTCTTGGAAGATGCTGGGGGAGGAGCATCCGACTTCCTCTTCTGGACACTCGGCTGGGACGAGATACCCGGCTCCTCCCGACATGCCAAAGCCGCCGATTGCGCGAGAGATAGGGCGTGGGCAAGGGTCCCAGTTTCCTCGTACGGTTGGTGGAGAGGGATTTCTCGCTCACCTACGCGGACAGTAAGGGTTAGTTTCGCCAAATCCTAAGGCATCAACCAAGAAAGAGAGGTGAGATGATACCTTCACCGGCGAGTACTGACGGAAGGGAATCGAGGTCCCGCCGCAAGAACTTGACATCGAAGTTCTTGGTTCCAAAAAATGCGGGGAGGGCAGTCTCGTGCCCTCCAAACACGGGAGGCCTGTAGGTCGCCTCGTCGTATTGGACGGGCGAAAGGGGCACGTTACCGAAGTTCCCGGAAACGAAAATGAACTTCAAAGACCAGTGGTGGTTCTTGTTGGCGAGGCCACTAGTCTTGATCGTCTGGCCCGAGAAGAAGACGATCCCGCTCCTGGCCCGGAAGTTGAACAACTTCCGGAAGACCGAGAGGTTGAACTCGATCCTTTCTGCACGCATGTAACAGGCGAATGTTACCAGGAGCGCGGCGGAGTTCGGGTTGAGTTGGGCCGGAACCACTCCAAAGTACCGGAGGGTCTGGCGCACCTCCGTCCAGAGGGGGGGGCGGAACCCCGCCTCAAAGTGCTCCAGGGGGATGACGAGCTCCCTTTCCGAGTTCCGACAAGAAGTTGATTTTGTCGAGGCTCTCGAGATGTCACGTGACAAACCCTGGCGGGACGTAATTGGCCACCGCGGAAACATACTCCACCTCAGTCAACTTACAGGGGGAAAATCGTGGTCAATGAAGCCTTGCACGCATCGAGTTCGATCGTCGGTCTCTTCGGACATTTTGCAAATACGTGAGGGAAGTTGGGTTTGCGCAGGCGCGAGATCTCAAGGTGGCGAGTGTGTGAGAGAAGGACGAAGACCCGGAATCAAATGGAAGTAAATGCAGTTGGTAAGTCGGCCTATTTATAGAAAAGTTCGGAAAATCATGAAGTTTCCCTCAAGCGGCGGGAGTGCGGATAGCGTCTTTTAATATTCTGGCGCCTCGTAATTCGCCCGACCCAGCCACCGTTTCTTACCTGCGAATGGTGAAAACCTCCGGGAAGAGTTCCTGGGTAAGCGAAAGGCATAGCGCAACGGTGGCAGAAAAAGCAAGCGTGACACTCTGCAGAATAAATACATTACCCTAGGTGAGAACAATGTTAAAAATACACAGTGGGCCACTCGTCGAGCGAGGGTAAATTTAAAATATAGGTTTTATTACATGACCAAGCGAGAAGCTAGAACAAGAGGAGGCGGGAGCCGACGAGCTCAGTATTGGATCTATTGCCAACGGCCTCGACCTCGCCTCCCCGACCTCGAAGGCACTCGCGAGTAGTAGTAGGCGCTCATAGCCGTTAGCTCTTGATTGACTAAGCACGTCTGATCCCGGGCTCGCGCAATGTGTCTCCCGAGAGATTTCTCCTCACACCCGCCTCCTTGCCACTCCATCTCCCCGACGAGGTGCGAGTAGTCCCGCTCGAGGACGCCCAACCGACGTTCAGTTGCAGCCTGGTGTACTTTCGTCTAGTGAGAGTCGTCCCGCTGCATCCAGAGAAGTTTCTCCAGGACCTACACCATCCGCTCCTTAAGTGTCTTGGCATCCCCGGGATCTCCGACAAAGTTCGCGAGCTCGTTGGGGGACGGTGGGGGCGAGAACTCCTCGTCGACATCAGGAGCCGCCGCCGAGGTGTCCCAGTAACCTGGCAAGAAGTTTCGGCCAGTCAGGACCAGATTCAAGTGAGAAGGAGAGGGTTCAGCGATTTACCTGGCGTAGGGATGGTACCCCCGCCTGGTGACTGGCGGGAAGGACCAGGTCTCCCTCGAAGGATCCCGCAAAGAGCGGGTGGCCCGTTTTCCCCCATCCTGGACGGGTTGGCGTTTGCCTCCGCAGGTGGATCTCGGCAGGATGGGAGACGTCGGGAGCTTTCCTGTTCGAGGGCCGAGAGTTTGACGCTTGTTCTTTTGGGACCTCGGCAACCGGGGTCTTGGGCGCTGGACTAACCAAACCCGTAGTCCCAAATGGAGGGGCTGCGAGAAGCAGTATGAGCGAGAAGATATACAGATTCAACAATGCGAGAGGGTAACCATCAGTCATACCTGGATCGGCTACGATTTCGCCCCGGGTAACTTGGGGGGAAGTCTCCGGAGCCGGATGTTCGCTCCCTTCGGGGATTCGGAGGGTCTCGGCGTTCGCCGGGGGAACGCCAGCATCGCTCTCTGGCAGGGTTTCCTACGAATAGGCCTGGGGCTCAGTTCAACGAACTCATTTTTAGGGATTACCAGGATGGAGGTAAGTGAAATACCTCTGCGAGGATGGTGAGGTTCTCGCGATTGGGGGTAGGGGTCGAAGAAGTAGACTCACCCACCGCAGGATTCCGCCGAATCATCTTCGCCCTTTTCGGTCGGTAGGGCGAATCGGACGGCCTCTTGGACAAGAGCTATGGAGCATATTTGGAGGCCTTGGAGCTGGCCTTTTCCTGCGCGGCTGCGAGACGGTCCAAGAGCTCTTGCGAGAGCGGTTTCGCGGCCAATCTGGTGTACATGGTCGAAACGGCGAAAGCTCAGGGGACGAACTGAGGTCGAACGAGGAATCAACTCCAGGGCTAACCTGAGGTATTTATAGAGCTATGGAGGGATCCACAAAAGATTTCCTTCCAAGATAGCAAGCACTCATCGAATACCGAGAGTTAGACTTTTCTTTCTGAGCGTAGGACTAGCTCGCAAAGAGTGGGGATTGTGTACAACCCCGTATTCGTTGAGTGGGCCCTTCCGGAAAGTTCAGGGCTTTGCAAGGCATTCAGGTTCACGAGGGCCAAAGTGGGCGAGTGGGGTAAGCAGACCCGCACTCGCCCAGGAGGAATGAGAGGGTCCTCGCCCATAAAGAAAGGGGAGGGTCTTGCCCCTAGCAAGCGGGAAGGCTCTCGCCCGTATAGGCGAGTAGCATATTGATCTCGCATCCGCCATTTTAGGGAGCCATGGAGGTGAGTGTCGGGCTCACCCAGCACACGCCCTTTAGGCGAGTGGTGGCTTCATGGACCACTCGCCCAGTGGGGTCCAGAGGTAGAATTACCTGGATGCCCTTGAAGGGCTGCAAATAGCCTTCCAGAACAGCGGAGGTACGCTGTTGGCAGACCCAATTGAGCTGCGTATAGCAATTCTGAACATCAGTATTACATTGTTGGCAGACCAAGGTTGGAAATCTATAAATAGAACCGAGGGGGAACCTTTGGAGACACAGTTCAACAGTTCTCTTTTGCCTTCTTCATCTCTTCAGGCTCTCTCCAAAGGTGCCCAAGCTCAGCATTGGCTTGGGAGAGGAAGAGCTTCTTGATCTTCTGGGTGTGTGGTGGGATCTTCTGGCTGAGACCTCGGTTCTGTTCCTGAGTTCCTGAATCTTTGGTCTGGAGTGCTAGTCAGAGGGAAGTGGGTGTGAGGCCATATACTTTTGGGACCCCGAGCTCCACAGAGACCGATTTTCGATTTCAACATATAGTATTTCAAGAATATCTTTATTGTTTGAACTAGTACAATAGTTTTTACATTAAATTGATATGAGTGATAACCATACACCGGCATATTGAGTGAAGAAATGGCTCGAGTTACTACATTTTTTGGTGCTTTTTCATAATCATACCTTAGTATTAAATGTTAACACCCTTCAAGAAAGATCTTGTCTCTATGTATGTTCATAGGTAAGATGGGTATAGACTAGAGAGAGCAACTTTCTTTCTTGGACCAACATTTAATGAAGGGTGTTAACATTTAATGATAGATGGGTGTTGCGGTGCGGCGGAGGTGAGGAGGATCGGCCGTGTAGCTGCCGGGCGGGGGCGAGCCGACACTAGGCGAACACGAGTGAGGGGGGATGAGCGGCTAGGAAAACACGGGGGAACCGATGGGTCGGTTTCTCCCCTCATCAATTTCAAATCACAAATAAATCCAAGCATACAAAACCAATCCACATATCTCCCTTATAAAGGGAGGGACCAAAAAGGCCAAGCGGTCGTACAACACAAATAGACGCTACGAAATAAAACACGAAAAGATAAACAGATACTAGGCACGCCAAGTGTTGCATGTCCTCATGCCGCCTCCGTCCCTCGTGCGCGTCTAGCATAGATACGCGTGAAACGCCTTACATCGGCCGGATCCTCCCCGTTCATATCAACTACCCCGAGGTTCTCAATGACCTTCCCCTCAAGGTCAAAATCTGGAAACTGGACCTTCACTTTTTCCTCCAAGGTCCATGTTGCCTCGTCCTTGGCTTGTCCCTTTCACTAACTGAGAACCTGTCACACGAGTTGGCTTTGAACCTGCTCAGTGCGGCTGCCCACCACGGCTTCGGGCTCATAACGTGGAGCGACTTCGCTACTCAGGTCTCCGGGCAGGGTGTCTTGGAGGGGGTGGTTCCCCAACGCCTGCTTCAACTGCGACACATGAAATACCAGATGAATTTGACTATCCGGTGGGAGTTGCAAGCAGTATGCCACCTCGCATTTTTTTTCCATGACTAGGAAGGGGTCAAAATACCGCACGAAGAGCTTGGGATGGAGGCGACCGGTCAAGGAACTTTGGCGGTGTGGCCGCAATTTGACGAACACATGCTCACCCGGTGAGAGGAGAACCTCGTGACGGTATCGGTTGGCCTATTGGGCCATTCTCTCCTGGGCGTGGCGGAGATGATGCTTCAACTGTTGTAAGGCCTCATCCCGATCTTGTAGGTCCACTGCCAAAGCTTGAAACTGGCATTCCCCGGTAAGACCGACCGGTATAGTCGGGGGTGTACGCTCATAAACTATCTGGAAGGAGGTGACGCTTGCCGCGGATTGGTAGGTGGTGTTGTACCACATTTCTGCCCATGTGATGTGATTTAAAACGTAGGGTTGTAGTTTCAAGATAGAAAATAGTGATCTTTCAAAATATTTGTGGCGCGGGAAACATTTGCGGGTTATTTCAAACGAACTAAACGGTCAAGGCGTCGCTCGCGAACGCAAGACTACCGCTCAAACGTAGTAACGTCACAAAACATAATTCCACGGACACAGAAATAAGATGGTGGCATGCGCGTGTAATAAAATAGCGATAATCAGGAGAAAACAATTGATTAGGGCAAGCTCTAATTAATTGCTATTACTTTAACATGCAAGCATAAAATTTGTTAAGGCTCACAAGTGAAGAAAATGAGAGGTATACCATGGAAGAAGAGGTCGCAACGGTTTTGTCTTCAAGTAGAAGGCCAAGCAGGTGGAAGAACTCCAATGGCTCGAAACTCCAGGTGAAAGCTGGCCTGGAATCGGGACAGCTGAGGGAAACAAGCACCGGCCGGAGATGTCAAGGAAGCTGCTGGTGTGGCCCCTGGTCCCCAATGGACCCTCCAGTGTCCTTGTCGACGACAGATGGACCACACGATGGCGTCGACGCTGGAAGGAGTGGGGGAGTCTGCGGGAAAGCTTCCGTCGGGGAAGAATCACGCAGAAGCGTTGCAGGGCTCCCTCAAGCCTTCCGTCGGGGAGGAAGAACACCGAATTCGCTGCTGGATGAGGCTTCGTCCGAGGAAACGGGTGCTGGGGGGGGGGGGGGGCGGTTTCAGGCCGGAAGGACTCGTCGGCGCAGGACGGGAAAGACGAGCGGGGTAGGTCGGCGCTGGGAGAAATCAACCGAAACCAAAATAGGGTTCGGTCAATTCATTTTTCAGCCCCCTCAATAGGAAGGGGAAGGCAGATTTTATAAGAGGGGGATTAGGGTTTCTCAATAGGAGCTTAGGCTATTAGCACGCCAAGGGGGAATTTAAAAACATACAAATTTAAAATAAAATAGTTAACTAAACTAAAGTTTGCCCTAAGCTAACCCTTCTCCTAATTAACGGGTCTATGCATTTAAGGACACATTGGCCGGTCACACCAACGCGCCAAACAAAATTGCGCGAACAATATGCGCGATACCAAATCACATCAAAGCGCTAATAACATGCGCGACAAAGCAAAAATATAGGTACGATAAAAATAACAATAACAAGATGCACCACAGGTTGCATCAATTCCCCGGGGGTTGAGAGAACTCGACCCCGTCGAGAATGCAATGCAACCAATCACTATCAAGTCCAAGACGGTGGTCAAAGAGAAGCTGCGTAGGTTTCCTGCCGGTGCCGTGGCTGCGACCCAAAACCTGGAAGTAACCGTTCATCCCAAAACTCACAACCCATTAGCCAAATTTTATGCAAATCATTTAAAGAAATAATAATTATTTGAGCTTGCTGAGGATGACAGGGGCGGTGTGTGTAGCAAACCAGTGGTGGAAGGGAAAACGTGAAGCAAATGGAAGCAAGCCGCGGAACCAGTAATTCATGACCCAACATACTCTCGCATGGTAGACACTCACGATCGTCCTCTAGACCAAGTTCGTCCATCGCTTTGATTTCACCCGATAAAATCCCACTCGAGTCACAACATTTTGAGCAGATCCCAAATCTATCGATTATAACCATCCACAAGAACCCATGGAAACGGGTGTCCCGATGAGGAGTATAAAACCTACGGGTCATCTCAACTCTCCTCGTACGACTCGACCTAAAAAACTCAAACCTCAAACGATCGTGGTGAGGTGCCCCAATGTGCTCGGCTGTCACCAAGGACCAACGATGCGGACTAAATGTGCGCTCGTCAAAAACGAAGTCAAAAAAGGGTGGCGCTTCCAGAGCACCCAAAATAGATGACTCTCGAAAATCAGATGCCACTTCCCGGAGCGAGGGCCCAGGCCGAAGCGTAGCACTAAATAGGAGTGGTGTAGTGGAGACTAAAGGCGACGACGTAGATGCTAGTGAGGTCCTCCCAGGTGCTCTAGGAACAGGACCATTCTTCTGGGGAAGAAGAATAATCTTGTGCCCATGGTGATCAAAAGAATGAGAGTTCCTCACACCATCATGCAGAACATGTCGATCATACTTCCAGGGTAGAAGTATGTGGCAAACGTCGATGGGGGCGACGTCACATAACACCGAAACACGATACACATCCCCAATAGAGAACTCTACCTGACAACGATGAGTAATGGGTAAAGTCAACGGACTACTGACCCCAGATAAATGATACGGCTGCTCCAAGGGGCGTGTCAAAAGTCTTAACTTCTCCACCATTCGCTGAGACACGTAATTTTTCATACTGTCGTTGTCAATAATAATGGAACAGAAATGCTCTTAAATGCGGGCGGTAGTGCGAAAAATTTCCTTTCTTCGAGGATCCTGCTCAGTGGTCTCGCAAGAGGTAACCAAACCAGAGTGAAGAACACGGACTAGGTGCTCGGCTTGCTTGCCCTCGATGACACTATCAGCCTCGGGCAGGGGCTCAGGCTGGGGGTCACTAAGGAAAACCCCATACTCGGGTTCACCCCCGAAGGTGGAATCAATCACAGCAACGAACTGGGACCGCAGACACTCAGAAGATTTGTGTCCGGGCTCCATACACTTGAAGCATCGAAATACTCCAGTGTGGGGTCGGGCTCCCATGGGCTCCTTACCCCGGGACGGGCCAGGGTGAAGAGTCGGGGCTCCAGTAATGGCAAGCGGTGGGGAATCAGTAGTGGTAGATGTGGGTGTAGTAGTGGTGGTGCTCGAAGTGGGTCTATCAGTAGACCTAGGTCCATCAGTAAACCTCTGACCAGATGTCCTCTTCTGGAGGGCCTCCACTCGACGTGCTCGGCTGGATATCTCTCCAAGATCCCGAAAATCATGGAGCTCTAACTAGTCACGTATAACGTACCGTAGCCCATTCAGATAACGGGACACCACCATGTGGTCATCCTCATTCAGACCTAAGCGTGACTGGAGGACTAAGAACTCATTCGTGTACTCGTCGATAGTTTGTTTGTCTTGTCGTAGGTTGTGATACCTACGATACAAGGTCTGCATAAAATCAGAGGGGGCGTACCTCCTCTTGAGTTGAGCTTTGAACTCAACCCAAGTGGTGATAGGTGGTTGTCCCATAGTGTATCGCATCTGCTCGACTTGCCCCCACCATGTGAGTGTGGGTCCCTTCAGCTTCAGGATAGCATACTCCACCTGCTGGTGGGCAGGTGTGCACTTCCAGCTGAGGAATCGCTCAAGTCGTTCGCACCAATCAAGACACACCTCAGGCTCGAGGGTGCCCTCAAAATCCCCAACATCTAATTTAATACCCGCATCCCACCTAGGTGGATGCCCATGTTCGTGATGAGCAGGTTGGGGTTCTGGCGGTGGAGGTGTAGGAGGTCGTGCAGGAGGAGTAGGGGGTTGTGCAGGAGGACCCCCTAAGTGATATTGTGATTCTAAGTTGTTGACCGAAGCGCGTAACCCTAACATGACCTGATTCATATCTCTTACGCAGACAGTGAGTGTAGTGACAGCGGTCATGAGTTCTTCCAAACGTTTACCCATGTCTCCTAAACTTCCCTCGATGTGTCCCACTTTAGAATCCATCGATTAATTTGAAAAACCCTAAACTTAAAATTTGAAAACGACCGGCGCTCGGCTATCCCACGATAGGAGTGAGATATCTCAGCAGCCACACCAAACTGATGTGATTTAAAACGTAGGGTTGTAGTTTCAACATAGAAAATAGTGATCTTTCAAAATATTTGTGGCGCGGGAAACATTTGCGGGTTATTTCAAATGAACTAAACGATCAAGGCGTCGCTCGCGAACGCAAGACTATCGCTCAAACGTAGTAACGTCATAAAACATAATTCCACGGACACAGAAATAAGATGGTGGCATGCGCGTGTAACAAAATAGCGATAATCAGGAGAAAACAATTGATTAGGTCAAGCTCTAATTAATTGTTATTACTTTAACATGCAAGCATAAACTTTGTTAAGGTTCGCAAGTGAAGAAAATGAGAGGTATACCATGGAAGAAGAGGTCGCAACGGTTTTGTCTTCAAGTAGAAGGCCAAGCAGGTGGAAGAACTCCAATGGCTCGAAACTCCGGGTGAAAGCTGGCCTGGAATCGGGACAGCTGAGGGAAACAAGCACCGGCCGGAGATGTCAAGGAAGCTGCTGGTGTGGCCCCTGGTCCCCAATGGACCCTCCGGTGTCCTTGTCGACGACAGATGGACCACACGATGGCGTCGACGCTGAGGAACGGCACTGGAAGGAGTGGGGGAGTCTGCGGGAAAGCTTCCGTCGGGGAAGAATCGCGCAGAAGCGTTGCAGGGCTCCCGCAAGCCTTCCGTCGGGGAGGAAGAACGCCGAATTCGCTGCTGGAGGAGGCTTCGTCCGAGGAAACGAGTGCTGGGGGTGCGGTTTCAGGCCGGAAGGACTCGTCGGCGCAGGACGGGAAAGACAAGCGGGGTAGGTCGGCGCTGGGAGAAATCAACCGAAACCAAAATAGGGTTCGGTCAATTCATTTTTCAGCCCCCTCAATAGGAAGGGGAAAGTAGATTTTATAAGAGGGGGATTAGGGTTTCTCAATAGGAGCTTAGGCTATTAGCAGACCAAGGGGGAATTTTAAAACATACAAATTTAAAATAAAATAGTTAACTAAACTAAAGCTTGCACTAAGCTAACCCTTCTCCTAATTAACGGACCTATGCATTTAAGGACACGTTGGTCAGTCACACCAACGCGCCAAACAAAATTGTGCGAACAATATGCGTGATACCAAATTACATCAAAGCGCTAATAACATGCGCGACAAAGCAAAAATACAGGTACCATAAAAATAACAATAATAAGATGCACCACAGGTTGCATCACCATGCCACCCACTAGGTCCACTGACGGGGCTGCTCTGTAGCAAAGCAGTGAAGGTAGGTGCCACATGCAACGGTTGAGGACCTCTGACTGTCCGTCAGACTGACAGTGATTTGTCGTACACTCGTACTGAATCGTAGCTTCGTCCTATGTAAGCGGAACAATTCCTGCCAGAAGGTGCTGAAGACCGGGTTGCTAACAATGGAACGGGGAAACCTGTGTAGGCGGATGATCTCGCCAATGATGACCCGGGCCACCGAGCTCGCCGTGTAGGGGTGTTTGACGGGTATGAAGTGCCCGTACTTGGAGAGGCGGTTGACCACCACCAGTAGACAGTCGTACCCTTGGGAGTGTGGAAGGAGGGTAATGAATTCTTATGTCCTCCCAAACCCGATCAGGCGTCGGTAGAGGATGCAACAGGCCGACAGGGGTGAGGGTCTGGTATTTGGCCCTTTGACAGACCAAATAGTCGACCACGAACTGTTGTACCGTCCTCATCATGCCTTTCCAATAGAGGGTGGCCGCCAACTGACAGTAGGTCGGGTAGGCCCCTGAGTGCCCCGTCGTCGGTGTGGAATGAAACTCCTCCAGTAGGTGCGGTATCCATGGTGATGATGCTGCGAGGACCAGGCAGTTGCGAAAATAGAGTCTGTCGGCCACTAGTCGAAAGGGAGGGTGTGCATCTGGCACGCCCCGCAGCTAGTCGATCATGCGCCATAACGGGGATCTGTCCGTACCTCCTCTTGAAGTACCATCACATCCCGCCACTAGCGAAGAGAGATCGCTGCCAAGGTGCCGCCATGCTCGCGTTGGGACAAGGCATCTGCGGCCAAGTTCGTGCGCCCGGTCTTATACTCAATTGAAAATTGGAAGCCCAAAAGCTTGGCTATCCAGAGCTACTGGGTTGGGGTTGAGACCTTATGGCTCCATAGATTCTTCAAGCTGCGGTGGTCGGTTTTGACGGTGAAGGGCCGCCCAAGAAAATATGGGCGCCAATGCTGAACTGCTAGCACCAATGCACGTAGCTCGTTGTCATAAGTAGAAGTCACCTTCCGCTGGTCGGTTAAGGCCTTGTTGTAGTAAGGGATGGGGCGGCCCTCTTGCATGAGGACGGCGTTGACCCCCCTCCCGGAGGTGTCACACTCCACGACAAACGACTGGGAAAAATCAGGTATGCTCAGGACCGGTGCCACCACGAGCGCGTTGCAAGCTGTAGAAGGCCTCTTGGGCGGTCGAATCCCACAGGAAGGACACCTTCTTCAGAAGGTCTGTTAGTGGTCATGCCAAAGCTCCGTAGCAGCAGATGAAGCAACGGTAGTAGTCGGAGAGTCCCAAGAATACCCGCACTGCCCGACGGCTCACCAGCGTCAGCCAGTGCAGAACATCCTCAATCTTTTGTGGGTCCATGGCGAGCCCTTCGGTAGAGATGATGTAACCCAGGTACTCGACCTGAGGCCGGTCGAAAGTACACTTCTTCTGATGGGCCACGAGTTAGTGGGAGGTAAGGAGGTAGAGGACGGCGGTGAGGTGGGCCAGGTGGAGCTGCCAAGAAAAACTTTAAACCAAAATGTTGTCAAAGAAAATCAGGACGAACATACGCAAGTGTCGCGCCCCTCATCATCGAGCTCGAGGGACTCAAAGTCGACCATCATGATCTCTTCTTCCTCGGCCCCTAAGAGCATCCAAAGGTCTATGTTGGGACACTCGTGGGTCGGCGAGTACGGGCCCTTACAGCGGAAACAGAGGCTCGTGCCTCGAAGGTCAAGGTACTCCGGATGAGAGATCCGATGGGGGGGTCGAGCCCGTGGTGGTGCCGGCTACGGCTGTGGCGGGGGACGGCGTGAGGCGGGAATAGAATCTAGGGTTGTCCGACCCAGTGGAGGAGGCGACCGGGAAGCGGCAGGCCGGGAGGGGGCCAAAAGAGGTGGTGTAAACCGGACGGTGGATGCGTCGAGGACGGTGGCAAAGTCAGCCTCCACAAAACGAGTTTGGTCCATTGCGCGAGACAGTGTAGTGGGATCGTGGACCCGAAGACGGTTATGGATGTGTGGCTGCAACCCGGTGAGGAACGTGCCCAAGTTGTGGTACGGAGAGAGGTCGGGGATGTGCGTGTCCACCTTGATGAAGTCGTCGATGTACGCGTCAACGGAGTCGGCTTGGCGGACATTGCTCAGGCGCTCATAAGGGTTGCCGACGTCGCGGTTGTCGTAGCGGCGGATCAAATCATTTTTGAGGAGCATCCAGGACTAAGTCGACGCCGATTGACGGAGCCAACGGACCCAATGAAGGCTTGATCCCTCTATGTAAATTGTGGCAAAGGGAACCATTTGAGTCGTGAGCATTCCCTGGATGTTGAAGTAATGCTCGACCCGTGCGAGCCAACCCAAGGGATCGGTCCACTTGAAAACCGTTAGTTTGAGGAGGCGGAGAGAACCAGAGAAAAGCTCGGGCAAAGGATGAACATTGGCCGGAACGTCGCCGGGGCTGCTGGTTGACGCAGTGGTGGCTAGCGGCGGGGTCGACGGGGCAGCCTGTGACGGGGGACGGGCGGCGAGGAGTGTGTGGATGTTGCGGACAAAAACTTGGAGGTCCGATAAGATCTCATTTACCTGGTCGAGGCGTTCGGAGAGCACCGTCCTGGTTGCGGCCGGATCAAAGTCACGCGCCATGCTGCGGGTGAGTGGCATACGTCGAGGCCACGGAGAGGAGCCAAGATGCCGAGCGGAGGCGAGAACCGCATGGGAGGGCGCCAAACGACAACAGAAACTCGCACTGATGATCGGCGGAAGATGCTGTGAGCGGCATAGCAGGAGGGCGCGACACGTGCTAAGGGGAGGCGCTCGAAGGAGGTCGGACCAGTTGATAGATAGGTGTTGCGGTGCGGTGGAGGCGAGGAGGACCGACGGTGTGGCTGTCGGGCAAGAGCGAGTCGACGCTAGGTGGACGCAAGAGAAGGGGGAACGAGCTGCTAGAGCAAACACGGGGGAACCCCTGGGTCGGTTTCTCCCATCTTCAATTTCAAATCACAAATAAATCCAAGTATACATAATCAGTCCACATATCTCCCTTATATAGGGAGAGACCAAAAGGCCGAGCAGCCGTACAACACAAATAGACGCTACGAAATAAAACACGAAAGGATAAACAGATACTAGGCCCGTCAAGTGCTGCACGGGCTCATGCCACCTTCGTCCCTCGTGCGCGCCTAGTATAGACGCACGCGAAACGCCTTCCTTCGACCGGATCTGCCCCATTCGTATGAGCCTGCACAAGTATAATACAAAAAATCCTATACTCTTTCTCAAAGCTTAAATGATAGGTAAATCATGACGACAATAATAGCTTTGATAGAGAACATTTTATAATCAAATTTATCTTCCTTCTTTATCCATGTACTATCAATTAGAAGTGCCATTCTGGGATATGTATACACTTCTGTATGATCCACTTTTCAGCAAGAGGAGATTTAGAACTCCCAACGTGTCCCATTTTTGTTATTTGCATGTCCTAAGTCATTGGTTGCTTAATGTTTTGAGAATTTAGGGGCATATTAGCAGTTCCCTCACTATATTAGGAGGTGAGAAGATTCTTCGGTTTTGCAAGTGTTTTATAGTGTGCGGTTTAAAAAATCATTGTTGATACAGGTGATAGATTCTACGACACAAATTGGGCTGAAAAAAATTCTAAGACAAAAAATGCAACGTACTGTCAGCAGTAGATAGAATAGCCGATGGTAATACTCTGTGTTGACCTACAGTCAATGATCAACTATGGAATTTGATATTTTGGGGGCTTCCTGGACAAATTTCATGAAGTAAGCCACCGTCAGTGGTAGCAACTGTCGCCCAGTGGTGATAGCTCACTTGAGTACCTGGAGTAGTCCTTGGACAGAGACAAGGAAAATCGAACAGGCTTGAAGATATTCTACTACCGCCCGCTATAGTTAATAGAGCTGATGAAATACATAGTTTTGAATATTCATTTCAAAGGTCACTACCCCCGGTGTTAGCGAAAACCTTTTTATGGATAACCCGCGGTGCAAACGGGAAAGAAGCGCAGGAAATTCAAATTTACTACCGCCCCACGATAGCCGCTACCGCCCAGTGTTAGCTTGAACCTTCTTATGGAAACCTCCGCCGTGCAGATAATTAAAAAGTGATCAAATGATGAGGAAGAGGCTGAGGAATTTGAAGTCAACAATATGGATTTCAATGACTCAAAAATTGAAGAAATTAATAAAGAATAGGTAAAATAAGTACAATATTTTGATATCATTGATTACACTTTACATGGTTTCAGAAGAGACTTTGAAGTCCTGTTCCGTAATCATCTCAACACAGTGAAAGAAATCAAAGATCTCAAGAAAAGCTGACATCCCTTAATCAAACCATAATGGATTATACCACTGAGATTAAAAACTTGGATCATAAAGTAAAAAACTCTAAACTTGAAAGGAAAGTTGATTCCCTAAAAACTAAAGTTGCTAAGTTGAATAATCAACTTGTCAAAGCAAAGGAATTTGAAAAATCACTCAAATGATAGAAGCAACAAACTAAAAGACATGTATGAAAATCTCACAATAAGGAGTAAGAATTTAGGACTAGGAGCTCATTCTGCCATGGCAAAGGGACCTTCAAATATTCCTACTTGTAAGAGCCCATTGGCATTGGGCAGGAGTAAAAGAAAATTCCTTATGTTTCCTGAACGAGATGTTCCATCAACATCAAAGTCAAACAACAATCCAGTTAATGATCATAATAATATGAATCTTACAATCACATTCTCTCAGGAAGGAGTCTTTGGAAAATCTCCAAGAAAACTGGTTCAAGAAAAGAAGAAATTTAAAAAAAATCTGAATAAACTTAAGTACTCATAGTATGAGTCAAATATTACTCGACGCAACTCCAAATATACGTCGAATGATAATCGATGCAGGTATGTCATGTCGAATTCTATTTGAAGCAATCTTTAAGTTCCATCAAATACCATCTGACGCAACTCATATGCAGCGAATACTATTCAATCTAACTTCTTCTCTCAGGCTATTGCTTTTCTCTATAGAAGATCTGATGGAATGAAACTGAGCACTCTTCACACGTATCCCCACAACACTTATTTGAGAAGAACAACCAGATATATTAAAAATGAATGTCATTATTGCCACAAGGTAGGACATTTCATGAACGATTACTGGAACAATCAATTTACAACCTCTCACCAATAGTAACATGAAAACTCCTTTTTATTCGTACAATAATTATTATACTAGAAAAAAAGGACCCATAGTAAACTGGGCTCCATCTAATGTTTATTCTTGATGTGGGTAAAAACAATTCCCTCCATAAACTAGTTGTGGAATGGGGACATGACTAAAAATAATTAACTGCTGGAATAGTTAATACGGAAAGACTTAAGATATAAGTCATGAAAATTAACAGCACTTCTTGATTAGTATAAGTCTAAGACTTAGAGTCAAGGGTCTGATCACATGCATTGAGATTGCATGTATTGAATGAGTCAAGGGAACGATACGTCTCTTCGATCATATCAAAACACGGTCACGTCTTTTAAAGTTAAAAATTCTAAACACTCACATGTCGAGCAGTCGCGACTTTATCTCTTCCAATTATCTAGTTGGAATCTCTCCTCTTCCATCATCGCATTTAAGTAAAACAAATTCTTATATATTTAACGAATGTTTCATATGCACATCTCACTCCTCCTTCTGTCTCAAACTTCTTGTCACTTTTTCTCTCTTAGGTTCTTGAAGACATTAGACGACCGTCTCTTTCAAGTTTCAAGCAACATTCCCAACTGCTCTTCTGATCTGCTCCTTTCTAGGATGGTCTTAATCTCTATCATCTATAGAATCAAGAAGAGGGAGAATGGTGTTTCGTAGCAAGAATTATGCATGTGCAAGAAAATGTCACTTATGGTCACTGGAATTCATTTCGGTGCATGAGGTTGATGCTACACAACCTCTTGCAAGGAATGAAAATGTCACATGCTCAGTGGATACTTAAACATTCCAGTGAAGAATTTGAAGCTCTGTTCAAGAGAAAAGTTCCAGAGGAAACACACACATCATCTTCCTCAGGTTCCTCTCCATCTGGATCCTCCTCATCTTCAGCTGAATCCTCCATGGCGTCTCCTGTGCCCAAAGAAGTCGTCATGCGACATTTTCTTACACATGAGCCTGCTGCTCAACAAGAGATTGTTGCCAACGAAGTTAACTACAATCCAGGGGGGAGCGTGAAGCAAATGAGTTTGTCATTTGTACTGTCCTTATCTCAAAACATGATGAGGATAGAGTCCAGTCTTTCTCCTTTCTATCCATGTGCTCCTCTCTTTTTGTAAGACAATTATGACTTATCTAAAAAAGCTTAGAAAGACAGAAATATATCTCTAATTGTTTGTCATTTGTACTCCATAATAATCACTAAATATTATAAAGACACTTAACAACAAAATACATAAGCTCTAGATGACTAGATAATGCTCAAACTCTTTATCCAGATACTCTTCATTGATGGCAACAATGGTTTTTCTTATCTGTGAAATGCAAGTCTGTTTAATGTCCAAATATAATTTTTTGGGAACGTATTATGTACTTTTTGAAATAGTTAAGTGGATGTTGCTTAGGTGGATGTTAATTAAGGGAGCAAAAAAACTAAGTAAAGGTTATTTATACATGTTGTTAATGTCCTATAGAAGCTTAGAGTTTAACAAGGAATATATGAGGTCATTTTATGTGTGTTTAAAATTATTCATATATTGTTTGGGTGTGAATATCATTGTTTGGGTACGAATATAATTCCATGGACTACAAATATCCATGGGTTACAAATAGTCAGTTATGGGATACCAATAACACCTTTAATAATTTATGATAAAATGTTTTTGGCTTCGAGCCAAATTACGATGATGTGTCTTTTATTATGTTTTGTTTAATTAATTATATGAGAGTCTGGTCCTTTGGGCAAATACCTCTTGTAGGTTCTATTTAAGGGACCCTTGGGGTTTTGTAAATCAAGCGAGAAATAATTTCTATTTTCCTCCCTCCAGTGTATGAGATCCTGGAATCTCTCTCTCTCTCTTAAGCATGTCCCATTTAGGCAACCGCAGTTCCGGCTCCGTTGTATCCTTGCCGCCGTCATCCTCTGTTAAGGGCTAGGCCCACAACATCTTGATATCAAAGCCAGGTTCAGATAACTTCTGCATCTCCCAGTGTCGAAGCCTTTTTTTCCCTTCTCTGACCAAAACGATCGAAATTTATTTGTCAAAATGATATGCGCCAAGCGAGCAAAGCCTTTGAGCGAATTGGGACAGTTCAATAAGAAAGGTCGGGCACCATGTAGGACTCGCACATGTTATGGGACTCAATAGAACATCATTTCCTCACTATGTTACAACTCCACATCTGGGAACGCCCTTGCATCCTCAATCATGGCACTCTCCCTCGAGCCATGGAGAAAGCGCATTTTTCCCAAGCACAACTTTACCTCATACCAATACTCAAAACTGGCACAACGATACTTCCCTCAAAACACTTAGGTCTCCCGCATTCATCAACATGAAGCACCGCGACAACCGATATTGCCGGTACCCCACTCTGCCACCCCCACCAAAGCTGAACCTTGCACCACGCTATTTATCATGCCAATATTACCCTGACCTTCATCGTCAGGGGCTCTGTTTTCGCAGAAAACAATCGTACTCTCGTACACTCAAATGTCTAAATAAAGAATTGTGCATGATGCTCGACGCCGAAGACAAAAGCATCACCATCACTAACTTTGATACTCTTGATCTCAAAGATGGTCCCTTCAAGACTTGACCTTGAAGATAAGGTTGACTTTGAGGAGAGGAGGAATGATAAGTATCTGCATCCTTGGTAGACATGTATACGGTTTCAGGCAACACATCTTATAGCAAGAAGAGATCCAAACCTGGCTTCCCCGAGTGTCCTATTAATTGTTCGCATTTCTTATGTAATAGGTTGTCTAGTGGTATTTTAATAAATTAGGGGATATTAGTTGTTTCCTCTGTATATAAAAAAGTGTCTTAGGATTTTATCTTGTGAATATTTGTAAGCTCTCATTTGGAAAGAGACTATAAGGGGGAACAAAGCATCAAGAGATTGGTGTGAGCATACATTGTGAGTTTGTATCTCATCTTTCAATTATAGTGCAATCTACTTGTCCGTTTGTATCACATTATACGGTGTTATTACCTTCACATAAAAGATTTTTTGTTTCATCAAGATTACAAATTACAAGATGATTATACATGATATGCATTGTTACGGGCCTAAACATAAGGTCATCGGGATCTTGTCGGTGGTGGTGGTGTAAGAGAAGATACAAAGGAGTCAAGCTCAACCCATGGAAAATGCGAGGAGGAGGAAGGGGAGTCTTGCTCAGTCCTAATTAAGTGAGAGAAAAAGTATTGTATTCATAAACCAAGGGGGGAATAGGAATATATATATATAGGAGATACAAGGGGAATACCACCCACACACAAACTGGAAATAAATAACACGTCAATACTCCCCCTCAAGCTGACGTGAAAAGGTCAAGCAAGCCCAGCTTACCACATGTAGAGAGAAGTCTGGAAGGCTCAACCGCCTTGGTGAAGGCATCGCCAATCTGCTCTGCGGAGAGAACATAAGACGCTTCAAGAGTCCCTAAACGGATGTGCTCCCTGAGAAAGTGATTATCAACCTCAAAATGCTTAGTCCGCTCGTGCAGAACTGAGTCGGAGGCAAGCATGAGAGCGGACTGGTTTTCGCACACAAGAGTTGAAGAACCAGAGGGAGGAGAGCCAAGCTCGGTCAAGAGAGTACGCAGCCAAAGGAGCTCAGTAGCGTCGTGGGCCATAGCCCGGTACTCAGCCTCAGCAGACGAGCGGGAGACAACATTCTGATTCTTGATCTTCCAGGAAATAAGATTGTCACCATAGAAAGTGCACATCCCCGAGGTAGAACGACGATAAGTAAGGGAACCAGCATATTCAGAATTTGTGTAACAAGTGAGATCAAGGGCCGGAGATGAAAGGTAGAAGAGCCCTAGGCCAGGAGAACCCTTCAAGTAGTGGAGGATCCAAAATGCTGCATCTAGGTGAGAAGTCTGGGGAGCATGCATGAACTGACTGACCACACTCACAGCAAAGCTAATGTCAGGACGAGTGTTGGTTAAGTAGATAAGTCTGCCAACAAGACGTTGATATCTGCCCAGTTCAGGGAGAGGATCGCCAGACTCGGCATGAAGGCGATGGTTCGGATCCATGGGTGTAGACACAGGAGAGTGCCCAAAAAGACCAGCATCACTTAAGAGGTCGAGTGTATACTTGCGTTGAGACAAAGAGATCCCCTGCTGAGATCTGGCAACCTCAATCCCGAGAAAGTACTTCAGATGCCCCAAATCTTTCACTTCAAATGCCTTCTGAAGAACCCATTTGATCTGAAGTATCCCCGAGCTATCGTCACCGGTGAGAATGATATCATCCACATAGACAAGAATAATGACCCTACGGCCATCCACAGCAGTCCGAACAAAGCACGTGTGGTCGGCATGACATCTGGTGAACCCACTCTGAAGCACAACAGTACCAAACTGCTCAAACCATGCACGAGGAGACTGCTTCAGCCCATACAAGGAATTCTGCAAAAGGCAAAAAGGGCCCAAATACTCTCCCTGACGCTTGTAATCGGGGGGCGGATCCATATAAACTTCCTCAGCAAGGTCATCATTGAGGAAGGCATTCTTCACGTCCATCTGATGAAGAGGCCACCCATAGCAGACAGCGAGAGAGACAAGCAGACAGACAGTAGATATCTTGGCCACCGGGGCAAAGGTCAAGCCATAATCCCCAGGAGTCTGAGTGAAGCCCTTCACGACAAGACGGGCCTTATAGCGGTCAAAAGAACCATTGGCATTATACTTGACAGTGTAAACCCAACAACAACCAACAGCTTTCCGACCTACAGGAAGAGGGACCAAACGCCAGGTGCCCGCCTTCTGTAGTGCGGACATCTCATCCTTCATGGCCGCCACCCACTCAGGGTGCTGGAACGCCTCAGTCATCGAACTCGGAACTCTGATCTGGTCGGTAGCAGTCAGGAAAGCCCGGTAACCCTGAGAAAGACGCTAGTAGGACACATAGCTTGCCACAGGATGGTCAGTAACACAAGAACGCTTACCCTTGCGAAGTGCAATGGGTTAGTCAGAGGAGGGAAGAACATCACCTGCCAGAGGATGTGGCACAAGGTCCTGTGAGCTGGGCGTAACCAGTGGATCCTGAAGAATGGGGTGGACATGTGAGGGCCCGCGTGGGCCACGAGTGTATGTCTGCAACGGAAGAGAGTCGTGCAGCGGAGCAAGGGCAACCGGAGCCGGCTGTGGCGGAGCAGAAGGAGCAACAAGGATAGAGGAGGTACCATAGAAGGGGACATCCTCAAAGAACGTAACATCCAGGGAGTGAAAAGTCCTGCGAGAAGAGGGGTCAAAACACCTATAGCCCTTGGAAGAGGAATATCCCAAAAATAAGCACCGGATAGCTTTGTCATCAAGCTTTGTCCGAGTCGGACGACGGTCCTGGACAAAACACACACACCCAAACACACAAAGAGGGACAGGAAACAGAGGGCGGTGGGGAGATAAAAGACTAAGGGGTACCCAATCCGCTAAAGGCTGACAAGGCAGACGGTTGACCAAGAAGGTCCTCGTAAGAAGGGCGGCACTCCAAAACGACTTAGGGACATAAGACCCACGAAGAAGAGACCGAGTCACATTCAAGAGATGACGATTCTTGCGTTCCGCCACGCCGTTTTGTTCTGGTGTATAGGGCCAGGAGAATTGATGAAGGGTTCCTTGGGTAGCAAGGAAAGCAGTGAAAGAGGAAGAAGTATACTCCCCCCGTTATCGGAGCGAAGGACCCGAATACGAGAGGAAAACTGAGTCGTAACCATATTAGTAAACTGGGTATATAAATCAAAGACATCAGATTTGGCACGCATAAGATAGACCTAACAGTAACGAGTAAAATCATCTATAAAAGTAACCAAATAACAAAAAACATCATAAGAAACAACCAGGGTAGGTCCCCAAACATCTGAATGAATAATATCAAACGGTGCAGAACTACGAGAAACAGAAACAGGATAGGTAGAGCGTGTATGTTTACTGAGCTGACACACATCACACTGAAAAGAGTTCTCAAACGAGACACTCGGGAAAAAAGACGACACGATCTGAGGACTCGCATGCCTCAGTCTAACATGCCAAAGAGCAGGTGAAGTAGTAGCAGCAGCGATGGATGTGGGTGAGAGACAGAGCGAAGGAGGTGGAAGATCTAGCTGGTATAGTCCGTCGCGCTCACGGTCGTAGCCAAAAGTCCTCATGGTCAGGTCCTGAAAAATACAGCCAGAAAGAAAAAAAGTCACCGAACAGTGCAACGAACGAGTCAATTGACTAATAGAAAGAAGATTTAAAACAAGTTTGGGAACATGAAGAATTGAACCCAAGGAGAATGAGGGAGTCAGAGGAACTATGCCCCGGTGAAGGATAGGGGTCACAGAGCCATCGGCAAGACGAACCTGCCGATGGACGCTCGGAGACTCGAGAGAAGAGAACAAGCGTGTCTCACAAGTCATGTGATCAGTGGCCCCAGAGTCAATCACTCAGGGAGAAGAGGAGCCCTCTTGAGTGACATGAAAGGCCATCAGGGTAGCTGACGCAGAAGCTGAAGTCCACGAGAACGACGAGGAGGCTGGTAACGGCTGAGCAGGAAGAGGCTGGTGCGGAGTCTCAAACGGAGTGCAGCTAAAGCTGAGACTAGAGCTGCTGCATTTGAGCAATAAGCTGACTCCAGTCGGCGAAAGGAGCTCCGGAAGAGGATCTGGAATCAGGTTGGCCCCCAAAATCGGAAGAAGTAATGGCGACAGCACGCGTGGCGGGGGACTGCTGGCGTAGGTGAGGAAAGAGCAGCCAACATCGGGCCTTCTCATGACCAGTCTGAGGCAGTACTGACACTGAACAGAGGCAAATGGGCTGCCACGGCCACCCCCGCAACCTTTAGAGGTAGAAGTACGCCCCCCGCGCACAGAAGAAGGACGACCTAAAGCCAGGGCCATTTGGTCTGGAATAGGAACAGAAGCTGGAACGGGCGAAACAGCAGTCAGGCGGGCACGACGCTCATGCTCCTCCGCCATGGAATAAGCATCCAAGATATCAGGAAGAGGGTTCATCCAGACAATCTGAACACTAATATGCTCAAACTCGGGCCTCAATCCCATCAGAAACTGATAGGTCTCCCGCTTCTCCTGCCGCCACTTGGCAACAAGTAGATCCTCTGGATGTGGAAAAGCACTGAGCGACTCATGGTCAGAAAGCTCCTGAAATCTCCCGGAGAGAAAGGCAAAGTACTCGTGCATAGAACGGTCCCCCTGACGAGCAGTAGAAATCTCCTGGAAGACGGAATAAATCTGCATATCAACGCGTGTGTGACCGTAGGTACGCATCAAAGCAGCCCAAAGAGACGGCACTGAATCGAATCGCATGAACTGCTCGTAAATGCGGGGCTCCATGGAGCACTGAAGCCACCAGAGAATCTTGAAATTTTCCATGCGCCATTGACAGATAGCCTTTTCGTCAGAAGGCTTGGGAACACCATTAGGTTCAAGCCAATCAAGCTTGTCATGTCCGGCAAGATGGACTTGCACGGAGTTGGACCAATCGATAAAGTTTTTTTCATTGAGAAAGGCGATAGTAATGCATCGAGCAAATCCATCATTCGAATCGAAGAGAGAGAAATCCATGGGATGGGAATAACAGAACCCTCCCAAAAAAAACCCAAGGGAGGAAAGCAGGGAAACCCTTAAACAGAAGAGAAAAAACTCATCCCAAAAAGGAAGGAAGACCGTAGATCACGGATCTAGGTCATGAGAAGAAAAGAAGTGAGGGAAGGGGCGGTAAACACCAACAAAATCGGCGGCGGAAGAAACAATCGAAGGAGAAAAAGAAAAAGGAATCTGACTGCAGCAAGATCGGCGACAGCGGGATCAGCGGCAACAGAAGGATCGGCGGCGGTAGAAGAAAATGGCGGCGGCAGAAGAAAACAACGGCAGCAGAAGAAAACGGCGACAGAAGAAACTGCGGCAGCAGCAGGATCGGCGGCAGAAGAAAACTACGACAGTAGCAGGATCGGCGGTAGCAGAAGAAAACGACGACAGCACAGGAAGACGGCGGCAACAGCGAGATCCACGATGCCCTCACATCGTGCGGAGACCGTGTCAAACGATGCAGGAAGAAACCGCGTCGGAGATCGGCGAAGACGGCACGATGTGGGAAGTTAGGGCGAATGACCGGGGTCGGGGTTCGTTTTCCTGCTCTGATACCAAATTAAGTGAGAGGAAAAGTATTGCATTCATCTACCAAGGGGGGAAATAGGTATATATATATAGGAGATATAAGGGGAATACCACCCACACACATAAACTGGAAATAAATAACACGTCAATAGTCCTAACCCTAGATTGTATATAAAGAGGAAAGAACTAGATAGAGAGGAAGAGAACTAGAGAGAAGAAGAGAATTTTCATAATTTCATTACATGATCATTCATGACCCAAGAGGATCCTTAAAATAGATATTGAATGACTCCAACAAATTACTAGAAGACTTGAAATTTGCAATAACTCTAAACAATGACACTTATTAATGATGACACTATCATGACAACTAATAATACATTTATAAAATTAAAAGATAACGAGAACTATTGTGTGCCCATAACATGCCACACATCCTTCAAATTGAGTGTCCTCAAGTTCGAACGAGGCTTGCACAGCCTTATCATACAAATCTTCGATTTCCCTCTAGAATAGCTCCATGTAGCGTGTCGTTGTATCGGAGGTTGCACCGAGCGGTAAGTTGTCATCATACTCACAGATGTCATAAAAGATTGCAGGGATCTGGCGTGACAGAGGTGCTTGCCGAGGGAAGACTGTTAGGCATAATATATAGAGTCTGAGCAAGGGTGCTTGGTGGGCAGTCAAGGGTGACGGAGAACCCTGTTGAATGTGAGTCACAAAGATCAGAGGCGGCAACGCTGGCGGGGGGAGGTCATCGAAAGGAATGGATCTAAAGTATCCGACAAAGCATATGACTAGCGGAGGGAACTGAATAGACACGACCAAGATCGATGGTAAAGGAGTCGACTGTGTGAACTGCGGGGAGGAACAACCAGAGACGATGGTGGACATCAAGAAATGTGGAGATCGGTGGAGCTTCTTTGGGCGCTCGTAGGATTGATGACTGCTCCGACAGAATTGGGCATCGGAAATGTCCAGACGCTACAAGTTTGTCAATGTATGCTGTGAAATGTGAAATCATGACACGGTGCAATGCCGACATCCCTAATAACTACAGAAACATCAAACGGACAAATTGCTCATTGGATCTCATCTCTATGCAAAAGAAATTAAATAATCAATTAATATTTAATGAAAAATTAATTAATGTGCCTCCACTGATTTTTTTTAATTAATTAATCAAAATGTTTAATTAATTCCACAAAACCTAAAAAAGGGTTGTGGCTTGGGCATGTTGGCCTGCGGAGACACTTTGGGAGAAAGTGGTGTTGGGCTCGATACTTAAGGTGTGTGCTCTGAGAGAAGGGTGGCAAGGATTGCAGATGTAGGATGTAGAGCAGGAGAAACCAGAAGGTCGTATAGTGGGGATGTCGTCTTCTTTAGATAGGTCAAGATGTGTTGAATCGACAACGAACAGTCAAGAAGTTCGGCCACATCAACGAAAGTAATGCCTAGAAAGGTGGTGAGCTTTGAGCACGTGTGATGTTGATGTCGATTAGGTCAAAGGTGGTGATCACATGGGGTGGGGGGAGCCGGCTGCAGAGTCTTCATGACCTCGTCGGTTCTACCTCCCTCACACCTATAACATCCCGTCTAGAAGGGATAGAACCATTGGCAGCAGGGATGCCGACTTTTACAGAAGATTCAGACGATCTTTGGGAGAGACAATGACTGAGGTGTACAAGATATGCACCTTACAGAGCTCGCAAATTCACCGCACGTCGATGATAGAGACTGCACCTTCAACAGTAATTAATGCCAATGTGTTATCAGAGACATCCAGTGGACAACGTGGCCGAGGATAATGGCTCTGTTACCAAGTTGTACGGGCCTACCTACAACGTCGTTGATGGTGGTTGAAGTTTGTAGAATTAACGAGTGATCTGAATACTTTAGATGTGCATAGGATGTTTAAAATTAATTATTGTGACACTGGGTTTAATTAAGTTAACCAAAATATTCTAGATCTATAATCAGAAATAATAAGCAAAAGGAGAAAGAAAACATAAAAAAGAATTAAGTCATCCAGACGACACAAAAAGTATAGAGGTTCTAAAAAATTGGGTACATCATTTCTTCCACAGCACGTGGGAATCTGTTGGAACCCATGGTGCGCATCTCCTTAGTTTGACAATATCAAATCTCAAGTTGTATTTGATCATACTTATGTTGGGTATAGTGTGCAGTTTTACAGGTATGAAGAACGAGATTTTCAATCTCTATGACCTACCGTCGGGCATTAGCTCTACCGCCGGCACTAGCGACGCAGGATTAAAGTGAGCGCACAATGATGTCTCTTTGTGACCTACCGCCGGGCGCTAGCTCTATCGCCGCGCGCTATCCATCTCGACGATCGCCGAGTCAACTGCGTTGAGAAGAAATGCTACCGCCAGGCGCTAGCCTTCCCGCGCCGCAGAATCCAAAAGCGGCGAGGATATTTTTCCTTATTTGAGGTACAGCTGGCGACACCGCGTAAAAAGACCTACCGTCGGGCGCTAGCTCTACCGCCAGCGGTAGCTTATTTATAAAGAGACTATAAAAGCGCGCATTTTTTTTTCGAAGCAGACCAGGAGGAGAATTACAAGCCTATGGTTTGGCCACTGCCTCTGCTGTTGCGAACCACCGTCTTCGTGCAAGGAAAAGCGAAATCTCTCCCTCCGGTTCGTGATCGAAGAACTTCAAAGAGCAAAGTTTCCAACGATCATCAGCAGTTGATCGAGCGCAAGAAGAACGACATTCCGAAGCATCGCTCGCGCACCGTTCTACGGAGGAATTATTTTTGAGGGAGCGATAATTTCAATCTTCTTTATCTTTATTTGTACTTTTTATTTTTTCTAATCGTTTTGTGTGTGAGGAAAATCGATCGGGGAGGTCGTTAGAATCCAGGAAGGATTCCGTGGGAAATCATCCTAGGAGAACGTCTAGATCTGGGAGATTTAGTGGGCTCTAAGACAATTCTTGGGAGGAAGGTGAGGAGTCGGCTCGTCAATCTTCTTGGGAAGAAGAGAGAGAGTCAACCGGTCATGGTTGAGGGTCGGTATAGAAATCAATAGAGATTTGTTTTATTCATCGCCTCCGATCTCCGGCGTCACAGAGATCTAGTTGTATTATTGTAAACCCTTGATTTTAGTTTGAATAAAATTATATTTCTCTTATTTCATCTCGTATTCGTGGTTGCTTGTTGCTAGGATTCTAAGGGGTGTGCGGAAATTCAGAAAACAAACTTTCACAGGAAAAGTGGTTCTGTGACCTACAATCGCGCGATAGTAGTCTACCGCATCGCGATAGCTTCCAGAATAGGTTGCCCTGCCGAACTTGTGTTTTTTGTGACCTACCACCCCGCGGTACCTTCCAAAACAGGTTGCTCTGGTAAAATTCTTTTTAATTTTGAATTTTAATTGAAAACCTTATTCACCCCCCATCTCTAAGGTTGGCCACCAAATCCAACAAGTGCTATCAGAGGGAGATTATTCCAAAACAGTTTCACCACCGGGAATAATGGTCGACCCTATTCTCGAATCGAGTAGTGGGGATGAAACTTTGTACATTGAAAAATCACTAACACCACCTCTGTCTACAGGTGTGAACTATAATAGGTGGAAAATTTTAATGAGAAAATTCATTATTCCATTAGACGTAAAAGTGTGGAATATGACTATTGTCAAGCTCCCAAATAATTTAAATAGGAATGAATGTTATTTAAATGCTAAATCTATGAATAGTCTGTTTTGTGAACTTGGACATGAGATTTTCAAACTCATCTACACTTTACCTACTGCTTACGATATATGGAAATTTCTCGAGATTACTTATAGTTTTTCTTTTGCAGATAATGAATCTGAGTGATTCCTTATGGATCCAAGTGAAGAGCCCAACAAATGACTATTGCAACCCGATGGGTACTGGCAGCCCAAAAATTAAGTTTTTTTAAAAATAACAAATCATTGTTAATTTCTAGATTAACTCAAAAAAAATAGAGATAACAGTTCATAGTCCTACTATATGACATTTTTAGGAAAAGTGAAAAAACTCGGAACCCCGAATTAGCAAAATATGAGTTTCACGCGCATTTTGAAAATAGGTCTACTATATGGCATGTTTAGGAAAAATGTTCAACATGAAAGTTGTAGATCTCGACGAGAACTACAATTTTTATGTTGAACACTTTCCCTAAAAATGTCATATAGTTTACATATTTTCAAAAGGCGCGGCACTGGGCGAAACTATTGCGAATCGCATAGTTCTGCCCGGGTTCCGCGCCTTTTGAAAATAGGTCTACTATATGACAAATCAAGACTTACTCTTTGAAGAAGACATGACAACCACATTAAGGGAAAGAGAAGATGAAATTTCAACTATGGATGAGTAATCACATGAAGAAGTCAAAGAAACTCTATACTTCAATTTTGCCTCATCCAAAAACGTTGTAAGAAAATCAACCTTCTTCTTTGTAATTCTATTTCTACATTGCATGTGCTGGATGCGGCTAAACATAGAATTAAAAAACTGAAAAATATTAATTCAGAATTGCGCTTAGAATATAAAATATAAAAAACACAGTTTCATGAAAAATCTGCTTTTGATGTGTCTAGTTCTCCTACTTGCTCTTTAGTTAACATTTTTACACCTTGTATAGATTGTAATGAATTAAAAGAAAATTATAAGATTTTTGAAAAAGAGCTTCATTTTGCAAAAAAAAACGAATGAGAAATTATGTTTAGAAAACTCATCCTTGAAAAGTGATTGTGCTAGATGTAATAATTATAAAATAAAAATTAATGAAATGAACGAGACTTTGAAGAATTCAGAAGTAAATATGAAGCTCATATTGAATCTATAGTTTTCATTCTTAAAAATAGCATAATCGCTTATAATAAAGCTAGACAAAACTTAAAAAGTAAAAATAATGATTTGAAAAATAAAATCAACTTGCTTCGGGAAATAATGAAAAGAAATTCACAATCAACTAATATCCAAGAGCAAGTTGAACATGAAATTCCATAACATGAATAAACAAAAACCAGGGAGTAAGAAAAATAAAGTGTCTGCAAATGAAACTCCACAATATAATTATCATCCTCATTTACCCACTCAAATCACTCCCAACTTAAAATCAAATGAACGCTAATTTCCTTTAAAGAATCACTATGCTATGAGTGTTTGTGTTAAACAATGTAAATCTAACTTGAAAAACCAATTCATCACATCTAAATTTCCCACGCATGGTATTTTAAGCAAAGATTACTATAAGAAGACTCAAACAAATTTGTATGAAAATTTGGTGTATAAAAAGAACATTCAACCAAAGTATGAGTGAAGACCCATTAGTAAGAATGATGCATGGCTTCCAATAGAAATGGGGCATTCGTCCCTACCTCCTCATAAGCCAACACGAAGTATTTGGGTACCCAAGAGAACCGCCTCACACGGTCTCACTTGGATACCTAAATCTCTTATCCATTAATATCTACCAATTATGTGAAGAAAGATCAAAATGAACTACACTGTATTTTACTTCATGATATGCATATCATTTTTTTTTGCTCTTTCATTTGTTTGTTTGAGCCAACACGATATATGGTTTCATTTGGTATTTGTTAACTCATGTCCTGCAAACTAAAAGGAACACCTGCGACATGTTACTTTGAAACTGTTGGAAGAGCTCAAAAGCTTGTATGTATTACTTCAGTACGTAAATATAAGGAGAGAATACAAATATATAGGGAGAAGAAGAGAGGTGAAAATCCTATACAAGATGTGGGACTAAAGGAGGAGAGAAGATAAAAACAATAAATGGGCCCAATAATGGGCCCTTTACATGGGCTATTTTAACACTCCCCCGCAAGCTGGAGCGTACAAATCGTATGCGCCAAGCTTGGACAAGCATTGATAGAAGAGCGTCTTGGAGAGAGCCTTCGTGAAGACATCCGCAACTTGTTCTGATCCTGGGACATGGCTTAGGTCAATCTTCTTCATTTGAACCTTTTCCCGGATGAAGTGACAATCGACCTCAATATGCTTCGTTCTTTCGTGAAAGACCGGGTTCTTTGCGATGTGTATGGCTGCTTGACTGTCACAAAGGAGACGAGCCGGTGATGGTAATTTTACACCCAGATCAGTTAGAAGACTTTCGAGCCATGTCAATTCTGATACAACAGATGTCATTGCCCGGTACTCTGCCTCAGCTGAAGATCGAGCAACGACCGCTTGTTTCTTACTACGCCAAGTAACAAGATGTCCTCCAAGGTAAGTGCAAAAACCACTCGTAGATCGCCGGTCATCAAGAGAGCCAGCGTAATCAGCATCAGAATATGCCACCAGTGTTGGAGCAGAAGAGGAGGTCCTGTAGACAAGTCCCTGGCCAGGAGCGTTTTTCAGATACCTGAGAATTCGTTCTACTGCTTGAAGATGAGATTTTCGAGGAGAGTGCATGTATCTGCTGACAAGGCCGACAGCAAAAGAGATATCAGGTCTGGTAACTGTGAGATATATCAGTTTTCCAACAAGGCGTCGATAGTATTCAGGGTTCTGGAGGAGGTGATCGGAGTCAAAAGCCTGGGCACACAGTTTGTGATTCACATCCATAGGAGTATCACTTGGCTTGCATCCGGATTGACCCGCATCATGAAGAAGGTCAAGACAGTATTTCCGTTGAGAGAGTGTGAGCCCATCCGGCCTTCTGGCAATTTCAAGACCCAAAAAATAACGAAGAGATCCCAAATCCTTTGTCTGAAAAACTGAGTTTAGATGGATTTTGACGGCCTGTATCCCTTGGGAGTCATCTCCAGTAATGATAATATCGTCGACATAAACTAACAGAATAACCGTTCCTGTTGGTCGGTGACGAGTAAAGAGCGAAAAATCGGCCGAGCTCCGATTGAAGCCAATTTCACGGAGGACCTTACTGAATTTTTCAAACCATGCCCGTGGAGATTGTTTGAGACCATATAAAGCCTTTTTAAGATGGCAGACCTGAGACTCCCCCGTGGTCTCAAACCCAGGTGGTTGTTGCATGTAGACAGTTTCCTGGAGATCCCCGTTCAAAAACGCATTCTTGATATCCAGCTGAAAGAGAGGCCACCGGCGATGAACAGCAACAGAGATAAGGACACGAACACTATTAAGTTTCGCGACCGGAGAGAATGTTTCTGCATAATCTAGCCCCTCCTGTTGAGTGAAACCTCGAGCCACAAGACGGGCTTTTAGGCGGTCAATTGTCCCGTCCGCAGCATGTTTGATGACAAACACCCACTTGCACCCAACTGGTTTCTGGCCCGGGGAAGGGGAACAACCGACCAAGTCTGGTTAGAACAGAGAGCAGACATTTCTTCCTCCATGGCCGCTCGCCATCCTGGATGTTGAAGCGCCTCCTGCACAGAATTAGGATTAGCAACCGAAGAGAGAGAAGTAGCCAAAGTGTGTAAATAGGGAGAGAGGCGATGGAGAGATACGTAGTTCGCCATTGGATGAGCAGTGGAAGGCAATACCTGATCAGTTGGACACGGAGTATCCATAGTAGAGACCGACGGCAGAGGGGCAACGGAAGTGGTAGAGCGACGAGTGTAGACGCGGATAACTGGTGGTTTGGAGGGAACGACAGTCGGTTCAGAGGGGACGACAGTCGGAGGAGGAGTGACGGGAATGACGGGGCGTGGGATGGATGAAGGATAAGGTGTTGGTGGGAGATGGTCGGTTGAAGGAGCAGGAAAGAATGGTTGATCTTCGCGGAAAGTGATATCAGCAGAAACGGAGATTTTGCGGGTAGTAGGAGAATAACATACATACCCCTTTTGGGTGCGTGAATAACCAACAAAGATATGCTTGGCCGCGCGAGGATCCAGCTTATCCGAGGAAGGCCCCAAACGGTGAACGTAGCATAGGGTACCAAAAACACGAGGTGGGAGAGGAAATGCCGGGGTTGAGGGAAAGAGTATGCTAAACGGAGTAGCATAGTTGAGAATAGAGGAGGGGAGACGGTTAATGAGAAAGCAGGCGGTCGAGACCGCAAAATTCCAATATGGTTTAGGGACATGCATTTGAAGCATGAGGGAACGGGCAACGTCGAGTAAGTGGCGATTCTTGTGTTCGGCAACACCGTTTTGTTGTGGTGTGTAAGCGCAGGAAGTTTGATGAAGAATGCCAAACTCAGAACATAAACCAGTAAATTCGTGGCTAGTGTACTCACGGGCATTGTCAGTTCGTAGAGCTTTTATGGTCTTGTGGAATTGTGTACGAGTTTCGAGGACAAATGCCCGAAAGACACGGGGAAGCTCGGAGCGGTCACGAAGCAAGTATAGCCAGGTAGTGCGAGAGTGATCATCAATAAATGTTATAAAATATCGGAAACCAGAAATACTAGTAATTTTAAATGGTCCCCAAATATCTGAATGCACTAAATCAAAAGGAGCAGCGCTCCGAGTACAATGGGAAGAAAACGATGAACGAGTTTGCTTTCCGAGGATACATGAGTTACACTGGAAGGGGGTAAAAGAAACATCTGGGAGAGCCCGCTGGAGGATTGGTAGAGGAGCATGCCCAAGTCGACGATGCCAATCAGTGGAAGATACGGATGAGAGGATGGTGGGAGAATCGTCGAGAAGGTAGAGCCCATTCTGCAGCCGGCCTTTACCAATGGTAGTCTGCGTCCGCCGATCCTGTATAACAAAAGAAGAGGAAGTGAATATAACAGTACAGTCCAGATCATTAGTAAGACGTCCAACAGAGAGTAAATTGAACGGGGAACTCGGAACGTGAAGAGCCGAGCGGAGGGAGATGGAGGAGGTGAGAGGAAGATCTGCCGAGCCGGAGACGGGGACAGTGGCCCCATTAGCCACAGTAATGGACTGTGGATACGAAGAATTCAGGTACTGGGCAGGTTGATGTGGAGTAATGTGATGAGTAGCGCCAGAGTCCACAATCCAACCCAAGCCAGTGGAGAGACAAGCGGTACCTGTGTTAGAGACGGAGGCAATGGAGGCAGAGGGTGGGTTGAGCAATCCCTGGAGGTGCTGGAGCTGAAGGCGGACAGTATCAAGATCAGGATGACCAGCATCAGTAGCAACAGAGGCCGTCGGGCGCGGAGGATAACCAACTTTCTTATAGCAAGTGGCCTCGAGATGACCATCTTTCCCGCAGAAGGAACACTTCGGCCGACCCCGGCCACCGCGACCACGGCCGCGAGAACCAGAACGACCCCCCCGAGTAGAAGGAGGAGGGGAAGGTAGAAGTGGAGGAGCCTGTTGAAGAAGGGTCGGAGGGGCCGTAGTATCTGGAGGAGGAGGAACACGGAGAAGCATGGCACACACATCAGAGAATGATGGTGTGATAGAGGAAGCTAGGACCTGAGCACGAACACTCTGAAGGTGAGGAGGAAGACGGGCCATAAGGATGGCAGTACAAGCAGCTTCCTTCTGAGCACGCTGAGCAGCAGCATCATTGGTGAACGGCTGATGCTGGATCCATGCTTCGGCAAGAGTCTTCGCACGAGCAACAAAGGATGTCATATCCGAAGCCCCTCCAGTGTCAAGAGAGAAAAGGTCAGTGAGGATGTCGTAGAGATGCTGGAGGCTGTCCCGTCCAGAATATAAGGAGTGTAGCTCAGTCCACATATCTTTGGCAGTCTCATGATACATCGTCATTTGATACGGCTCACCATCTAAAGAGTTCAAGATCCAGGTCTGAACTCGGCCATCATTGCGGAGCCAGTCATCGGTAGGAGGAGTAGGAGGAGCCTGAGTAAGGTGAGGAAGAAGGCCCTTGGCCTGAAGAACCCGTCTAACGGAATGCACCCAAGGGACGAAGTTCTTCTTTCCAGAGAGAGATATGGTAGTGATGCGCAGCTCATCACGGACTTCTGGAGTGGTAGCCGGGCGGTCAGTCGGACAAGCCGGGCGGTCAGCAGGCGGGCTGGCCGTCGAGCCAGAGGAGTTACCGGAAGAGCCCATGCGGACAGACGGGCGAGGACGCTGCGAGAAGGGCAGGAGGCCGCTGCGAGGAGAAAAAGAGGTCGCGGCGAGAAGATGCGACAGCAAGAGGCAGGTCGCAGCGCGAGAAGAAGCAGGCCGCTGCGAGAAGAGAATCAGGCCGCGCGGTCACACCAGCGATCTAGTTGATCACGACCAAGATGCGGAAAGGGAAGTCCGCACGGTCAGGTGGACAAGGCCGCGGATAGAGAAGAGGCGAGAAGGAGGTTGCGAGTTACCACGCAAGCGACAAGACGGAGCAGACCGCAGCGGATAGGAGCAGCCCGCAAGGGAAGAGTCAACGGCGAGAAGAGGACAAACCGCCTGCGAGAAGAAACGGAGGCCGCCGTGAGAAGGACTGAGGAAGACCACGACCAGAATGCGGATAGGTAGCAATCCGCACGGTCAAGCCGGACACCAGCGAGTAGGCAGTTCGCGACCAGAGGGCAGAAACAGAAGAGATACCGCCCCGGTCAAGGTGAAGCCAGCAGCGGTCAGCTCGCGAAAGGAAACCGCGAGGTCGCAAGCGAGAAGACGGAAGCTGAGAGAAGCGGATAGAGAGAAGCTCGCCGCGGAAGAGAGGAGATCGCGGCGGATAGACCAGAAACCGCAGCGGATAGAGAAGAGGTGGGTCCCACGAACTAGAGAGAGAGGTGGCTATAAAAGGCCTGAAGGGGGTGGAACTACGGAGAGGGAGAGGAGAAGAGGAAGGCAACGAGTAAACCACAGAACCTGCGGGTAGAAGCCCGCGGATAGGAGCCCGCAGCGGATAGGCGCCCGCAGCGGATAGGCGCACAATCCGCAGGAGAAGAGGTGAGGAGGTCGCAGCGAGGCGGGCTGGGCGGGCTGGGCGGTTAAAAAAGGTGAGACCGCACAGGAGACGAACCTGGCTCTGATACCATGTTGGAAGAGCTCAAAAGCTTGTATGTATTACTTCAGTATGTAAATACAAGGAGAGAATACAAATATATAGGGAGAAGAAGAGAGGAGAAAATCCTATACAAGATGTGGGACTAAAGGAGGAGAGAAGATAAAAACAATAAATGGGCCCAATAATGGGCCCTTTACATGGGCTATTTTAACAGAAACTATACTTAACTAGCCACAGAAATCTGAAAACGTTAAATGTCAAGCTAAGCAAATTATTGTCTCAAAACCAATCACAAGAGGCACACTTAAAAACATGCTAGCTATCACCAGCAGTACCCTTACCGACGATGGTTCACAATAAATATAATAATATTCAACCTGTCTTAATACAATTTTAACAAAATATGGAAAGGGGGGAAGATAGTGCCACTAGACTACGAGTACTGACTACCTATTCATTGATGCTACTCCTCTGAGGAAGTCGGAGAAATATTGAACTTCTGCATCATCTTCTTTATTATCTTCGTCAATCCTCTCACTGCCTTTCTCATCTCCTTTATCTCCCAACCCTATTCCTCAACCACCTCATAAAGATCTCAACGGGGTTCCTGAAGTGATTCTCCACAACGAAGAGGAGGTTGTGAAGTAAATGGTGGAGCGCTTGGTGCTATAGAGATCTCCTCTACCCTATATGTCTGAGGTCAACTATCATTTGGAAATGGTGTCCAATCGATAGTCAGATATTTGTGCACCAAAATCGCCTGAATCACGTCGCCCAATGGCAGGGTGTTCAATCATTGGCGCTCGGGAGCTTTCAGCCAAAAAGTATAACGCATCATAGATAAAATCAAATCTGAAACACCAAATGATATACCTACCAGGATGTAGTACGTCACCATGGAAAGCTGAGCGGTTATCTTCTTCGTGTCTCCGGACTTGTACATGAGGAAGTGGCGCAAGATGTCCGGGATAATGAGAGCGTCTGGAGTGAGCGTAGCCACAGTAATGATGAGGTCTCGGCGATCTTCCTCACCATGGAGAAACTGATTTATTAAAGTCCAGTTTCTAGAAGTCCTGAAGGACTCGACGATGTCGAGTCGTTCGGAGCCTGGAGTCAAGTCATACATTTTCTCCAAGTCCTCATGCTCAATGGTCACAATGTGTGAGCCTATGTTGGACTGCACCCCTCCATATAATGTCGTGATTCCTGGATCCCGGAGATTGTTATAAAATTCACGAACGAGTACTGATGAAAAAGGGGCTTTCGGCACAAGCACCGGTAGAACTCCCGCATCGTCCAAGTACGCATATATGTGGGGATACCGGACAACGTTGACCTCTATGACCATTGCCACACTCACAATGGCACTCTCCACCGCAGGGTGGGTCGCTGTAGGAGTTCGGGAACGCTTTGAGAAACTCTATCGTGGTTGTGAACTGGAAAATGCCATATCTTGACAAAAAAAATTATAAGAAAACTGAACTTTGACTGTTACCGCTGCGCAGTAATGTGTTACCGTCGCACGGTAGCCTGACAAAACTCGTCTTCTTCCTCTGGATCTCCCCCCAAATCTCCAGTTTTAACAATTATAAATAAAAAATTTAGTGAGTCAGGGCTATCTAATTACATATATCTTAAATACAAAAGATTCAACCAAACCAATGATCCAAGAAGAAAAACAAAAATCTAACTCTAATCTCTTTGAAACTTCAAATCCCTAAACTACATCCATGGATCCTGCACTAACATGTAAACCTTCCATGAATACAACATTAATCTCATCATAAATCAAAAAGGGGAAGAAAATGGATGGTTTTTACCTTAGATCGGAGGAAGCGCCGGTGGAAGCTCTCGTCACGGGGTGAGAATGAAAAGGGAAATGTGAGGGGGTCGGCCCAGGGCCGAGTCTATTAAAACAAGCTACCGTGGCGTGATACCACAACCGCCGGCTGTAGCATAGTTTTCTTTCTCTTATTCTTATTACTGCTACAATAAAAATTGAAAAAATTACAAAAACATATTCTTTGAGTTGTTTTTACTTTGTCATCGGTGTTAGTTGCATCTGTTTGCTCTTTACTTATTAATATATATATATAAGCCTAAAATAACAAAAAAAAATATTATTTTTTATTCTCGTTTGTTTATTTTCAAAAACAAAAAAATGCAATAAAATGGTATCATTATTATTAGGACATGTGGTACGATCCCGGGGAGGTGGTGGCTCAGGTCGGTTTGAGGGAGAGCGAAAGAGGTAGGGGAGGAAGAGAGAGAGAGAGAGAGGATTAGGGTTAGAGAGGAGGAGAGGGAAACCACAATTTCATTCTAGGATGAAAAACAATACAAGGATTATGCGTCCTCTTATAATGACGAGGAGCGAACATAAAAAGAAAATATTCTAAAATAGGAAGTACGGAAATACTTAAATTGACACACACACACAAATCAACAAATTATTGTCATAAGCAAATAAGGTAACAAATTAATAAATTATTCACTGCGAGAATTGTGGGCCCATCCGCTATACGCGTCTGGCGCGTGTAAGCTTTCCAAGGTGGCTCGTCGTTGTGCAACTCCGTAACAATGCCGCCATCTAGGAAATGTGTCTTGTTCTCAAGCCAGAAATCGGGAAACTGGCGGCGGAAATCATCCTGGGGCAACCACGTTGCGTTCGAGTCTGGCCGGCCGGTCTAGGCCACAAGGACTTCCTCCGATGTGCGGTCTCCTGGGGTGCGACATCTCTGATCGAGGACTGAGGCGAGGTAGTAGGGTGCCTCCCCTGCGAGGTCGATGTCGGTCGGAACGTGATCTGTGGGAGTGTGGTCGCCCACAACGCATCGTAGCTGTGAGACATGGAAGATCGGATAAATGCGGCTCCCGACTGGAAGGCGAAGACGGTAGGCAACCGCCCTTATGCGGGCGAGGACCTCGAAAGGTCCGAAGAAACGCGGAGCCAGTTTCGGGCAGGGCCGGCGGGCCACCGAAAACTGTTGTTAGGGGTGGAGTTTGACGAACACCCTCTCGTCAACCTCAAAAGAGAGGTCTCGATATTTCTTGCTGGCGAAGAAGACCATCTTCTGTTGGGCCCGCCGTAAGTGGTGCTTCAAATGATCCAGGATGGTATCTCTGTCACGGAGAGCGGTGGCCAAGCTCTCCACCTGACACTCCCCTGGAAGGTGGCAGACGATCGTCGGAGGAGGGCGGCCGTAAACGGCCTCGAATGGGGTGGTGTCGGCCACCTGATGGTAGGCGGTATTGTACGAATATTCGGCCCACCCGAGCCACTTGTCCCAACTGCGAGGCTTCTCCCCCACGAAGCAGCGGAGGTACATCTCCAAACACCGGTTGAGGACCTCTGATTGGCCGTCTGTCTGCGGGTGGTAGGCTATGCTCATGCGGAGACGGGTTCCCTGTAAGCGGAACAGTGTGGTCCAGAACGTACTAAGGTAGAGCGGATCGCAGTCACTGACGATCGACCGAGGAAACCCATGGAGGCGTACGACCCCCTGGACAAAACTGTCGGCGACTGTGGCCGTCGTGTATGGGTGGCGCAGGGGAATAAAATGAGCATACTTCGAGAGACGGTCCACTACAACAAGAATGTTTTCGTGCCCCTGTGATCGGGGTAGCCGTATGATGAAATCCATGACGACGTCGTCCCAAATGTGATCTGGAATTGGCAGGGGCTGAAGCAGGCCACCGGGAAACAATGGCCTCGTACTTCGCTTTCTGGCAGGTGAGGCAGGAGGCCACAAAGGCCTTGACCTGTCGGACCATATGAGGCCAATAGAGTGAGGCGGTCATCCGTCGGTATGTCCGGTAAGCTCCGGCGTGTCCTCCCGTAGGTGAAGCATGGAACTCGGTCAACCACAAAGGAATGCTCGGGGAGGAGGGGGCCAGTACGAGGAGGCCCTTGTAGAGTAAGCGGCTGTCAACCAAGGAGTATGATGGGTGGCTTGTGGCGTCCGCGAGAAATGTTATCCGTATCTTTTTGAGCTCCGGGTCGGCTTCTACTTCCCGTTGGAGGGTATCCGCATCCTCCCACACCGGTCGGGAAATGGCTGCGAGGATGGGGTTGCGCGAGAGGGCATCAGCCGCACAATTGGTCTTCCTTGGCCAGAACTTGATGCTGAAGTCATAGCCGAGGAGCTTGGCCACCCATACTTGTTGAGCGGGTGTAGCGATCTTCTGTTGTAGTAGGTAGCGAAGGTTGCGGTGGTCGGTGCAGACCACGAACCACCGATCCAGGAGGTAAGGTCGCCAATGTTGCACCGCGAGGACGAGGCCCATGAGTTCGTTCTCATAAGCCGAATGACTGCGGATTGTGTCTGAAAAAGCGCGGCTGAAATAGACCACCGGGCGACCGGCCTGCATCAAAACGGCTCCAATACCAATGCCTGACGCGTCACATTCCACGAGGAAGGGCTGTGAAAAAACCGGCATAGCCAGCACCGGAGCTCGAACTAAGGCCTGCTGTAGCGCGGTAAAAGCGGCGGAAGCCACGACCGACCACTCGAAAGACCCTTCGACCGACTTTTTCAAAAGCTGGGTGAGGGGTCGGGCCAGCGTGTCGTACCCTTGAATGAACCGGAGGTAGTACCCTGTCAGTCCCAAGAATCCACGTACATCGCGGAGTGACGATGGTGTCGGCCACTGAAGGACTGCCTCGATATTGTCGCTATCCATGGCGACTCCTGTCGCCGAGATGGTGTGTCCCAAGTAGCACACCTCGGGAATCCCAAAGGAACACTTTGTTGGGTGGAGCTTGAGGTGGTGGCGTCGTAGAGTTGCCAATGTCTGTCAGACGTGCTGGAGGTGCTCCTGCCAAGAAAAATTGTAGACCAATATGTTATCAAAAAAACGAGAACGCGCTGATGAAGTACCAGGTGAAAGATATCGTTCATGGTGGCCTGAAGGTGGCCGGTGCATTTTTCAGGCCGAAAGGCATAACCAGAAACTCATAGTGGCCGTCATGGGTCCGGAAGGCCGTCTTGGCTACATCGGCTGGCCGAACGCGAACCTGGTGGTAGCCGGCACGGAGGTCCAGCTTGGTGAAGACAGTCGCGCCATGGAGCTCATCCAAAAGCACGTGAATCACCAGAATCGGTTACTTGTCTGGAACGGTGGCTTTATTGAGTTCCTGATAGTCTATGCGGAAACGCCAACTGCCGTCTTATTTGCGGACCAACAGGATCGGGCTGGCACTGGGGCGGATGAGGCCCCCCATCAACATGTCGAGGACCAGTCTTTCGATCTCGTCCTTTTGTATGTGCCCGTAGCGGTATGGACAGACCGAGACTAACGTCACGCCACGCTGAAGAGGTATGACATGATCGTGTGGCCGAGCTGGTGGCAGCTTGGTTGGTGGAGCAAAGATGTCTGCCAACTCTGATAGGAGGGCCTGAAGGTCCGGAGGCGGTCCTGAGACTGGAGCAGCGGCGTCCGAGATGGGCCACAGCAGGGCCGAAAAATCGACGCCCGCAGTCCGCTGAATGGTGTGGGTGGAGACCGGGGAGCGAAGAAGTGCGGCGTCTCCCACAAGGCAGTACTCCCGATCGTCTTGGAAGAACTGCAACTTTATAGAGCTCCAGTTGACTCGCACGTCATCGAGCGTGCAGAGGCACGCTACTCCCAAAATGGCGTCAATCCCGTCATGGCTGAAGACGTAGAAGTCCGTCGTCATCGAGTAGGGTCCCACTCGGACAGCGGCCCTAGATCGAGCGGCGACGAGCATCACCCAAACAAACCATGAAAATTGGAGAAGGTTCTGTTGGAAGACGTAGCAGCTGGACAGATGAGGTGAAAGAAAATTATGGCTCGCTCCGCTGTCGACCATGATGACTATGTGGCGATCGCCCAACTTGCCTGCCAACTTCATGGTTTGGGGGCCAGAAATGCCACCCACGGAAAAACAAGGAAGCTCCAAGTGAAGTTCTGCGTCAGCGGCGGTCTCGGTGGTGTCCTCTGCAGTGATCTCGAGGTCTTCAAAATCTGCTAAAGTGATCTCTGGCTCGAAGTCGCCGATGATGGCATGGAACTCCTTGACCGTGCAGACGTGGGTCAGGGGGTAGGGCTGGCGGAAGCGGAAACATAGCCCATTGCGGCGGAGATCATCGAACTCGCGGTTGGAGATCCGTTGTGGTGGGGCTGGGCGCCCTGGCCAGGAGGCCAGCGGGAGGCGAGGACCTTGGGTTTCTGGAGTAGTGGTTTTCCAAGCCCGGCCGCCTGGTGGAAGCCCACAGGGAATTAGTGGTGGCCGAGGAGACAAATCTGCGTCCACAAGGCGGGCCATGTCGAGGGCCTCAGAAACTGTCTGGGGGTGGTGGGGGCGGAGACAGGACCGTATGTTGGAGCAAAGGCCCTGTATGAAGAAGCCAAGATAGTGGTCCGGTGGTAGGCCCGGAACATGAGTGACGAGGGCCACGAACTCATCGATGTAGTCCTCCATCATACCGGATTGTCGTACCCCGCATAATCTTTCGATGGCGGAGCCGGAATAACGGGTGTCATAGCGGCGAATCATTTCCTGCTTGATTTCCGACCATGAGATGAACGGGTTGGTCTGGCGGAGCCATCGGGCCCAGTGGAGGGCGGAGTCGTCGAGTCCCACGACGGCAGTAAAGACCTTGATCTGCTCAGGGGTGTGGTGGAAATCGAAGTATTGTTCCGCCTTGGCGATCCACCCAATCGGATCAACCCCAACGAAGGTTGGAAGATCCAAGGTAAGGGTCGGACGGTCGGAAAGACCAAGGGGGGAAGTGTCCCCAATGTGCGTTGGAGGTGCCACCCCTAGGATGGACATGCTCGCGGCTGGTTGCGCGGAGCCACTGGCGGAGGGGGCAGCGAACGGCTGTAATGCATCATGCTTGGCGTGTATGGCGAGCAGGGAGGTCTGCAAGAAGGCCACGATGGACTCCGGTGTGCTGACACGGCGAATGAGGGCCTCGTTGGCGTCCTCCGATGGAGCCTCGGCGGTGGAACGAGTGGTTGGGGCCATGGCAGCGGCGGCGCGGCAGGACGGCCCTGGTTCTCCGGCGGCGGCAGAGGGAGGAGGACTGGAGGCGCAGAGGGGGGGTCGGCGGTGCGGGATGCGGCCTGGAGCGCGGTGCGGCACGCGGTCGGGACGGGCGACGCGTGCGTCGGGGCGGAAGCCGTACGGGCGGCTGGAGCGGACAGGCGGTATGACGCAGGTTCTCCGGCGGCCGTTTGCGGGTGGAAGCGGCAGGTCGGACCAGTTTGGTACGATTCCGGGGAGATGGTGGTTCTGGTCGGTTTGAGGGAGACCGGGAGAGGGAGGGGAGGAAGAGAGAGAGAGGGAAAGAGAGAGAGAGGATTAAGGTTAGGAGGAGAGGGAAACCACAATTTCATTCCAGGATGAAAAACAATACAAGGCTTACGTGTCCTCTTATAAAGACGAGTAGCGAACACAAAAAGGAAATATACTAAAATAGGAAGTACGGAAATACTTAAATTGACACGCAAACAAAGCAACAAATTAACGTCATAAGCAAATAAGGTAACAAATTAATTAATTATTCGATGCGGGAATTGTGGGCTCATCCGCTATACGCGCCCGACGCGTGTAAACTTTCCAAGGTGGCTCGTCGTCGTGCAACTCCGTAACAACATGCATGACTAGAACTTAAAGCATAAAAATTTCGTACAATGTTTGATTTAGGATTGCTAGGCTATGTTTAACATTGTATGATTTGTGTCATGATGTGTCTAATCTATTGGTACTTAGCTACTGAGTGTCACTACATAGGATAGTGTATGTTTAGTATACCTCTAGGTATGTGTGAGGATTTAGATAGCGTAATGACTTTTTCGCTGATCACACATCCCTAAGAAAATGCACTCGTGTAAAAATTTTAAAGCTTACATGTTATAACTTGTGATATTGTGTCTAACATGCTAGAACTAACATGAAAAATCAATGTCACGTTGTTCATTTTTCATATATAGTGTTTAGAACATTTGGTCAAAATTACAGCAGTAAGGTCTTTGTATACAAGTTAAAATGTATCTATCTATGTGGGTAAATTTCGATTGATTCGGGGACCCTGAACTAAACAAAAAATATATATAATTGATAATAAAAAATGAAATGAAAAAAAGTGCATTTATGCTATCAAATTATGTGTCAATGCTACCCTCAAGCACCACTCATTTCTCCCGATAAGCCTATATGAGCATTGTGAGGATGAGCACTTTGGTCTTTAGAATCGTTTTAATCTTGTGCAAAGACAGTAAATTGAGTTAGGTCCCTTTGTTCTAGTCTTGGTATATTGTAGATAGAATAGTGACACGATTTTTCACTTCATTACTCGTGTTAGAATATTGGTTTATTGAGATAAAACATGTATTATTGATTATTTCTACCTGATGTCTTTTTTTTTATGCTACACGTACACATGTCATTAGTTTATTGAGATAAAACATGTATTATTGAATATTTCTACCAGATGCTTTTTCTTTTGATACTACACGTACACATGTTATTAGTCTATCCAACTTTCCATGCATAAGATTGGGCTTAAACTGCACTGACTATCTATCGCACAACTGTATTAGTACATGATTACTATTCATGACATTTACAATGTTATACTGTATTAACTCTATAAATCACCTGACATTGTACGTCAAACCTTGTATATTTAGATTCACATATTTTATCCAAAATTTCTTATGCTCTGTCAATAATTTAAATCAAATATTTTTCTTATGTTGGCTAGGTTTGTAATCATTGTGCCCAGCTCGTATTTATTTTTTCCCATATTGTTGTGTTTGTTTTGTCAAAACTTCATCTCTCTGCTTAATCTCAAGTCACTACCGTTGATTCCTCGCCCTTTCGATAATATCAAAAGGGGGAGATTTGTTTGTTCATGAGTAAGTCTTATATTAGTCACCTAGGGAAAGATCACGTGTAGGGGGAGCACACTGTAGGAAGAGCACACATGTAAGAGGAACACACATGTAAGGGGAGTCGTACTTCTGTCACACAGGGTTATCTTGTTTAGTAAAGCTCGTTATATTTCATGCTTATTGTTGAATTGCACTATACCATGCTACTAATGATTTATATCTCATGAACGAGATTTGATATTATCAAAATGGGGAGTTTGTTAGAACTCATGATCCTCATCTCCTTAATTTGACAATTTCAAATCTCAAGTTGTATTTGATCATACTTGTGTTGGGTATATTGCGCATGTTCACATGTATGAAGAACGAGATTTTCAATCTATGTGGCCTACCGTCGGACGTTAGCTCTACCGCCGGCGATATCTACGCAAGATTAAAGTGAGCGCGCAATGAAGTCTCTCTGTGACCTACCGCCGGGCGCTAGCCATCTAGACGACCGTTGAGTCAACTAGCCTTACCGTGCCGCGGTATCCAAAAGCGGCGAGGATATTTTGCCTAATTTGATGGACAGCTGGCGATACCGCGTAAAAATACCTACCGCCGGCGGTAGCTTATTTATAAAGAGACTGTAAAAGCGCGTGTTTCTTTTTCGGAGGAGAAAGGGAGGAGAATTACAATCCTAGGGTTCGGCCACCGCCTTTGTTATTGCAAACCACCGGCTCCGTGCAAGGAAAAGTGAAATCTCTCCCTCCGGTTCGTGATCGAAGAACTCCGAAGAGCGAAGTTTCCAACGACCATCAACAATTAATCGAGCGTAAGAAGAACGACATTCCGAAGCATCGATCGTGCACCTTCTACGGAGGAATTCTTTTTGAGGGAGCAATAATTTCAAACTTCTTTATCTTTATTTGTACTTTTTATCTTTTTTAATCGTTTTGTGTGTGAGGAAAACCGATCGGGGAGGCCGTCGGAATCCTGGAAAGGATTCCATAGGAAATCGTCCTGTGAGGACGTCTAGATCTGGGAGATCTAGTGGACTCTAAGACCCTTCCTGGGAGGAAGGTGAGGAGTCGGCTCGTCAATCTTCTTAGGAAGAAGAGAGAGCCAACCGGTCCTGGTTGAGGGTCGGTATAGAAACCAATAGAGATTTGTTTGATTCATCATCTCCGATCTCCGGCATCACGGAGATCTAGTTGTATTAATGTAAACCCTTAGTTTTAGTTTAAATAAAATTATATTTCTCTTATTTCATCTCGTATTCGTGGTTGCTTGTTGCTAGGGTTCTAAGGGGTGTATAGAAATTCAAAAAACAAACTTTCACAGGGAAAAGTGGTTCTGTGACCTACCGCCGAGCGGTAGTAGTCTACCTCCCCGCGGTAGCAGTCTACCGCCCCGCGGTAGCTTCTAGAACAAGTTGCCCTACCGAACTTGTGTTTTTTATGAGCTACCGCCACGTGGTAGTAGCCTACCACCCCGCGGTAACTTCCAGAACAAGTTGCCCAGGTGAAATTCTTTTTAATTCTGAATTTTAATTGAAAACCATACCCCCTCCCTCTAAGGTTGGCCACCAGATCCAACAAAATCCACTATCTCACTTAAGAGACATTGAGCCTTCTCCAACTTAAGACTCCAACCCAATATCAGGCTTTTCCAACTTGAGGAAAAGGAATATAATGGATCTTGTTTCGAGGGATCCAACCACTACACCACGATAGATCTTTGTTCGGGTGATCCAACTACTGTAATCTATTTTGAAGGGTGAGAAGCAAAACTCTTTAGAAGTGAAATCTTTAGATCAAGCAGATTTGTCTCAGGAAAAATGAGGCTTGCTAAATCACAGAAGAAGGGAGATTTAATTTACATAGATAAGATGGGATACAAAGAAGAGAGGTGTATCTGGTTGCTTGCCTCACATGCGACTATTACTTTCATGAGCGATTGTATCTTCTTATATATAGCCTGCATTTTCTGGCAAGGCTTCCTTCTATAGCAAGTTCCTAGAAAGTGGCTTTGGAACTTGCTTTCTTTGAACCTACAACGGACTCAATTTTGCAACGGTCATCAGCATCACTGAACGTTGAGCGTTGGGTCGTAGTTCAAACTTTAGTCGCTGACTGCGGCATCTATGATAGTTGATCATTGAGCACAGTTCAGAATTTATTCATTGTTGCATCCTTGAATGCTGAGCCCTGAGCGGCAGTGAGCTGGGGGCATGATTGATGAGCGTCGATCTCCTGTTCAGCAGGCTCTGGTCAGCAATCATTCATTGCTGAAAACTCTTTTTCTTCTTGATTTTGCCTTCTTAACTAGTTTATTTTGCTCTTTGTATCAACCTTTTTCTATTCTAAAAGGATCTTGTCTTTATCCATGCTTTTTTCCATCAAATCAATGGAAATTCACAACAATCTCTTCTTATTTGATGAGAAAGAAAAATGCATGAGAGAGAGTAACGACAATCACCTGTTCTGCTAATCCTGGGATGGAGGTCCTTGTTCTTCAGGAGCCAAATTGCAGGCCTGCTCATTTCTTCTTATAGAATTTCTTCGTTAGTTTAGAAGAGAGGAATAGCCCAAGAACAATTCTAGGAAATCACCTCCCGAGAGGTGATTTGGAGGACTAATGGTGGCTAACTACAACCTCTATTCCTTTTTAAGAGATTTTAATTTGCCTCCAACTCAGAGAGGTTTGAGGAAACACCGGTAATTTCCTCTCTTCAGCTAATTGTACCCCTACTGACTCATGGAGCCCTCTACCTGCATCTGAATGACAAAACGCGTCCAATAACACTCCTAGACAGTCTGGTTGTGGTGGATGCATTGCTTGAAGGGCATCCATGTTTTCTTTAGCCTGTTTTCAGCTAAGCGAGCCTCCTCTTGCATTTTTCCAAGTTTATTTTAGCCTTGATCTTTCAAGGAAAGGCAACTTCATTCTTACTCCTTTTCTCCATAGTTGCATCTCCAACCAAAGTTTCACTAGCCCAAGTCTCAAAGAGCTCTGAGCGACACTCGGACAACCTGCATTATTGCACTTAGATAAGAAGTGGTCCCAGAGAGATAAGGACATTAGAGCCAATGCACATAGTTTTCTTCAATCTCCTGGTATATATAAACAAAGGGGATTGAGTACTCGTGAATTGAGGATAACTCTGTGGTTAAAAGCAAGAGACACAGATGTCCATCTATAATAACATTTAAATTTATTATTACAGTTTCGAAAAGAGGCGAAGAGAGGAAGCGCGGCCGTTTATGACAGGACGAGCTCATTCTAAATTGTCATGTCATAAAGGTGTGACGTTAAAGCAGTTATTGAAAATAGCTTAAACCTGATGACACGTCATTTTGGTTTCTTATAAATAAGAGGGCGCCGAAATGTCGCGGGGATTTGCAAAACAGTGCGTTGTTTGACCTATAAATAGGTCTTCAATCAGTGTTTGATGATCAGTCATGATCACCAATCGTTGGATGGGTGAGAAGCTAGTGATCATAGATCATTACGATCCGGTTATCGCAACAGCTTTACAAAAGATAAATTGTTGATAAGCCCATTGGAGATCAACGATTTATAGGATCAACATTCTGGTAGAATCCCAGAATGGCGATCACAATCATAGACAGAGAAAGATCTAAAGAAGTTAAGAAATGATACCAAATAAAAGATGTTTTGATACCAAAAGAAAGGTCTCAGAAGGATGAAAAGAGCACTCCCCCTAAGTTGCTTAATCTGAGAGTTAAATTTCTTTTACTCCAAATTTTCTTGAAGTTTCATTTGTTTAAGTCCCATGGTAGTTGCTTGACTTGAACTAACTGCAACCTACATCCTGAAAGGGTAGGGTCCCAAAATAGATTTGGGAAAATTAGCAACATAGTCCAAACAAATACTCGGCCTCTTTGGGTAACATGTACCTTGAGAGTAAGTGTTTGTGTTGTTAAACCAACAGTCAAACATAAAATGGCCGGCCTTCCCACAACAAAAGCAGTTAAATCAATTCTAATAACGTTTTCTTCTAGGAAAGGGAGGAAAATAAAAGGATTTAGGAACTTTCACAGATTGACTAATACATGACCGAACGATCGAATAGAAATTCAATGATCGTTGGAGAGAGAACTGGTCGGCGATCATAAAGCGATGATAGGAGATCGTTGAACGAGGAAAAGATAAGATTTTAGCAATCGCAAGGCGATGATCTACAATCGTTAAACGGAAGAGAGAAGCAGGTCTCGGATTGTTGATAGTTGTCTTTAGTAAACTTTTTTTTTCATCCTTCATTTTTCCTCTCTTTTTAAGAAAGTTCCTTTGTTTTAGAGTAAAGGAGAGGATAGTGATGAGAAACAATGTTGGAAAGAGAGAGAGGAGCAAGAAACATGTTGCTTCTTTTTCCTCATTGGTTTTAAGAAACAAAACGTTACCTGAGAAGTTTTAGTTGTGAGTCTATTATCATTTACAATTCGTATTGTGTTATTCTACAACTGAGGATAGTTTGGTATTTTAGGTATTTCTAGGTCTAGTATTTGTATGTGTAAGATTTCATTTTCCAATTATATTGGCTTCTACAGTTCAACTTGGTATCAGAGGTCTGTAACCCTAGTCGCTCGCACTCAAGCTCTTCCTTGCTCCATTCTTCTTCGCTTTCGTCAGTACAGCCGCTCGTCTCTCGATCGGCTGTCGTTTTGATCGCGCAGTGATGATATTGATGCTCATCCTACTGATGTTCCTCTTCCACTTCCCCTCCCCCTTTCCTGATGCGATCTTCAGGCGTATTGGATGTCACCTCCTACTATTGAAGAGGTCGACACAGTCGTCCTCTGATGATGTCCCCGGATCTCTGGTTATTTCTTCCTCAATCGTCGACGTAGAACAACGTTGTGCTCTCCGCGTGTTCTCCTTGTGTCCCGGGAGGATCAAGTCACCATCCCTATTTCTTGGCACTGTATAATGTTGAAACAGTTTTATGTCAACCCAGCTGTTGCCACCTCTTCTGCGCCTCTAATACTCCTGCCTTCAATGCTTTTGCCGCCTTTAATGTTCTTGTCGCCTCTAATGCTCCTGCCTCGGCCTGCTTGATTGATTCTGCTTCCAGTCGATATGAGTGACACTTCAGACTCATCACCGAGTGTGATTCGGCCTCAAATGAGTGACCCTCAGCGGCCTCATGGCCACTCCAGCACCCTGAAGATTACCACGGAACCATTAGATGACACAAATTACCTCGAATGATCCAGGATTGCTCAACATGTCATTCGCAGCCATCAAATGTTTGGCTATATTGATGGAACAGTTAAGGAGCCCCCAAGACTAATCCCTCCTGGATGCGTCGAGACTCTGAAAACTCTCTGGTTATTTTCTGGCTCCTTCACTCGATGTCTTCGAAGGTCTATCAGAGTTACATGTTGATAGACTCAGCTTACGAGATCGGGACCTGCGCCCGTGAGACATACTCTCAAATTGGTAGCTCTACACAGGTTTATGAACTTATCAGCCGCATTTTGGAGTTGCGGCAAGGCTCTCTGGCAGTGTCGTCCTTTTTTCGGAATTCGAGCGTCTATATCAGGAATTGGAATATTTTGTGTATTTCACTCCAGCCTGTACTGTAGATGTCGTTTAGTTAAAATAACGAGAGGACCGTTTTAATCTCCATGTCATTTTGATGGGCCTGAACATGGAATTTGATATGGTGTGGGCACATATCCTCCACTGCTCTCCTCTCCCGTCTCTTCGGTAGGCATTCAGCAAGGTCCTTCTGAAGATCATCGGAAGTCCCTCAGTGTTATTGATCCTCCTGATCGCTTTGCTCTGACTAGTGTTAGCAGCGGTCATGCTCCCAGTCCTGGATCATCTGCTCCTACTTGTGATTATTGTGATCACAGAGGCCACACTCAGGAGGTATGCTACAAACATCATCAACATCTTGCCCCTCGCGGTCATGGTCGTGGTTGGGGACCTGGGTGTGGAGGTCATCGCCAAGGTAGTCCTAGACCTCATAATGCCACTTACTCTACGAATGTCTACGACGAGACATCGAGTGTTGTTTCTAGTCAGCTCACTTCTCATAAATTGGATATTTTCTCCGCCTGCTCCACTGTCAGCCTGATATGTCCCCTGGTGCTCCTCTTGCTTTCATTGTTATGCCTAATGCTCATGCGGCTACCACCTCATCTTCCGAGTAGGTGATTGATTCTGGTGTCAAACATCATATGACTGGCTCCTCTTCAGATTTTCTTTCGTATACTTCTTTGTCTGGTAAGGGGACACTCATTTTTATTAATGGTAGTTTGTCCCCATTGCTGGCAAACGTCACATCGCATGTTCTCCGACTATTTCACTTCCTTATGTTCCTCATGTTCCCTCTTTTCCGCACAATTTACTTTCCATCAGAAATATTACTAGATTCCTTAACTGCTTTGTAACATTTTTTCCTGACATCTGTGTTTTTCAGGAGCCGAGTATGAAGCGAAACATTGGCAATGGTAAGAATTGTTGTGGTATGTACTAATTGGATCATCAGCTTCCCTCTCAGGCCCTTTCCTGCACTACTGTTATTGTTGATGATGTTCGTCGCTTGCACCTGCGCCTTGGATATCCATCTCCTACCAATCTCTAGAAAATATTTTCCTATTTTTTTATCGTTTTTACAAAATTTTGTATGTGATGTACGTGATATATCCAAACATGTGCGACATAATTCATCGCATTTATCTTCTCCCAGTTGCACTCCACTTGTTGTTGTTCATTCAAATGTTTGGAGGTCATCTCCTGTTTTATCGTTATCTGGTTTCTATTGATTTGTTATATTTATTGATTGTTTTTCGTGCACTACATGGATATATCTATTGAAATGGTGCGGGCCCAATTTAATGACTCTATTTGTGTCCTTTGAAGTGATAATTAGGGGAATATGACGATCGTGGAGTGTTTCGGTCATACCTTATCAGTCATGGTATCATCCACCAGATCACTTGTGTCCACACCTCTACTCAAAATGAGGTTACAAAATGAAAAAACTGGCATCTTCTGGATGTTGCTCGATGTCTTCTTGCTACGATGAATTTTCCCAAGTTTTATTAGGATGATGTTGTCCTTACCGCTGCCCATCTGATCAACCGTCTTCGATCTCATATTATCGGCTATGCTACTCCCCTCGCTCGGCTCTCTACCATGACTGTCGTTTATACTTCGCATCAGCCTCACCAAGATAAACTTGACCCTCGGGCTTACCGTTGTGCGTTTCTTGGCTACTCCACGACGAAAGGGTGTTGGTGTTACCATCCCCCTTCCAGGCGTATGTTTTGTACTATGGATGTTACCTTCCAGGAAGGGGAATCGTATTTTTTCCCTTTGACTCACACTCTTCATCAGGGGGAGAGCAGTGATGATATTGATGCTCATCCTACTGATGTTCCTCTTCCACTTCTTCCTCCCACTCCTCCACAGCCACCTCTTCCGAGTCTCATGGCTCCTATCCCGATTCATCTGCCTGATACTTGAATCTCTCATTTTCCTTATGTATACCACTGTCACACGGGCTACTAAAGTTTGACCTCTATTAGTGTCCACTTCTGCCTCAGATTCTGATGATGTGGATCTGTATGTTACTTTTGCATTGATGAAAGGTAAGGTTACCTGTACCAAATACCATATTTCTAATCATGTGGCTTACCACCATCTAACCTCGGTCTATCAGACCTTTATTTCTTCACTCTCGCTTGTTATTTCAAAGACATGGCAGAAAGTAGGCATGTAAGCCAAAACCAACCGAACCGCAAAACCGAACTGAATCAAACCAAACGGTTTATGGTTTTAATTTTAAAAAAAAACATACGGTTCGGTTCGGTTTATGGTTTTGTGTGGCAAACCGAACCGGGTCGAACCAAACCGAACCGTTATGTATAAAAACATTTAATTTATTAATTAAATTTCATTAAACCATGCGGTTAATCACACAACAGTTAATTACATTTCATATTTTCATTAAACCATACGTTAAAGTGTTAAACCATACGCTTCATAGTTTTTACTTTTGCAGCAAACAGTTAATTATATTTCATTAATGATTAAACCTATAGGCGAACCCAACACACTTCAGGCATGATTTTTCGCGGATTTCACCTGGCGATATAGAATTCATTTTTGTTGGTTGCTTCTCCCTCGCGAGTCGTGATTTGCCCTACCCCGCTAACTACGCGCCTCTCTTCCCCTGTTCCGAGTACCGCGCACCATTCTTAATTCTTCTTCACCTTCATCGTTTTGATCTCAGATCCCGAGTGGAGTGTTTCGTTCAGAAATTAGGGCAGAGGCGCAAGGAGACTGAGTGATAGGAATTGTGTTCAGACATCACTTTCATGGTGGGTGATTGAGCCTCATTCATTGCACCATCCCTGATCTCTATCTATAAATCTTTAGGCTTTATCACATTATTTAAACCATCAAAACCGAACGGTTTGGTTCGGTTTCAATGTTTGAGCGATTCGGTTCGGTTTCAAATTTTTGGAACCACATAGGGATGGTTCGGTTTGCGGTTTTGCTTACAAACCGAACCGTTACAGCCCTAGCAGAAAGTGTTGGATATCCCGACATGGACTCAGGCTATGAAAGAGGAAATGTCTGCCCTGGAGAAGAACTATACTTGGGATATTTCCTCCCTTCCTCCTGGAAAAAAACTATTGGTTTGAGGTGGGTGTTTTTTGTCAAACAGAACAAAGATGGTAAGGTTGAACGGTACAAGGCATGGCTGGTTGCCCAGGTATACACCCATAATCAGGGTGTTGACTACCATGAGATCTTGGCTCATGTGGTTAAGATGGATTCCATTCTGGTGTTGTTGTTGTGCGCTGCTTGCATGGACTGAGATCTTCATCAACTTGATGTTAAGAATGTGTTTCTCCATAGTGAGCTTGATGAAGAGGTATACATGAAATTCCTTCTTGGGTTTGTGAAGAATGGAGCTGAAGGTCTTGTCTGCCGACTAAGGAGATCACTATATCGTTTGAAACAGTAACTCAGAGCATGGTTTGGCAAATTCCTCATAGTTATGCTAAAATTTGGGTACAAGCAGGCGCGGTCTGATCATACTATGTTTAGTCGGAGATGCGATCAGAGTATTATGGTTCTTATTGCCTATGTGGATGACATTGTGATCACCGATAATGATATTGAAGAGATTGTGAATCTCAAGTCACTCTTAGCTGCTGATTATGAGAGGAAGAACTAGGGAATAGTATGATATTACATGGGTATTGAGGTAGCACTTTATATCTCAGTGAAAGTATATATTAAATTTTTTGCAGGAGACCAGGATGTTTGGCTGTGTTCCTGACACCCCTATGGAAGAAAAGCATGGGATTGGAGAAGATGGTGACAGTGATCAGGTAGATGCACCACGCCACCAGAGATTGGTTGGAAAACTAATATATCTATCACATACTCGTCCAGATATTACTTATGTGGTTGGCATTTTGAGTAGATACATGCATGCTCCCAGGATCAGACATTAAGAGGTAGCATATCGTGTATTACGGTATTTAAAGAATGCCCCTGACCGTGGTCTCTTATTCTCTAAGAACAACCACTTATAGATTGAAGTTTTTACTGATGGCGATTGGGCTGAATTTCGCGATGACTGGAAATCCACAACGGGATAGGTTTCCTTCGTTGGTGGAAACCTTATGACTGACGTAGTAAGAAATAGAATGTGGTGACCAGATAAAGTGCTGAGGCAGAATACCTTGCTATGTCACAAGGACTGTGCGAGGGTCTATGGTTACGTACTGTACTATAAGACTTCGGATTTTTTGATACCTCTCCTTTTTGCTTATTTTGTGACAACAAGGCAGCAATTAGTATAGCTCATAATCCAGTCCAACATGATAGGACAAAACATGTTGAGGTTGATCGACACTTTATTAAAGATCACTTGAATAAAAAAACTGTGGTCATGCCTTTCATTCATTTTAAAGATCAACTGGCGGATATGTTCACTAAAAGCTTGGGAAGTGATGCGTTTATCGATGACATCCACAAATTTGGAATGACTGACATCTTTTGTCCGACTTGAGGGGGAGAGTTGCGAGTCTATTATTATTTAAAAGTCATATTTTTCATGTTATTCCCCAACTGAGGGTTGTTTGGTCTTTTGGGTATTTCTAGGTCTGGTATTTGTATGTGTAAGAGATCTCACTTTCCAATTCAATTGGCTTTTACGGTTCAACTGTTTTACACCAGCAAGCATTGCCCTTTTCATTCTCAGTTCCTCCATATATAAAGGTAGGAGGAAGAGGTCAACAAATTGCATCTTTGGAGGAGTTAGCACCTAAATCCCCATTTATGGAATCTCACCTGGAGATATTTAGTTATGGCTTTTAGTTTTGTCATTGCTATCATTGATGCAATCAAGCTATTCTGAAGCCTTTGCATTTTTTTAAATGTAGTCACTTTTTTTCAAGAAATTTTCTTAATTTTTCTTCAAGATTTTTCATTTCATGTTCCCAGGAGTCAAAAATACTGACTTATGTTGAAGCTTGAGATGCAAGTTTCTTATGCAACTCAGAGTTGCAATGGGAGAAATTTTCATTTTTCAATAAGGAGAGATTTAATTCTCATTTCATATTTAAAATTATCTAAACATATATTTTCAAAAATATTCCTAAAACTAGGGTAAGTGAAGCCAAATGACCCAAAAACTATTAACACATAGTTAAGGTTTTGGCTTCTTCTTGTGAACTGCAGTAAGGCTATTTATTGCATTCATCATCTTCTACTAGAGGTGTGCCACATTCCGTAGATCTGCAGCGACTTTCTTCTTCACTTTGAGAAGAGTAGTAATCTTCTTCCAAAGATACCAAGCAGTAGCTATCTGGTTCTCCTTCTATTTTAGAGGGGAAACCTTCAAAGGAGGTTTCACTCTAACTTCTGACATCTTCGATCTTTTGAGGAGAGGAAGTTCCTAGTAAGATAGAGTCAAGAAAATTTGTATCAAACGAGTTAATGAATACTTCAAACTTAGATTTTCATGAAGCAAACATATCAAGGCTGCTCTTAAAAGATCCAGAGGATGAGGTGAAATGATTTAGAAGATACATATCGTGTATTTAGAGAGGATGAATATTCGGATCACGGGATCTTGATTCACCAAGGTTTTAACTCTTGGTGCTGAACCTAGCACTGATACCAATTGAAAGTTTGTGAAATTAATGACTGGTCTGAATATTTTAGATCCACAAACGATGTTTGAATTAATTATTGTGATGTTAAATTTAATTAAGCTAACCAAAACAATCTAGATTTATAAACAAAAATTATAAGAGAGAAGTACAAAGAAAAACACAGAAAGAATTAAGTCATCCAGACGACACAGAAAGTATAGAGATTCTCCAAACTTGACGACACAAAAAGTATAGAGATTCTCCAAACTTGATGACACAGAAAGTATAGTGATTCTTCAAATTTGGGTACGTCCACTCTTCAAAAGCACGTGGGAATACATTGTCACACTGAAGAGACGATGAGCATTTTCAAACTAGAGACTCCAACCCAATATCATCCTTTTCCAACTGGAGGAGACGGAACCCAATGGATCTTTGTATTGGTGATCCAACCACTACAACACGATGGATCTTTGTTCAGATGATCCAACCACTATAATCACTTTTGAAGGGCGAGAAACAAAACCATTTACAAGTAAAAGTTTTACATCAAGCAGATTTGTCTCAGGAGAAATGAGACTTGTTGAATCCCAGAAGAAGGGAGATTCATTTTACATAGAGAAGATAAGATACAGAAAAGAGAGGTGTATCTGCTTGCTTTCCTCACTCACCACTACTACTTTCTTGAGCGGCTGCATTTTTTATATATAACCCGCATCTTCTTATATATAACCTGCATCTTCTTATATATAACCTGCATCTTCTGGCAAGGCTTCCTTCTATAGCAAGTTCCCTGAAAGTAGCTTTGAAACATGCTTTCTCCAAGCCAACAATGACTCAATTCTGCAACGGTCAACAGCATAGCTAGACGCTGAGCGTTGGGTCGTGGATCAAACTTCAGTTACTGACTACTGCATCTCTGATCGTTGATTACTAAGTGCAGATCAATCTCCATTCACTGTTGCATCCTTGAATGCTAAGCGTTGAGCGGTAGTGAGCTAGTGGTTGGATCCCTGAGCGTCGATCTCCTATTCAGCATGCACACCGGTCAGCGGTCGTTGATCGCTGACAACTCCTTTCCTGCTTGGCCCTGCTTTCCTTGGCTCTGCCTTCATTGTTGGCTTTGTTTGCTCCTTTCATTGGCCTTCTTTTGTTTTATAAGGATCTTGTCTTTAATCGTGCTTTCTTCCATCAAATCAATGGAAAATCCCAGTAGTGGTGGTGGAAGCGGAGATACAAGGAAGTTAAACTCAACCCAAAAATGAGAAGAGGTAGAAGGGGAGTTTTGCTCAACCATAACCCTAGAATGAGAATGAAGAGGAAAGAACTAGAGAGAGGAAGACTATTTTCATAATTTCATTTCATGACCCAAGAGGGTTCTTAAAATAAAGATTGCATGACTCGAACAAATTACCAAAAGACCCTCTATGAAAAGAAGACATGAAAATCATAATAACTCTAACCAATGAAACTTATAATAACGGTAATAACATGGCACCTAATAGTATTTATATAACTAACAGATAATGAGGACTATCATGGTCCCATGACACATAACCATTAACTTTGTTTATTGGTCTTACAAATCTTTAATGTTGGAAGCAAAATCTTGAATTTCCCTTTCAATCTAAAAAGGACATAAATCCTGTGTTATAATTTAACCTCTCCTTTTAAATTAATGAAGAGATTGTGCATCGCTCCTATTATCAGTTTTTCAGACTTTTGAATAAACAAACCTCGAGCCAAAGAACAAAAATAATAGATTATGTAAATTTAGCAAAATGCCTAATTACACCATTAATCCATAACATACAAAATGGAAAAAAACAATTACTAAAGAAAATTTGGTAAAAACGCTAAAAACTTTGCAAGCAATAATCATAAGAAAGAACACAACAATACGAGTTTATTCAAAAATACTCACAATCTCAGGTACAAAGTCTATCTCATGATTTCCGGCGGTCCAAATCCAAGGCTGATATGCAGCACTTCTCTCGGTAAACCTTCCCCAAGTGTCCCATCTGACATTGTCATGATTCGGGTAGTTGTCGGCATAAGAAAGATCACCCACAAACAGCATGGTCTTCCCCTTGTGCATGTTTAACTCATAATGAGTCAGCGTGCGATTTGAGTCAAAACTCTGTCCAAGATCACCTGCATTGTGGTAAGAATTGTACAAAATCGCAGTTCAAACAAGATAAATGCATCAAGATTATATATAAATTATCCTATAACGCAACATTAAACTTAAGATTACATGAAGGGTGAATAGAGAGATGCAATCACGACGCTAATGCTGAAGCACCAAATAAAACGTCGACAATAGAATATCACCTATAAGACCAAATGTGTAAGGAACATCGGGGCCAACTTTTGGGGGTGTTGTGAACCAGAACATCCTCAGTGCATGACCAACCCCAACAGCATAGTAGTACCTACTGTCATACTGAGTAAAACAGTATATATGTATATATATATATATATATATATATCAAAATATATGTAAGAATTCAGAACTGAAGAAGATCACGGCTCAGAACACAAGACTTAGCGAGAATGAAACTTATCAATCAAGTCAGATAAATTATAGAGAGAGAAACCTTTAAATTTCTGATTGTGCAGTGATGAATGTATCCTGATGTGTAGTTGTAGAATTTATAGCGATGCACTTTGCCCTTGGCTGAAAAAGTGAGGTTGTTTACAAAGGCCCCATATAGGACTAGGCTTGAACCAGGTTCATCTGGAGTCACCCATGACACTATCACCGCAGAACCATCATGATCACCTTGAGTAATATGAACCTTCAAAACCAACCAAAATTATCACATTGGGGCGCAAGAGAGTGACAGAAGGAGAGAGGGAGAGGGAGATAGAGAGAGGGTATGTGTGTGTGGGCATGGGGGCATGTGAGAGAGAGAGAGAACCATAAAAAAACATACCGTCCTCATATAGGCAAGGGCACATTCAAAACACAGGCATATCAAGCATAGAAATAAAAATACCAAAAAAGAAAGGGTATCAAAGGAATTTAATGTACAACAAAATGAAAAAAATGGAGCCGTCAGAAGGTACATTCCTTGAGAAATTAACAAAGGCCCAGTTTGTTTGGGGGAATTGGATGATGGGAATTGAAATTGACCACCCAATTTCAATTTTGCTATTTGGCACTAATAACAAGGAGAATGGAATTTGGATCCATAGGAATTGAAAATAGGCAATTCCTCCCCTCGATTCTGACCTAAATAGGGTGGAATTCCCATTTCCTAACCTGACCAGTGGTCTCGTAGTCTAGGTATTCCTGCAAGTAGCAATTCAGCGTGTATTCAGTTTTCGACCACCCCTTCGGTGCCCGTATCCATCGGTTCTGCCACCTTCGGCGACCTGTAGCAGCCTTCCTGCCACCACCATCCAACTTCCCCGTGTTTTTTTTGTTTTTTTTTCAGGCTAACAGACACTTTTGAGTCCCTATTATATTTGAAACTCAAGATCTCCACAAGATCTTGGGTAAGATTGCTTGTAATCCCCATAAACAAAGACTACGGAGTAGGCGACATTAAAATAGGCAATTTTGGTAGAGATGCAGGCAATTTTGGTAGAGATGCCAAGATTTTTTTTTTAGAAGGTTATTAGAAATCAAACAAAGACACAGGATCTTGGTAGAGATTTTTTTTAGAAATTTATTTGATTGATTATTATTCGATGCATCATAAATTTAATATTGGTGAATGTTAAATTAACTTGATATTTTAGGGTTCACAGTGGTTAGTTTCATATTATATAGAAATGTGCAACTATGTCATGCCAAATCATAAATAGATTGATGCATCCAAAGATGCATCCATTTAATCCCTTGAATTTTCTTCATTTATATATTTTATTGTATCTCTGTGGTTGTTCGTGTTGCATGTTTGTCGTCATCGTATATTTGTCATTTTGCGTTGTATGGAAGTTTTAATATCGGCTTATTGGCCCGACCAACCAATAAGACGTTAAATAAATAGGTTCGTCGGCGATGAATAGGGCGGTATGCAGGTAAAAGGGTAAATAAACAATAAAATGCATAAAACAAAAAAATATTATTACTAAATTAATATCAGAATAAAACCTGAAATTAATTATTAAGGAGTAAAAGCCACTTTGATTTCCAATCTCAGTTATTCTTTCACCTGCCAAAAGACCACAGCCTATTAAAATCTTTTAACTCCCGTCGTTTCATTTTCCACTGTTACCAAAGCCTTTAAAAGCAAACAACTTCTATAAGTTTTCCTAGCTACTACTTTCTTCCTTTGCTTTATAAGGGCCCGCTACCTGCTCTGAAAAAGGCAGCCTGGAATAAAGGATGAGAAACAAAGTTGTGCTTCTATTTCTCTTCCAATCTAGGAGTTTTCCCTAGAAACACGCTTCTTGCTGCCTACCTCCAACCTCTCTCGAGACGACGACGATGCCCTTGGCAGAAACGGAGGAATCTGGCGACCATGGACCTTGCCACCTCCTTTGACGTCCACCGAGCCTATTTCTCACGACATTCAGTCTTTTTTCTCCATACCCGTCGACCAGGTTTATTCCCACAGGCCACAGCTCAATGCCAACTCGATTCCTTCCATTCCCGAACTTCTCGGTGCTTAATCTATCTCCACAAAAACTTATTGTTGAAAGAAACGAAATAATGTTTTGATAGATTGCAAAGAGTACAAGTCCCCTCTATATATGGAGGAGGACCAAGGAATATTACATAAGCTCTAAATAAAAGGCATAAATACAACATTCAAGCCTTTATCCCACTATAGTGGGGTCGGCAAATAAAAGGCATAAATAAATCATAAAATAAAACATAAATAAACATATTGCAACACTCCCCTCAAGTTGGACGTGAGATGTTGATCATGCCCAACTTGATGACAATTCTTCCAAAGGTACTTCCACTCAGGACTTTCATGAGAATATCAACAAGCTGTCTATCAGAGGGAACAAAGGGGATAAACAAGTTCCTTTTCAATGTTCTCCTTGATGAAATGACGATCCATTTCAATATGTTTAGTACAATCATGCTGAACAGAGTTGTGGGCGATGTTGATAGCAGGCTTGCTAACACAATACAACCGAATGAGCTCATTTTCAGAGAGTCTCAGGTTACTTAGCAAAGAACGCAATCAAATACCTTTACAAACACCATTGGTCATAGCCCGAAACTCTGCTTCAGCGCTAGATCTTGTCACGACCTGTTGTTTTTTACTCCTCCAAGTAACAAGATTTCCACCAAGAAGAGAACAATACCTTGAAGTAGGCCGCCGATCATCGATTAACCCGGCCCAATCAATATCGGTGTAGACCTCAATTCTTAGAGGCGAATTTGAGGAAAACAAGATCCCACTCCCAGGTGAGGACTTAAGATACCTGAGAATTCTGTTGGCAGCATCAAGGTGACGAGTCTTCAGAGCATGCATAAATTGGCTGATAATACTTGCAACATAAGCAATATCTGGACGGGTATGAGCCAGGTAGATCAGTCTCCCTACAAGCCTATGAAATTTAGGTATATTGTCAATCTCCTTTCCATCATCAGGATCCATTATGTGGTTCGCTTTAATTAGGGTATCAGTTGGTCGATAACCACTCATCTCAGTCTTCTCAAGAAGGTCCAGAGTATATTTCCTCTGAGAGATAAAGATCTCATGCTTGAACCTTGCTACTTCAATGCCCAAGAAATATTTGAGTGCGCCTAGATCCTTGACCTCAAACTCATAAGCCAATTTTTGTTTTAGAAGCTTGATTTTCTCCACATCGTCGCCTGTGATAACAATATCATCAACATAAACAATGAAAGTTGTAAGTTTACCGATCTTACGCTTGATGAATAGTGTACGATCGGCATTGCTCTGGTGATATCCAAAAGACAACATGGCTTTGTGAAATCTCCCAAACCAAGCTCTTGGAGATGGTTTCAGTCCATATAGGGCTTTCTTTAACTAGCAAAAGTGTCCCACTAACCTTTTAGGAGTAAGGCCTGGTAGGAGAGACATATAGACTTCCTCATCTAGATTCCCATGGAGGAAAGCATTTTTAGCATCAAGTTGCCAAAGATCTCATCCTTTACAAACAACACAGGATAAAAGGACTCTGATAGTGTTCACCTTTGCTACAGGAGCAAACGTTTCCTGATAGTCAATTCCAGGGATTTGAGTATACCTTTTTGCCACTAGTCTTGTCTTACGCCTTTCAACAACACCCTGAGAATTTTGTTTAACAGAAAACACTCATTTGCACCGAACCAGTTTTTTCCCATGGGGAAGAGACACTAAATCCCATGTGTTGTTCTTTTCAAGCGCAGTCATTTCCTCAAACATCGCTTCTCTCTACACAGGAATCTCCAAAGCACTCTGTCAAGATGTTGGTATGGATATGGAAGCAAGAGAAGACATAAAAGTCTTATGGGAGGTAGAGAATAAGTCGTAAGAAATATAATTAGAAAGAGGATGTTGAGTACAGGATCAGAAACCTTTGGTGAGGGCAATGAGAAGCTTTGAAGGCCCCGAGTCCGGGTTCAATGAATGATCTGGTTGGACAGTCATGTCAAGTGTGTTGGTGGGCCTCTTTCTTCACTGAGTGTACACATGCAAGGTAGGAATAGTAGGGGTAATAGTATTAGAGACAAGAATATCACTCACTTCCGACGGTAGAAGCTCTCTGCGAAGTGAGGGGTAAGGTGGAGGAACGAACAGAGGTACAGACAGAGAGGGAAAAGGAGTAGAGGGCAAAAAAGGTGAGTCACTCGGGGCAGGATAATAGGCTTCAGTTTCACGGAAAGTGACATCCATGGTGACAAAAACCTTCTTAGTAGGAGGATGAAAACACTTGTATCCCTTTTAAGTAAGAGAGTAGCCAATAAACACACACCTTAGTGCTCGTGGATCAAGTTTGGTGGAAGGAGGGTGATGGATGTGAACAAAGCAGACACATCCAAACACCTTGGGAGAGAGCTGAGAGGAAGGGACCCGTAGAGTGACGAGGGGAGTGGCATTTCTAAGAATACGAGAGGGCATACGATTAATAAGATATGTTGTCATAAGGACAACAACCCCCCAGTAATACTTGGGAAGATGCATGGTGGCCAAGAGATTGCGAGCCACTTCCAAAAGGTGACGATTCTAATACTCTGCAACCCCATTTTGAGCAGGAGAATAAGCACATATGTTTGGTGTATAATGCCATGATCAGTCAGATATTCAGCAAAGTGCGAATCCAGATATTCACGACCATTATCACTGCGGAGGATCTGAATTTTAACATGAAACTGGGTGGAGATCATATTATGAAACTTCTTGAAGATAGGAAATACATCACTTTTTTTTGCGCAGTAAATACAACTATGTAGTGCGAGAAAAATAATCAATAAAAGTGACAAACCAAGCACAGTAAGAAATAGAAGGTACGGGATAAGGTCACCAAACATCATAGTGAATCATAGTAAAAGGAACAAAGATTGGCAACGAAACACGATTAAATGTAGTGCGACAATGTTTATTAGCAGCACAGATATCACAAACAAAGAAAGTAAAAACAACAGCAAGCATAACTGGAAACAATAACTTCATAACAGGAATAGACGGGTGTCCTAAGAGACAATTCCAGGAATATAAGTTGAATGTGTTGGAGTGAAGGGTCAGGGGAGGTGTCACTGGGCTGGAGTCGAGTACGTAAAAACCATTAACCATACTACCAGAGCCAATCACCGTCCCTGTCTTCAGATCTTGAAAAACACAAGAGGAAGGATTAAAGGTTACCGAACAGTTCATGAAATTAGTCAAATGACTAATAGAGAGTTAACTATGAGTGAAATTTAGAACATGCAAAACCGACAAAAAGGTGAAAGAGGAACAGAAAATGGAGACCTTCCCAGCAATAGTGGAAAGGGAACCATCAGCAATGCTCACCTTATCACGATAAGAGAGAGGAGTATAGGATATGAAACCTGAGACAGAGCCGGTCATATAGTCTGTGGCTCCAGAGTATATGATCCACTGAGTGGAAGCCGCAGCAAAGTGAACACTCGAGTCTCAGTGTGGACATACGAAGATAAGGCAAAAAACTCCGTAGAAAGACTTGCATCATGCGGCAAAGGGCGAGGACTTCATCAGCTGAAAACCCACCAGGGAGGACAGAAGGATCAGCATCAGACAGAGCAGAAATATCCATAATAACATCAGTGAGATGGGTAGAACGAGGAGATGTATGCCGCCAGGGAAGCACCCAAAACCACGGCCACCGCGAGGAGGAACACAACCTCTCGGTGGTGGAAAACCATGGAGTATGAAGCAGGTGTCTCTGGAATGACGGTTCTTCCCACGATAATCACAGAGGAGGTGAACTTTATCACTACCCTTCAGCTTTGAATCACGGGTTGGACGAGCCCCCGGCAAAGAAGGGATACTAGCAGCAAGAACAGAACTCTCAGGAGCTGGATCAGGAAGTAAAGTCTGACAGCAATCAAACTCTAGTTGAACAATGCTATAAACCTCCAGAAGAGATGGTAACGACAAATGCTCCAAAATCTGAACACTAATCTGATCAAAATCCCGATAAAGGTCATGAAGGAACTCAAAGATCCGATTGCGATACTCCCGAGCAAGGGTCGTAGCCTCATCAATAGGGCTAACAAATGTGAGGGAATCGAAATGATCGTATTCCTGATACAACTGATAAAACTCTAAGTAGTAAACAGATGGAGGACGATCACCCTGACGGAGTAAGGATATCTTCCTTCTCAACTGGAAGATCTGGGTAGCATTACCTATCCGAGAATAAGTAGTCTCGGCACGCCGCAAAATATCAACAATAGTATCCAGAAATAAGTAGTTGAGAGCGATGGACTCCTGCATGAAATTTATTAGCCAGGACATGACTAAGGAATTTTTTGAGTCTCATTGAGGCAATGAGGCCAATCTGGAGTCTTCTTCTTTGGTTCCTTAGTTTGCCCGGTGACATAACCGAAGAGACGACGACTCTTAAGTGTCAAGGTGATAGAGCATGACCATGAAAGATAATTAGAATCATCCAAACGGATAGTAGTAATCTGCGAAGTATTGTGATCATGACTCGCAGGGGGAAGAACCGGCGAGGAGGTAGCAGTAGAATCACTGAGACTAGACATAATGGCTCAAGAAGAGAAATCTGGAGATCACACACCACTGAGGGCAGCAAAGAGCGGCTGATTATGCCGAACAAATAGAGATATAGAAGAGGAGAGAGATAGAAGAGCAAGCGGCGCCAGAAGAAAGCAAAGGCTTCACCGCATGTCCGATGCCGGAAGGAGAGGGGCTACAAACCCTAGAAGTCCTTTTTGAAAGGCGAGAGAGGCTGGCTGGAAGGGCCGGTGGACCCTAGAAGACGGACGAAGCCCGGTCGGGAGACGAGAGGGAATGCGAAGGACGAAGACCGGCGGGAGGGAATGCGACACGAGCGGCGGAGGTCGCTGGAAGATGCGTTGGAAGACAGTGGCGCAGCTTTGTACGTTGGAGGACGGCCACAGATCGAACAAGGCGGGCGACGGCGGGACGATGTGGATCGAAAGGGCGACAAGAGGAACTGTGTAGGTAGAGGCGGCTAGGGCACCAAGAGTCGTTGCTCTGATACCATGTTGGAGGAAACAAAATGATGTTTTGATGGATTTCAAAGAGCACAAGTCTCCTCTATATATGGAGGCGGACCAAGGAATATTACATAAGCTGTAAATAAAAGACATCAATAAACAATAAAATAAAACATAAATAAACATATTGCAGCACTTCTCCCCCTCTTCCTGAATCGTCAACCCTGAACATTTCCCAGGATGCCCTCGCGTCGAGCTCTTTCCCCTACTCCCGAGCCCCACCAATCCAAACTACCACATCCGGCACAAGCCCAGCCATTCACCATCCACAAACTTCCACTGCCAGTCTTGCTCAGTCCTGGAAATCATAAGTTATAATTTGTGCTCCCTCTCTAATAGCAGTGATTTTATGCACTTATATTTAAGTGATCGCTCTCATTTACTTGCATGCATTTCAATTCCGTCGATGCAATTTCCCTAGTTCGTGGTTCCCCTTACAATTAATATTGTGCAACATGTTGTGAAATGTTAACCCGCTTTACCTCATGCTAATTATTTTGAAATTTTGAATAGGCTCTAGGATAACTATTGAGGATCCCACTCTCTCGGGAGTGTAGCGCAGTCTGAGTTATCTAGTCATGTTAACTAATTAAACCAAAATAGTCTAGAAAAAAAATTCTTTTAAAAACGACAGCCTTTTCAGTCAACATCATAAATTGTGTTTGCCCATGTGTTTCTGTAAGTGTGTGTGTGTGTGATGGTATGTGTTTGTGCATGCGTAAATGTGTGTATTGGTGTATCTATGCATACTTTTGTTTGTATTTATGTGTATGTGTAAATATATTTTAGTGTGTAGATTTTGTGGTGTTACATATTTATTTTTTACTATTAGATGGAAGAGAGTACTGAATGAAATAAACATAGAAGGACAAGGTTGTTGCTCTGGATGTTATCAATGTGGTTGTAATGAAGCCGAGTATGCCTAGAGATCTCAAAGATTTCAATGCAAAGCATACAACAACAACACTCAAGCATGTATCCCACTATAGTGGGGTCGGCTATATGGATCCATTGTCGCCATTGTGCCTTATCTTTAGTCATAATCTCACTAATGCCTAAGTACATCATGACTTTTTATAGTTTCATTTCAAGTATTTATTGGTCTACCACTCCCCCATTTCAATGCAAAGCATAAGAAAACAACAACACTAGAGCCTTTATCCCACTATAGTGGGGTCGGCTATATGGATCCTTTGTCGTCATTGTGCCCTATCTTTTGTCATAATCTCACTAATGCATAAGTACATCATGTCTTTCCTTATAGTTTCATTCCAAGTCTTTATTGTTCTACCCCTTTCTCGTTTAACATGCCTAGTGACTAGACGCCTAACAAGTGCCTCTAATGGTCTCTGAACCATCTTAGTTGAGCTTCTTGCATCAACTCTGTAATTGGTGCTAATCCTGTCTTATCCTTGATATATCCATTCCTAATTTTATCCAGTCTCGTGTGTCCACACATAGACTTAAGCATTCTCATCTCCGCAACTCCCATTTTTTGCTCATGTACACAATTCAGTGCCCAACACTCAAAACAATAGAGCATTGTTGGTCTAATTGCATTACTGTAAAACTTGCCCTTAAGTTTTAATGGTACCTTATAATCACATAAGATCCCTGACGCGCCTCTCCATTTCAACCAACTTGCTTGGATTATATGTGTCACATCTTTATCAATACCTCCGTCTTTTTGAACTATCGATCCAAGATATTTAAAACACTCACTACGAGAAATATCTTGATCACTCAACTTAATAACGAAGTCATCTGTCCTTCTTGCACTGCAAAATTTAAGATCCATATACTCCGTCTTTGCCCACCTCAGTCTAAAACCCTTCTTTTCTAAAGTGTCTTGTCAAGATTCAAATTTTGCGGTTACACCCTCACGCGTCTCATCGACCAAAACGATATCATCCGCAAACAATGGACACCAAGGTATTGCTTGTTGGATATGTATGGTGAGCTCATCTAAGATAAGGCTAAAGAGATAGGGCTTAAAGATGAACCTTGATGTAAACCAACAGTGATAAGAAATTCCCGTGTTAATCCTCAAGATGTCCTTACCCTTATCACTTAATTTGTATACATATCTTTGATTATGTCAATGTATGATACATTTACACATTTTTTCCTAAGACTCTCCATAAGATCTCTTTTGGAACTCTATCATAAGCCTTCTCAAGATCGATCACCAGCATATGCAAATCTTGTTTTCTTTCTCGGTAGTTATCAATGTGACGCAGGGCGAATCTATAGGCGACGAAAAATCTACGACCTAACCCTACATGCTATGCAAAGCCCGACAGATTAAATCAAAATTCAGTAATAAATAATAAAATCACAAGCAATTAATTCAAACAAGACAGGATAATTATTAGAGCAAAGCAAGCTTAGGCTTTCCTCCGCGTGGAGGGCCAAAGCACGAGCGTGTGGCGAATAATTCCTTCCTACAGTTAGAGATTTATCAAAGAGCAAATAACAAAAAACTATAATCTCACGCAAGCACATAATATCTGCCATGATAATGTTTATAACCAAAAGTCAATACAAAACATCATACGAATGTTAGGGTTGCTGTAAATAACATAAACCTGAACGTTGGAGAGCTCAAAGAGGAATCCCGGTGGTTGATGGACCGGATCGGGTAAGGGGAGGGCTGGTTGGGAATTAGGAGGGTTGGATCGGGGTGGCGGATGGCTGGAACTGGGCTAAAATACCCAAATCCTGACAGATTTGGTGTTGGGTGGCTGTTTTGAGGTGGATCCACGGGATGGAGGTAACGGCGGGCAAGGGGAAAAGCCGGGGTGGCTGGATCTGATTGGAAAGGTCTAGATCCGGACTGTTTTGGGAAGAAAATAGCCACGGGAGCTGTGAGGGAGATAGCGGCAGGGCTGGATAGGGAGGGAGGGGCTTTTATATGGGTTATGGAGGGGATTTAGGGCTGGCGGCCTGAAGGAGGAGGGGCGGCAACCTGCTGGACAGGGCTGGGAGGTTGCGGGTGGGGATGGGCAGGGCAGTAGGAGGGTGGCGGCCTACTGGTATGCGGGTGGGGAACGGGAGGGGGCTGGACTGGTGGCTGACGGGTGGCTGGAGGGAGATAACAGGGAGGTCGGACCCTATTTGCAGGGGCTGGATAGCACCAAAATCGAAAGGCGGGGGGTGATGGAGACGTTGCTGACACGGCCGCCATTGATCCCCGTCTGAGAGAGTTCGTCGAGTGGGACGATCGCTGCCGCAAGCTCGAGAATGGGATCGACGTCCGCCGTCATTATATAAAAATATATAATTATAAATTAAATAATTATAATTATATATTTTTAATAATTTTATTATTTTAGCAATTTTATTTTAGGTATTTATTTCATGTTTTAATTTTCATTTCATGTGTAATGATGGGTGCTTATAACCATCATGTGTTGTTTTAATTATTTCATTTCATGTGCTATGATGGGTGCATATAACAATCATATTTTCAATTTGAATTTTGAATTTTGAATAGAGGGAGATTGAGTGGTGTAGGCTATATATAGTCATGTTATGAAGGATTGATTAGAGAATGAATGATAAGAATTTGAATCCCTAAAATCTTTCTTGAGATTTTTTCCCCCTCTTTCCCCAAGGCAAATTTTGGCCTCCTCTCCTCCTCCCCTCTCTTTGGCCGCCGGCCACTATCTCCCCTCCCTTGTTACACTCGCCACCCTCCTCCCTCTCCACCATCAAACCCGACCACCCTCATCTTTATTTGGTGGAATTCGGCCAAGACACCAATATCTCTCCTTGTGATTCCAACTCCGGCGTGAAGCGACGAAGGCGGACAGGAGTTTTTCTCTCCATCCGGCGTGACTCCGGCGGAGCCGTTGAAGAACGATCCAGAAAATAGTGAATCAGAATCATCCATTCCGATTGGGTAACAAAAACCTTTCTACTTTGTGTGTTTTCCCTCTAGATTAATTTTTGTGGTGGAATACTGTGGCGTTGAATTTTGATAGCATTATTTTTCATCGTGGTTTTCTTCGATTGTTATTGTTGATTTTCTTAATTTTATTTAAGTTCGAAAAATTTGGCGAACCTCCGTTTTCTTTTTATTGGGAGAGATCTACCGTTTCCGAAATCGTTAATTTTGATAGATCTCTTTTGGTACAACTTTCGCTCGATCGGACCGGGTGGAGTCCTTTTAGCCGGAAAGAATATTGGCATATAGCCTTTATTCGATTTTAATCGATTTGGCTACCCGTACGTTAGCATTTAATTGATATAATTGCTTAACGTGTGCGGCGCGTTGGATGTTTTGTGCAAGTGTAGAATTGAATTATAGAGAGGCATTCGTGTGTGTCCGTAGATCTTTTCGATGTCAACGTGTGAGTCTGCACCAATTTGATATCAGAGGGAGGTTCACGTCAATTTCCTAATTAGCATCCTCCCCCTTTTCTTATTTTCGTCGTCACGCATTTGCACTCTTCATTGCACAACATATAAATCAATTTTTAAATTTTTGGTCTGCAAATAGCGGCCTAAAATTTTCAGTTTTTTCAGAATTCAAAAAAAAAAATTCTGGAAATTCTCCATCATTTTCTTAGTAAGAAAACCAAAAAAATTTATTTTTCATTAAGTCATTATTTTTAGTAAGTTGTTTTAAAATTTAATTGTTGATCTGCAAATAGCGGCCTATATTTTTTTTTAGTAAAAAAAATAAAAAATATATTTAATAATTTTCATATTATTTCCTGCAAGCAAATTAAAAAAAATCTTTTATCGTCATAGTTATTAAGTGGGAACAATTCTATCTTTGAAAATTAAATAGGGTCAGGTTCATTTCTCATTGCATGTGCACGGTGCACCAGTTCCGGGTGAGTTTTCTCTCTGGTTCTCACTAAAATGCCATATGGCGTATATGCTGCCCGGTTAAACTATTCATATGCTAAGGATATGGTGAAACACACCCCTAGGGCACACCACATTTATCCTACTTATGACCGTTTAAGATGTCCCCAAATTTTTAGAGATTGGCTTAAGGGATTAGAGCATTATTTTAATTGCCACTTATGAGATGACCACAAAAAGGTTAACTTTGCCCGAGAGCGATTAGTAGGTCAAGCCAAGTTGTTTTGGTTAAACGAAGAGCGTCGTGTTGGTAGCTATCGTTACGCTTGGCCGCACATGCGTAGCCTACTCTCGGATCATTTTGATCCCGCCTACCTTCGCCCTGCTAACACCAAGGCTATGAGTGAGTATAGTTTTGGCACTAGATCCATACCTGCCGTTAGGAATAATTATAAACCAAACGCCCAAACCAAGCGACAGATAACTGATGATTTGACTAACCTTAAACAAGGGAACAAGTCGGTCTCGGATTATATGCGTCTTTTTAAGAATATGATGGTTAGAAGTGGTGTGAAGGAGTTGTCAGAGATCACCCACTCCAGGTTTTGTAAGGGGTTAAACCCCTACATCCAGGGTAAATTACTGTGTTATTTTCACACTGATCTAGACACAACTTTTATTACGACAATAGAAATTGAGAAGCACTGCATTCCTAAGAATAAAGCTCACTCGTGTCAGACCGGAAAGGACGTATTAGGACCACCACCACCACCACCACCCCCCCCCCCGTTAGGGAAACCTCTCCTAATAGGTTTTTTGTTGTGGACTCAATAGATGTTACCACTAGGGTTATGCCTCTGTTAGCCTCGACATCTAAGCCCCTAGAGATAGTGATTGATACCCCTGAGGATGCTGATGTTGATATACTATCTCTAGATTTTGAGGATGACCTCGTAGGTGAGAGTATTCTGACATGTTCGTTAGTGCCCGCCGATTCTGATGCGTCTGAGTCTGAGGGAATCCCTAGTGATCTAGAAGACGATGTTTAGGATGATGATGATAGTCCAAGCTGTGAGAGTATCTCTTTGCCTTTTACGAGCCCTACTAGCGTTGTGTCTGTGCACCCTAGTATTGAGTGCCCACTCCCGGATACGATCCACATCGCGTTAGAGCCTACGATTATACCCACTGAGACTTTATCTGACTTTCCTGAGGAGCCTGTGAGTGAGGCTTTTCCCATTGTCATTGATGAACCTGACTTAGTGGATGTTCCAACTGATTGGGAAGACTCACCTTATGTGAGAAGTTTATGTTTGGATGATTTTAGAGTTGCGAACCCAAACTATAGTTCTTTGTTGTTATCACCATTATCTGAAGATCAATCTGAATTAAAATTTCCGTCGGGTTCGATTTTGCCCATTTCTGAGGCCTATACTGATTCTGAGTTGGATGACGTATCTAATGTGTTGGAAGAATTTTCATGTGAGAGAGATATACTTTTGGAAGACGTTATTGAAGTAGACCCGATTAAGCGTCCCCTGATGCTGTCTCCGTTGCGTAAAATTGAATATGATTTTGATTCTCTCTCGGTTTTAGTTTTACCGACTCTCTCACCTGATCCGTTGACTCGTTTAGTGGGCCCTTTAGGACACGAGTTTGGTATGTTTGATCTGTATCGTTTTTTGTTGCCAACCTTGCAGGCCCCTCCCTTGGACATGACTTGTCGTACAAGTTCTAGTGAGTTGTTATATTTTGTAGCCGGTCTTTTCCCCGCGCCTCCTGGATTTAATTTCACGTCACATTTGACTATTCATTTCTCGGCGTGTCCGGCTACGGGTCTATCCTCGCCTATGTCTGATTCTTTGGCTAATATGCCTTTGGATGTGGTGCCTCCTTCACTTACTTATATATCGCACCCGGTCGCACGCATTTATCCACCGCCTTATGACGACCCTCATTTCCACACGTTAGTAACCACGGTTAGGCCCCATGAGTTGTATCGCTCGCACATCTTTTCACACCCGGGAGCGTCCAACTCTGTTATTTATGATTAGCGGTTCTCCTTGACATATCTTCATGCCAAGCGTGAAAATGAGGAATATAAAATTAGAACTGCGAATTTAAAGCCAATAAAAGTCATCTTTGATTATAAGACTCTTGTGCCCCCTGACTTAACCCATTTATCCTCCGTATTTGGGTTGAGTCACGTAGCACATGGGTTCACACCACATGGTAGTAAGATACTTAGGCACATTTTAACAAAGTTATTCAATCAAGTTGCGCCTTATTATTATTTATATGCTTGTTGCTCGCCGAATGAGATCGTGCACGAATTTAAAGCACAAGTGCCTTTTGACTTGATTTCGTTACCACTGTCTTATAAGACAAGTCAACTCTCACTAGTTTATGCCTCTCATGCTCAAAAATTATATAAGCACATTAGTGAAGCGCTAATCATACCAATTGCATTTTATCAACTTCATGCTAGCTTACATAAAAGGGTGTCTCACTATATTGTTGTGATTTAGTTTTGGTTTGTCTCGTCCCTGAATGATTGTCTTCGGGCACTATAGAAATTTGGCGAGTTGGCGAGCTGGACCTTTTTCGGATATTAAAGAAATTAGGAGAATACGCATATCATTTGAAGTTTTCCACTAATTGGGGTATTACCCCTATTTTTAATGTTTCTAATTTAACGTCGTATATTTCTCCACCACTTGAATTATCTGCCTGTCCGTTTGGGTCCACTTTGTTTTCTTATGGTTTGGGTAGTGAGCTTGTGCTTGGATCGCTCTCTTCATCGGTCTTCACTGGAGGTACGTTGGTTGTTGATGTAGAAACTTGTTTTCCTTTATTGCCTAATGCTTTTCCAAGGTACTCCAGGACCACCTTTTTGCATGACAGGATACTCGAAGATGAAGTGCTCTCCTCGCCAAGTGGTGTTGCTTGCTGCTACATGGTTCTTTTGGATGATGCTCTCCTGCACCGGTACTTTCAGACCAACTCATCGGTGATGAGTAGTTTTGAGCGGGGGGGATTAATGGAGACGTTGCTGACACGACCGCCATTGATCCCCGTCTGAGAAAGTTCGTCGATTTGGACGATCGCTGCCGCAAGGTCGAGGAAGGGATCGACGTCCGCCGCCATTATATAAAAATATATAATTATAATTATATATTTTTAATAATTTTATTATTTTAGCAATTTTATTTTAGATATTTATTTCATGTTTTAATTTTCAGTTCATGTGTAATGATTGGTGCTTATAACCATCATGTGTTGTTTTAATTATTTCATTTCATGTGCTATGATGGGTGCATATAACCATCATATTTTCAATTTGAATTTTGAATTTTTAATGGAGGGAGATTGAGTGGTGTAGGCTATATATAGTCATGTTATGAAGGATTGATTAGAGAATGAATGATAAGAATTTGAATCCCTAAAATCTTTCTTGAGATCTTTTCCCCCTCTTTCCCCAAGGCAAATTTCGGCCTCCTCTCCTCCTCCCCTCTCTTTGGCCGTCGGCCACTATCTCCCCTCCATTGCTACACTCGACCACCCTCCTCCCTCTCCACCATCAAACCCGACCACCCTCATCTTTATTTGGTGGAATTCGGCCAAGACACCAAGATCTCTCCTTGTGATTCCAACTCCGGCGTGAAGCGACGAAGGCAAACGAGTTTTTCTCTCCATCCGGCGTGACTCCGGCGGAGCCGTTGAAGAACGATCCAGAAAATAGTGAATCAGAATCATCCATTCCGATTGGGTAACAAAAACCTTTCTACTTTGTGTGTTTTCCCTCTAGATTAATTTTTGTGGTGGAATACTGTGGCATTGAATTTTGATAGCATTATTTTCATCGTGGTTTTCTTCGAATGTTATTGTTGATTTTCTTAATTTTATTTAAGTTCAAAAGATTTGGCGAACCTCCGTTTTCTTTTTATTGGGAGAGATCTACCGTTTCCGAAATCGTTAATTTTGGTAGATCTCTTTGGGTACAACTTTCGCTCGATCGGACCGGGTGGGTCCTTTTAGCCGGAAAGAATATTGGCATATAGTCTTTATTCGATCCTAATCGGTTTGGCTACCCGTACGTTAGCATTTAATTGATATAATTGCTTAGCGTGTGCGCCGCGTTGGATGTTTTGTGCAAGTGTAGAATTGGATTATAGAGAGGCATTCGTGTGTGTATCTTTTCGGTGTCAACGTGTGAGCCTGCATCAGGGGGAGGGGGCGGAAAATACAAAGATACAAAACCTTACTCAAGGAGTCGTCACCAAGGGGGTTCCACGGAGTCGGCACCGCGGGGAGATCACTGGAATGAAGGAAGAAGCTCTCCACTCATTCAGGAATGAGGATGACGGTTGCCTAAACAACGTATTTATAATAAACTGAAATTAGGGCACCCGGAATCAACGGCTACGATTTGTCGTTGATCTCGGGGCCAAAAATACATGAAATAAAAGCCAAAAAATACAAAGATATATATGAAATTGAATCGCAACACGAATCCAGACGCATTCACGGAGTCGGATCGTCGATCCGAGCATGTCATATATGGTAAGTCGCCAAATCAGTCTCAAATGGGCTCAAAACTCCTCCTCCATTGTACGTCATCATCTCTGCTCCACATCACTCTCCCCGGCTTGAAAGAATTCATCTCCCGATGAATAGGGATCAGAATTATCTCGTTGTATGCAAGGTAAAGCACGAAAAAGTCCAACAGAGGTCGTCCAAGTGTCATCGCTGGAAAAGTGTTCTCGCCAATCAACTCCTCCGGACTGAAAGCTCCCATCTCCGATGAATGGAGACGGTCATACTGAAGTCGAAGCCCCAGGGCGAGTCGATCAAGCTCCGTTGATAGCATTCAGGTATCGTCAGTGAAGTGTCGTCCGTGCCAGCGAACCAGGTAGCGGCCCACAATACTGTTTGTAGATGAGGCGGACTCATGCGTAATGATCTCAGTGATAAGCTCATCTCTCAACAAACTAGTAGAAGGATCTGGTAGGATCCGAGGTGCCAATGATGAAGTCGTTGGGGACAGGATCCCGGGTAAGTGGGGGTCAGAAGTGAGCTTAACACGGGGCAATGAATGTAGTGGCAAGAGCTCGGGTGTAGACTGAGTGGTGGGTGATAAAAAAGGTGGTAAAGGCTCGGGAGGGCTGCCAAGATAAGGGCCCGAATACTCGTGTGGTGCAAAGCATGGCGTCAGGTCCTCGACATTGAACACAGCATGGGCATCCATGCTCGTGGAGATGTCCAATCATAAGCATTTGTCCCGACGTGTCTGAGGACTGAGTAGGGATCCATTTGCCGAACGTTCAAACTTTTAGCAAGTCTCGTACGGAGCCTTACAACACAAATTCTCACCATCACCTGCTCGTCTTCATGAAGTACCTACACTTGCCAATGAACATCCGCATGTCATTTACAAGATTTATTACCAATATGGATTATTCGTCAGACCGGCTCATGACACACATGCATATGATGAACAGACAACGCAACAGACTCATGCAAATGATGAAGAAACGAATCAACGGACTCATGCAAATAATGTAAATAAAACATGACCAACATAACATGTTTTCATGGGGAAATCTAATAATGATCAGGGTGCCCCTAAAATGTGGTAGCCGATCAGGTGGCTCCCTCGGTGGAGTGTAGAAAAACCCATCCCGTGTGTGCCGAGTATTCATGTGATCGTGCGAGCCACCTACACTCAAAGACGAGCTCATAAAGGGCCAAATGTCTCTCGGGGAACGTTACACATCAGGGGGCTCACCAGGAGGCATGTAAGAAAATTCATCACGAATGCGACGACCATCTAAATGAGAATCGTGTATACCGACTAGAAGACGTGACTCTCGAGTGTGGTGTGTGTCCCTGAAAGTAAAGAACTTGTCTGGTGGGTCAGCAGGTAGTGCGTCCCAAAACTCACCGAGACTATGATGTATCAGCAGATAGGACCCCAAAACATCAGGAGTATGCTCAAGTGTACTCACGGGAGGCCCTAGATACGTACTACTCCACTCAAGGTCAATTCTCTTGAACAAGATAAGATGTTACAACGGAAATGACACTAGTAACTCAAAACTCATAGGGGGATCAATTCTCTGGGGAAAGTCTATAGATAATAGTGAAAGAGACGTCAATAACTCAAAGCTCATAAACGAGCGTCTCGCCCAAATCGCATCCTCGTCGGGATGTGGCGTCTCATCAGGAGGCTCAACAGGGGTGGTCATCGTAAAACTCATCACTAGGGTCATGATCCTCCATGTGAGTACCATCGTAAGGTGTCGTGTCCCCGTGAATGGGTGACATAGTCACTACGAGATCAACATCAGGCTCTAGGCACTCAGTCGTGATGTGACTCCGGGTAATGACAATGGAAGAACGATACATACCTACACTCAAGAATGGATCCGTGGGTGCGGTGTCAGGAAATGGGTTTGTGGTTTGGGTGTTAATTAACCCGGTGTATGGCAGAGGAGGAGGTGTGGGTGAAGGACACAACACTACAGACTCAATAGGTCGCTCAGGCTCGCTCTCAGTCGGAGTCACAAGAGGCGGGTCAGAAACAAGAGATAGGTCACTCACTGGGCTAAGCACCTCACTGGGGTGAGAGTAATCCGCATCAGGTATAACTTTTGTCGTAGTTGACAGGACAATGGTAGGCGTCGTGGTGATCTCAAAATGAGAGGGATTCGTACTGTGAAGGTCAAGGTGAGAATCCCATCGACCAGCTATTGTGGATCTCAATGACTGTTCATAACGAAGGGAGAGCAGATATGTCTGCATGAGGGACTCCGAGCTATGATAAACTATCTTAGTACGAATGTCAGATCGAAGCCCAGACTGAAATCTGGCAGTGGTCATGGTTAGGTCCTCTCGGATATTGCTCCTCGCAACTAACTCAACAAAGCGATCCATGTACTGAGCGACAACATGAATCCTTGCTGAAGGAAAAATAATTGGTCGAGCAAGCGACTCCGATACGACGAAGGCAGATGATACCTTTGACACAATGTACGCTTCATATCCACCCAATTGGTGATGCGATGCAGACAGTCTCGCTCGCGGGTCCTCTCAACGTTAGCCCAATATGCCCTCGCCTGATATAAAAGTCCAAGTTTCGCAAACTTGACGCGACGCTCACCGAATACCTCAAAATGATCAAGAAAATACTCCATATCATCGAGCCAATAACTGAATAACTCGGAACTCGATGAGCCGTCAAAGTAAGGGGCAGCAGTACAAAACTGACTCTCAAGATCTCTCACGGAACGACTATCCTCATAATAATCATCCCTGAGGTAATCGAGTCATGTGGAATGATCAACATGATCTGCTCGCGTGTACAGATAAGAACGACGACAATCGTGATATTGATCGTCTCTAGCATAGTGGGGTTGTGTCGGTGGTTTAACACGATCTCTGGAAGTGGTGTGCTACGATTGCGAACAGTCATTGTAGTGTCGTGAGGGGTCTCCCTGAAGGGGATCTATGAGGGCGGGTACAGGTGGACTCGAGACCTTCAAAGTGAGGAGAGAAATAATTGTGACACCTAAACATAATGAAAAAATCTATAGACTCTACGACTGCGTGTAATCTCCCTCTAATACCAATTGACGCAGGGGAATCTATAGGCGGCGGAAAATTTACGATCTAACCCTACATGTTATGCAAAGCCCAACAGATTAAAAAAAATTCAGCAATAAATAATAAAATCACACGCAATTAATTCAAACAAGACATGATAATTTATTAGGGAAAAACAAGCTCAGCCTTTCCTCCGCGTAGAGGGCCAAAGCACGAGCGCGCGGTGAATAATTTCTTCCTACGGTTAGAGATTTATCAAAGAGCAAACAACATAAAAAACTATAATCTCACGTAAGCACATAATATCCAAGACATGATAATATTTATAACCAAAAGCCAATGCAAAACACTATACGAATGTTAAGGATGTTGTAAAGAACATAAACCTGAACGTTGGAAGGCTCAAACAGGAATTCTGGTGGTTGATGGACCGGATCAGGTAAGGGGAAGGCTGATTGGGGATTAGGAGGGTTGGATCGGGGCGGGGGATGGCTGGAACCGGGCTAAAATACCTAAATCCGGGCAGATTTGGTGTTGGGTAGCTATTTTGAGGTGGATCCACGGGATGGAGGTGATAGCGGCCAAGGGAAAAGGCGGGGTTGGCTAGATATGATTAGAAAGGTTCAGATCCTAACTGTTTTAGGAAGAAAACAGCCACGGGAGTTGAGGGAGATGGCGGCAGGGCTGGATAAGGAGGGAGGGGCTTTTATATGGGTTTTGGAGGGGATTTAGGGTCGGGGGCTTGAAGTTGGAGGGGCGGTGACCTGCTAGACAGGGCTGGGAGGTTGCGGGTGGGGCTGGGCTGGGCAGTAGGAGAGCGGCGACCTGCTGGTATGCGGCTGGGGAACTGGAAGGGGCTAGATTTGTGGCTGACAGGTGGCAGGAGGGAGATAACAGGGAGGTCAACGGTTGTTTGCAAGGGCTGGACAACACCAAAATGGAAAGGTGGGGGAAGGGGGAGGAGGAAAATACAAATACAAACCTTACCCAAGGAAGTCATCACCAAGTGGGCTCCACGGAGTCGGCACCGCAGAAGAAATCACCGGAATGATGGAAGAAGCTCTCCACTCATTCAGTAATGAGGATGACGGTTGTCTTAACAACGTATTTATAATAAACTGAAATTAGGACACATGGAATCAACGGCCACGATTGGTCGTTAGTCTCGGGGCCAAAACTACAATAAATAAAACCCCCAAAATACAATGCTACATATGAAATTGATTTACAACGGGAATCCGGACGCATCCACGGAGTCGGATCGTCAAGCCGGTACGTCATATATGGTAAGTCGTCAAATCAGCCCTGAATGGGCTCAAACCTCGTCCTCCACTACACGACATTATCGTTGCTCCGCATCACAATGAGTCTCCTCAAGTGATGTATAGCTTTCATAGTTTCATGGTCGACCGCCTTGGCATGAATCCAAATTGATTCTCTGAGATGTTAATCTCTCATCTTACTCTTCTTTATATTACTCGTTCTCATAGTTTCATGGTATGACTCGTAAATTTAATTCTTTTATAATTAACACAATTTTGTATATCTCCTTTGTTTTTATACAAATCTACCATGATAATTTCTCTCCATTGGTCTGACATGCTCTTTAACTTCAGTATTTTTTTGAAAAAACATGTAAGCCACAAAATTTCTTTATTCCCTAGATATTTTCATACTTCGATGGGTATATTGTCTGGCTCAATCGTCTTTCCATTTTTTATCTTCTTAAAAGCATATTTACATCTGATACTTGAATTTTACGATAAAATATTATGTTTCTATACTATTTCGATTTACTTAACTCTTTTAAGTTCAATTTATTGTTTTTTATTTTATCATAAAGTTGATAAAAAAAATTCATTGCTTTTTAATATTTACATCATCTGTCAAAACTGTATTTGTGTCATCCTTTATGCATTTTACTTGGCTTAAATCTTTTGTTTTCATTTCTCTAGCTTGAGAAATTTTATATATGTTATGTTCTCCATCTTTGGTATTTAGTCGCTTATAAAATTCTTCATAAGCTTGATTTCTTGTTTTACTTACTGTATGTCTAGATTCTTTTTTGCTAACTTTATACCTAGCTAACCTTTCATCATTGCTACAAGCGTAGAGTGATTTATAGTTGACCTTTTTTTCCCTCACTTTGTCTTGCACTTCCTCTTTCCAGCACCAGGATTCTTTATTTGGGGGCGCACGACCTTTTGATACTCTAAGTATGTTTTTTCACTTATTATTAATTGTGAAGACATAACTTTTCATGAGACACTAGGATCAACATAAGGGTCATCAACTAATTATTTTATAATATGTTTTTTCATCTTCAAGTTCCACCACTGAATTTTTGACAGCATTTTTGTTCTTGTCTTAAATTTATTATATTTAATTTAGATATCTAACATCACTAACCTATGTTGTGTTGTCAAACATTCTCCTGTTATGACTTTGCAATCCCTACAAATCAATTTATCAATTTTGCGAATCATAAAATAATTAATTTGTGATTTATTTGGTCCGCTTTTAAACGTAGTTAAATGTTCTTCTCTCTTTATGAAAAGTGTACTTGACACAATTAGCTTATGCACTATGGCAAAGTCAAAAATGATTCGTCCTTCTTCATTTCTTTCTTCATATTCAAATCTTCCAAAAATGACTGTATAATCTATATTTTCCTTTTTACATGTCCATTTAAGTCTCCTCCTATAAAAATCTTCTCTCTTTGTGAGATTTTCCTTACTAAATCACAGTCTTTCCAAAATTACACTTTAATAGTTTCACTTAATCCTACTCGTGACGCGTAAGCACTGATCACATTAATAGTTTCTTTTCCTATGCCTAATTTAAGACTAAGATTCTATCACATTTTCTACTTACCCCAACAACTGCATCCCTCCAAATAGTATTCACAATAATACTTACATCACTTCTTATTTTATTTTTTGTTATGTACCATAATTTAAAACTTGAATTATTTAAAAATTTATCTTTCTCACCAACTCATCTACTCTCTTGCAGGCATAAAATATTTATCCTTCTCCTAATCATCGTATCCACTACTTTCAATGTTGTTTCCATTAGCATACTTATATTCCAACTTCCAAACCTAAGTCGGTCACAATTCCTGCGACATACTTCCCTAGGGCGTCTAATATGTGAGTACTTTTGCTTATTTAACACTACACCCAAGTCCTCTTAGAGGTGCGGCGTTCCTTGCGAAGACGCCACATTCGAACCATATGACGAGGAATCTTGCAAATTTAACACTACACCCAAGTCCTGGAGATGCAGCGTTTCTTGTCAAGACGTTGCATTCAGACCATGCAACGCGTTCCATAGGGGAAACAACCTAGTTTTTGCACAATTTCTCAAATGATCCATATTCATAAGGGTGGCTAAATTTTACGTTAATTGTCTACCTAACAAAACCCTCACCATTACAATGCAAAGCATATTCTATAAAGAAAAAATTTAAGTAGTTACTTAATGGACTATATATAAAATGTTCTAATCAACTTCATATGAATAAGAGCTCATTTGTGACCTTGTGTAAAATCCATGAAGAGAGGAGATTGTTAGCCAGCATACGTAATGCATTGGTGAAAGAATCAGTAGCATTGTTGATGGGAACCATAGTTCATGGGCGGGTTTTTCAGAGCTCGTTCGAATTTACAATCATAGAAGTTAGGATCGTCGTATAAACGATTAAGTCTATAGTAGCATTCCGAGCATCGATGGGATATTTTCTATGTATTTTTTGTATTTTTCACATTATTTGTGCAACTTTTATGAATGTTTTTTTATCGGCCCATCATAGCCGCTTGCAGATTTTTTTCTAGTTTATATATAAGATTTTGTAATGAAAAACCCTTATAGATTTAATGAGACAGCTAAATGTTATCTTGTTGATGATGTAGAAACTCCTCAAAATGTTAGGTGAGGATGTCATTATAATATCTCTATAAATGTCTCATGAAGTAAAGAATAGCTAAGGAAAAGAATCTCTAAAGAAAGCTTTGCAATCAACGTTTGTTCACCGGCATTCGTTGTCCTGTGACCGGAGCGCTGAATGTTCGTTAATCACACGGAATGCTCAACAATCAATGATCGTTGATCGTCGATCGCTGAATGGCGACCAAAAAGCTCACAGATTGAAGACTGAAGAAGCTAGCTAAGCAATCTATGATCGATGACCGTTGTTTGTTGACTGATGGCCAAGACACTCATAGAACTAAAGACTTGAAAAAACCGCCCAACGATCCACAATTGTTGACAGACGCTCAGCGATCGCTGACCGCCGACTTGAGATCCTAGAAGGTCAATCATAGATCGTTGACGGAGATTAATGTGATCATTGACCGCACAATCTTCGTTGTGAAGAACTCCCCTCAGTGATCCTTGAGTTGAACACTCAATGTTCATCGACCGAGTTCAAAGTTTTTGTTTATTTCAAATACAGACGTTGAAGTTCCGAAAAAGGAATGCGTCAATTTTTTACTGAAAAAACCGCCCAACGATCCACAATTGTTGACAAACGCTCAGCGATCGCTGACCGCCGACTTGAGATCATAGAAGGTCAATTATAGATCGTTGACGGAGATTAATGTGATCATTGACCGCACAATCTTCATTGTGAAGAACTCCCCTCAGTGATCCTTGAGCTGAACACTAAGTGTTCATCGACCGAGTTCAAAGTTTTTGTTTATTTCAAATACAGACGTTGAAGTTCCGAAAGAGGAATGCGTCAATTTTTTACTACCCATACTGCGCATGCTTCTTTGGAACTTGTTCTGAAATGGAAAAGAGGACATGATATAAAATCTCTCTTGTGCTTAGGAAACCCTAATGATCTCCTAATCTACCAGAACACAGGAAGTCGTCGAGAACCACTTCTTTCTCTTCTCTCTACTGTAAATAGTATCCTCTTTCTTATAAAATTCAACTACCACTTCTCTCTAGTGATAAATTTATTTGATCTAAAGCCTTAACAATAAACAAACAATCTGTTATAAAAGATTATCAGGTTATCCCTTCAAAAGATCTACAAAAGGTATTGAAACTTCAGTGGAAAATATGTAGTGGTTGGAATCTCCAGTGGAAAAGATTCATCGCCTTAGGGAAGAGGAAGTGGAAGCCCGCGGAGCTATGGAAGAGAGGAGTACCCACTTTTGGGAAATGCCCTAATTATAGAAAGGATTAAGGCAATTTAGAGAGTTTAAGACCACTTGTACGGTAATAAATAGGTGAGTTCAACTCTAAACAGTGTCTGGGTTGTGTCCAGGAGCTTGTGACATTGTGTTATGGGCCTATCTCGGAGGTGGTCGCGAGGAGCGGCGGGTTATCGGAGATACTGTGGAGCCGTGACCGCGGCTGCTTAAGCGGGGTTGCTCGTCAGAGAAGAGAGCCAACAAGATCTCGCAAAGAAGATGAAAATTAGAACCTTGCCATTCCTCCCCTTCAACAACACACTCAAAGACTTTATATAGGATACAACATAATAATGACTCTAACACTCACCTAACACTCCCCTAACATAACATAAAGACACTAATAATAATGATAATAAGGAGCTTGGTGCTCGAGACTCACAACAACCCATAACACGTAACATCATAACTCATAACACATAACATCTCACCCTTCCTCCGAAAAAAGCTTGTCCTCAAGCTTTATCTGATGCCCACGTCGTCAGAATCCTCAACGTGCAGGTAGAAATACAGGTTGCATTTGTGCCCGCGAGTGTACTGCTCGTTGCAAATGAAACATAATCCCTAAGCACGGCGGTGCAGCATCTAAGCCCGAGATAATCAGCGGATAAGGTGGGGTTGGGGGACCCTCGATACAGCCTTGTTGAATAATGTTGGTGGCAGATGGATAGACTTCCTAGGCCAGCTGGAGGCGACGATCGCGGAGCCGGGCCAGACACATAGCAGTCACTAAGTCCGGAGGGGCCTCAAACTCAACATCCAGTCGCAGTCGCTCGCGAAGTCCAGTGTGAAAATTTTGATCTGCATATCCGGGACAAGAGGGATATGTGCTAAGAGAAGCTGAAATTGTTCAAGGTACTCGTCCACGGTACCAGTTTGACGTAGAGATGTGAGTGCGCCGAGAGAGTTACTGCGGATAGGAGGTCTGAAACGCAAGTTGCAGACTCGCTTGAAGTCATCCCAAATTAGATTTGATTGGTCGGTGAGAAGTCGAGAAGCCCATAAAACAACGGAGTCGAACATATGGAAAGATGCTAAATGGATTTGATATGCTACCGGAGTTTACTGGTGGCGGAAGAAATGCTCACACTTGGTGATCAAGCTCAAAGGATCACTTTTCCCATCATAGGTTGAAAATTCCAATTTGGTATAGCGTGGTACAATCGCAATGTCAGGGTGCGCGAGGACGTGCGGAGGCGGCCCATGGACGGTCGGGGGCGGCGGGGCATTGCGGAGAAGTAGTTGTGCTTGACTACTGCTTGCATGAACGTGTGTCGAGGCGGTCGACAGATCATCGATGCGCTTGGAAAGCGAGGTAATGGCCTCCTGATGACGGTCCGCGAGAGCAATGTATGCAGCTTGTTGTGTCATGACGGCCTGGAGCATGGTTATAATCTGACTTAGTTGGTCCGAGGAGTCACCCATAGTGCGGGATGAGGAGCGAGAAGAGGAGCGGGTGACCGGGCGGTTGGATTGCGCCGAGTCAGATGGCTGGGAGTGACTATGAGAGCCGCGGTGGCGCCAAATATTGGCGCCAAAAGAGAAGGGTCTGTTGGAATTTAGAAGTATGACTTGGAGGGCTGGCCCGAAAGTTGAAATTAAAATTAGGGGTGTTGGTTTGGAGAGGAGGTGGGGCCCATTGCAATAGATTAATCAAAAGAGGAATATAGAAAGAGGTTGGTTTATGGGGGGAGAAGAAATAAATAACACCAGATGTAGGAGGGTCAGTAGCAGCGGCTGTTTAAATAAGTAAAAGGAGGAATGGTGGTGGGGTCCACAGAGAGTAAGAGTAATTAAATTAAAAGAGGGTGAGGATCGAGAAAGAGGGAATGGCGGATGGCGGAATGGTAGATGGGTATTGGAGGCGTGCGGCCCGAGAAAAACGTTGATGGTGTGCGGCTCGATGAGGGCGCTGGTGAGCGAGGCTGGGTTCGAGGAGAACGGAGGACGTAGACTGGTCGTCAAGCAAGGGAAGAAGTGGCGGACTGTCGGATCCCGACAGAGAGCCTAGTTCGACCTAAACGCAGATGTCGGCTGGTATCAGTGAGCCGATAGATGCAATCAGGTGTCGCTGGGACCTGCGTGAAGGAGTTCGTTGTTGGGTTACTGATCTCAGCGGAGGAGTGCGTCGTAGGGTTGCTGATCTCTATGGAGGAGTTCGCCACAGGGTTGCTGATCTCTGCGGAGGAGTTCGTCGTTGGGATGTTGTTCCCTGCTTTGATACAACTGCTGCTACTGGGTAATGAAATTAGATCGAAAATGGAGGGCTAGTGAGAAGAACAGTGGCTGACAGCTCCGTGGGGATTGCTCAAGTTGACGGAAGAGGGGGGAAAAGGTCGAAATGTAGTCGGAGGTGGGGTGTGGCTCTGATACCATGTTGTTATGGGCCTATCTCGGAGGTCATCGCGAAGAGGAGCGACGGGTTATCGGAGAAACTGTGGAGCCGTGACCGCGGCTGCCAAAGCGGGGTTGCTCGTCGGAGGAGAGCCACCAAAATCTCACAAAGAAGAAGAGAATTAGAACCTTGTCATTCCTCCCCTTCAACAACACACCCAAAGCCTTTATATAGGCTACAACATAATAATGACTCTTAATACTCACCTAACACTCCCCTAACATAACATAAAGACATTAATTATAATGATATAAGGAGCTCGGTGCTCGAGACTCACAACAATCCATAACACGTAACATCATAACTCATAACACATTGATTAGAGGCCAAAAAATAAAGAAAAAAAAATTTTACACGCTCTGTAATATGGGTGTGTAACCATGAAAAGAAAGGGGATAGACTTCCCGAGAGCTGGAGTGTAATTTGGCTGAAAAAAGATAAAATACGCGCTAGATACATGCCCATGTCCAAGGGGGTGTCAAGGACAAATAGTTGAAATTGACTTTTTCTTTGTTTTTAATTGAGGAAAGGGTGGCAACCGACTTGGGAGGCTGCTAAATTGGCAAGGCTCGAAATTAGAGGGATAAAGGCCACCAAAACTCAACCATTTGAGTTTATGAAGGAGAGGAAGAAGGAGAAGAGGGCTTGGAAAGGGTAAATTGGTCGTCGAATGAGCTCCTAAACTCCAATAGACAAACCATATGCGACAGCGATTAGCCCTCGACATCCCTATCGTGCACATACAAAAATACTAAGCTTCCATGGATGAAAAAAAAGCACGGAGGATAATGACTTTCTTCCTCACGGTCTTAGGTTTTCATTTACATTAGCATGCGATTTTTCTTTCTTTGATTTTGGTGATGGTTTCAAGTTTTTCTAATTAGGGAAATATGAAAGCTAAGGTTCAATTAGAACCACCGGGGCATAAGTTGGTGTTACCAGCATGTTTTGCATTAGATCTCCAAAATCAGTGTGGAGTAGGCAAGGTGGTGAAACCCATTTATGACTTTGGCACAAATCGGTGATCGATGCTTGCCAGATTGCATTAGAGATTGATTTTGTTACGCCCCCGGATGGCGTCCTCCGTCCGGCTATTTGGGCGTCAATATGCGCGCAGGCAGAAAGAGGAGGCAAGCAACAACGGGGCTGAACCATCCGGTTCAGCCCCCTCTCACTAAGCCGATGGGTTGGGGCTGAACCGCCCGGTTCAGCCCCATGTGTGGGGGCCAGCCGCCCCCTCTTGGCCCCAGGTATAAATATTCCCGGGTTGGTTCTCTTGGTTCATCATGCAAGTACAAGGTATTCTTCTCCTCCCTCCTTCAAACCCTAATTTCTATCTCTTCTTTAGATCTCTACCTCTTCTCCCTCTAGATCTCTATCTCCTTAACATTTGGTATCAGAGGCTCACTCCTCCGCCATGGTCACCACACGCACGCAAGAGGAAAGCAACCGATTGGAAACCCAAGAAGAAAACTACGTTGGATTGATGGACTCGGTGGTCGCCATCGAGGAAAATATGAGAGCGTGGACACAACGATTGGAAGAACGGTTCGACGCTCGGATGGATGAAATCAAGGCACTCTTAAGGGGAAAGCAACGGCGAGTGAAGAACCCGGTGGATCCCCGCAATCGAGACCGGAGACAGCGGGATCCCACCCGGCAGTTCCGATGGGAGCGGAAACGGAAACCGCGGCTGGGCAGGGCCGCGGCTGGCAGGGCGTGGCCGGCGACCGGTTCTGCCCAAACCCGATCGGTGCGGGAACATCCCAGGGCGGAACCGGAGACCCCTTCGCGGGTCGCGTCCCATGGCGGCGTAGCGGGGAGGAATCGGGAGAGGTCGGGTGACCTCCAGGGCAAACTGGGTTTCCTCCGGGGGGAACGGGAGGGCTTTTCCCTCACCCGCGGAGTTTTGGACCGCAAGGAGGCGTCGGAGCTGGCGTTCTGTGGGGCGTCCTACATCCTCCGTTGGGGGGAATGCATTAAAATGGGTATCCGGGCGATTATCCCGAACCGAGAGAGCAAAGGAGACCAGCGGGCTATGGGCATGAGCAAGGGTGGCACGGACAAGCCGCTCCGCGGGCATACATTCCCCCAAAATTAACCCGCATGAACTTCCCTAAATTCGATGGGGGGCGCGTTGGAGTGGGTGCAGAAAGCGGAGCTTTTATTCAGTTATCAAGATGTACCCGAAGAACAGTGGGTGCAACTCGCGTCGTTTCACCTGGAAGACGACGTCTTTCCGTGGACGCAGTGATTTTTGCGAGGCCGAGACTATGTGTCGTGGACAGAATTTGTGGAGGGCTTTACGGCCCGATTCGGACCCTTGGAGTACGAGGATTTCGAGACACTTCTCCAGAAATTGCAGCAGAAGGGGACGGTGATGGAGTATCGCACGGAATTTGAAAAATTGACGAACAGGGTGCACTGGGAAGAAAGAACGCTGCTTAGTTGTTTTGTCTCGGGACTCAAGGAGCACTTGCGCGATGAGGTGCAAGCACACATGCCCCACAACCTAAATCATGTCATCACCTTAGCTCGTATTCAGAAGGAGCGCTTCAACAGGCAACGCACCCGTACTACCGCAAGACCGACAGCTGTCCCAACCGGTGTAAGAAAGGAAACTTTAACGGGTGGCAAACCGATAGTGACCCGACTCTCATGGGCCGAACTGCAGGCCAGAAAAGAGAAGGGCGTGTGCTTCAACCGCGATGACAAGTTCACACTGGGACACAAATGCAAGAAGATACAAGTATTTATACTTCATGAGGATACAGTGGATGAGTGCCTCGCCGAGTCCGAGTGGGACAGAGACTTGGACTTGACGGAGTTTGGCGTGTCCTTGCAGGCGATTGAGGGATGCAACGCGCCTCTCGGGATGAGGATGGCAGGGAAAGTCAGCCAGGAGCGGGTAACTTGGACTTGATGAAGTTTGGCGTGTCCTTGCAGGCGATTGAGGGATGCAACGCGCCTCTCAGGATGAGGATGGCAGGGAAAGTCAGCCAGGAGCGGGTGACTATTCTTGTGGATAGCGGGAGTACTCAACTTCATTCATCCGGATGTGGCGAAAAAAGTGGGGTATGAGATAGATCGGGCAGCTGTCTTTCATGTTATGGTGGCCGACGGGAGTAAACTTCAGTGCGAAGGGGTTATGAAGGGGGTGGAGTTACAGATACAGGGGTAAGCAGGGCGCACGGACGTCTACCTCCTACCCATCAGAAGGTCAGACATGGTGCTCGAGACTGTGCGAGCACTGCGGGGCTTTCTGGGTATCGCGGCCGCGGCCCCAGACTGTGTGAGCACTTTACAGAAGATTCGTGAACAACCGTGAGCATGTTATTGTAATTTGTATTTATTGTTATTTATGTCCTAAATCCCTTTTGTCATAAAATGTATTGTAATTTGTAACTTGTAAATGTTAATGTCATCTTTTCTCACCACCTTACTACTCAAATGAAGGTTTTAAACCTTTTTTTGTTTTTTTTGTAGGGGTGTGTATTTGGGAGATTTTGTTATTGTATTTATGTCATGAACAACCGTGAGCATGTTATCGCAGTCACGGTCCCAAACTGTGCGAGCACTGAGGGGCTTTCTGGGCCTTACTGGCTACTACAGAAGATTCGTGAAGGACTATGGCAAGATCGCCAGGCCCCTTACTCAGCTGCTACAGAAGGATGCTTTCGTTTGGCAGGACGAGGCCGAGGCAGCCTTTTAGTCCCTTAAGGGGGCCATGACGTCCACGCCGGTTCTTGCTCTTCCGGATTTCACCAAGGAATTTGTGCTCGAGAACGATGCGTCGGGCGTGGGCATTGGGGCCGTATTGATGCAGGAGGGCCGGCCCCTAGCGTTCTATAGCAAAGCCTTGGCACCTCGCACGTTGGGACTCTCCACATATGAGAAAGAAATGTTGTCCATCATTCATGCGGTAGCCCTGTGGAGGTCGTACCTGTTAGGGCGACACTTCAAGATCCGCACTGACCACTAGAGTCTGAAGCATCTTTTGGAGCAACGCGCCTCCTGTCCTCTCCAACAGAAGTGGGTAACGAAATTATTGGGCTATGAATATGAGATCCTCTATAGGCAGGGCAAGGAGAACCTGGTTGCCGACGCCTTATCTCGCTTACCGGATGGCGCCGTTACTCAAATATTGGGCCCCTTACTCGACTCCCTCGACGACATACAGGAGGAGGCCATGCGTGATTCAGAGCTGCGTACCGCCGTGGAAGCTCTTCGATTGGGACATGACAATGCACCCGGCTATCACCTCCAGAACAACAGGATATACTATCAGGGCAGGGTGGTCATCCCCGCCCAGTCTACTTAGAAGACAGTCATGATGCATGAGTTCCACTCTTCACCGATCGGCGATCACGCGGGCGTTCTCCGCACCCTCCAGCGGGCGCGGGCAAATGTTTTCTGGAAATGGCTACGACGTGATATACAGCAGTTTGTGCAGCAGTGTGACATATGTCAGCGACAAAAATATGACTACTTCCCCCGCCGGCCTACTCACACCATTGGAAATCCCGCACCACATCTGGGACATCGTATCCATGGACTTCATTGACGGCCTGCCTAAACCTCAGGGAAAGTCCATTATCCTGGTAGTGGTGGACAAGTTCTCTAAATACGAACATTTCTTGGCTCTGAGTCATCCCTACACCAGCGAGTCAGTCGCCGATCTCTTCGCACAAGAAATCGTCTGCCTTCATGGCATTCCACAGGCCATCATTTCCGACCAAGACCCAATGTTTGTGGGGACTTTTTGGAAGGAGCTATTTCGCTTACATGGGATCTGTTTACGTTTCAGCACAGCCCATCATCCCCAGACAGATGACCAAACAGAAGTTCTCAATTGGGGACTCGAGACATACCTTCGCTGTTTTGTGATGGACGAGCCGCGGACTTGGATAGGTTGGCTGCATTGGGCCGAATACTGTTATAACGCCCTCCGCCCTCGTTGAGCAGTTATGAACCGGGCAGTACAGCGTTGCCAGCAGTTGACCGGCCACTCCGTGATCGGGACCGCACCCTCTCCACTTTGCGGGAGAACCTTCAGACAGCACAAGATAGCATGAAAACTCAAGCAGATAAACAACGCAAGGACCGGGAGTTGGCAGTTGACGATGAAGTGTTTCTCAAGTTCCGTTCCTACAGGCAGTTGTCAGTGGTCCGCCGAACAAACCAAAAGTTCGCACCGCGTTATTATGGTTCGTTCTGTATCCTCCGTCGCATGGGTCCTGTCGCTTACACCTTGGAATTGCCGGAAGGATCGCGGATACACCCGACATTTCACGTGTCCTTATTGAAGCGGAAGATTTGCAACACAATCCAGGCGAGTCCTTTCCTACCCGAGGCAACGGTCGCAGGAGAACTACGGCCGCTCCCCGAGGACATCCAGATGATCAAGTGGAAACACCGTGGCACAGAGTATCGTCCTGAGATACTTGTCAAGTGGAAGCATCTGACAGCAGCTCACAATACTTGGGTGGATTTGATGGAGTTCCGGGAGCTCTATCCGGACTACCACCTTGGGGACAAGCTGGTTCTTGATGGGGAAGGGAATGTTACGCCCCCGGATGGCGTCCGGCTATTTGGGCGTCAATATGCGCGCAAGCAGAAAGAGGAGGCAAGCAACAACAGGGTTGAACCATCCGGTTCAGCCCCCTCTCACTAAGCCGACGGGTTGGGGCTGAACCACCTGGTTCATCCCCATGTGTGGGGGGGCTAGCCGGCCCCCTCTTGGCCTCGGGTATAAATATTCCTGGGGTGGTTCTCTTGGTTCATCATGCAAGTACAAGGTATTCTTCTCCTCCCTCATTCAAACCCTAATTTATATCTCTTCTTTAGATCTCTACCTCTTCTCCTTCTAGATCTCTATCTCCTTCTTAACAGATTTGGTGTAGGTGTTATAGCATCCATAGCATTGTTATAATGCTGAAATATAGAGGGGGCAATTTGTTGGCGGTAAGAATACAATTAAAGGTAAATTATTTCTCTTGAATGTCTTGCCTAATTCTTGAAAAACCCAAATTTTGTGGGTTGTATAGTGGCTGATTTTGTTTGGTTATAATTTTGACATAAGCTCTATATAAGCTATGAAGTAAAGGTGAATGGATACATGATTGTGTAAAATTTATTAATGAACATGTTAAGGTGAATTGTGATGTTGTGCCTTCATAAGATGCCGTCAATACATCAGCGTTGGGCTATCTCCTGTTGTCATAACTTTGTTATAATATTCTCTTGTAGCTATTTTGGGCCTTTGAATTTATTGTCGGGCAATATAGACCATGGGCCATATAAGTACCTTGTCATCGCAATTGTGGAAAAAAAGAGTAATGGCATCAGGTTTCAAATGTGAAGGATATCGCCTTATTTGTGTCAAAATACTTGATGTGTATGGAATGTAAAATTCCTGATTTGTGATCTGATGATGTGTTAGATGTCGTGGTGAAACCATTGGAATTAACAGGTTGCATTCAAATTGCATATGTAGGCACCATTTATATGCTTAACATAGAAAACATGTATAATGTTTGAGGCACTCAGGTAGATTATGATTATTTATAATTCATCATGTTACTTATATTGCTTCATTTAATTTTGCTATGAAGTACTGATTTGCAAGATGGGGTAGTTCCCCGACGCCCGTTAGGAGGTCTGGGAGGAGAGGAATTGTTACGCAGTTTGTGGTCAGCTCATTAGTTGACTCATGTTTTTCCTCTCAATTGTCTTTGGTTATAGGGCATGGTACGGAGGCGAATGCTCTATAGCTTGCTTGAAAAAGAAATAAAAGCATCATTAAGTGTTTTCTTTTGTTGTCATTTTTATGCATTGTACATGTTGTACCGGTCTGCGAGCTGATGTCACTTGAACCTTGTTGTGATCTATTTGGGTTTTGTAATGGCCCTAAGGCCAAGGACTTGGTGTGAACATGGTTAATCTCATATAGTACTTTTGATGTGATTAGTTCATACTCTGTATATTAATTGGTTGGAGTACTGTTGTGAAAATTTTATACCAACCTTTAATATCTAACATGTGATGCTAGTATAGTGTGGGGCCCGACTGGACCCATATAATACAATCATTACATGTTGGGTATTATACAACCAGTGTTGATGAAGACCTACAACCCTTAGTGCTAGAAGCTTGGGAAGGAGAGAGTAGTGATTTGGAGATAATCGGCGAACTCCTGAAAAAGAATGGACGGGTATATGTTTCGTGCTTTGGCAAGCTCCGTGAGGAATTGATGTTTGAGGCTCACTTCATAAAGTACTCAATTCATCCAGAAAATATGAAGATATACATGGACTTGAAGATATCATTTTGATGGCCTTGTATGAAGAGGGATGTAGCTTTGTTTGTGAGTAAGTGTCATACATGTACTTTAGTGAAGGCGGAATGTCAAATGCACGGCGGGTTTTTACAACTTCTCTCAATTCCTGAATGGAAGTTTAAAGATATCCTAATGGACTTCATTTATAGCTTGCCCTGATCCCAACAGGGGAATGATGTGATTTGGGTGATAGTGGATTGTCTGACCAAGATGGTCCACTTAATCCCAAAAATAAAGAATAATAATGTGAGAAAGTTAGTGAAACATTATGTGCGCAACATAGTTTGATTGTATGGGATTCCAATGGATATTATCAGTGACAGCAGCGAACATTTCATGTCCAAGGACTGAAGATTAATTCAGAAGAGTTTGGGGACAAAACTCAAGTTCAGTATGGCATTTCATTCGTCGACTGGCAGTCAAACGGAGAGGAAGAATCGTACAATGGAGTGTATGCTTAGGATGTGTGCACTTGATTTCGGGAAGAAGTGGGAGGACCATCAATTCATGTTAGAACTTGCTTACAAAAATAACCTTCGGGAGGGTATGAAGATTGCCCCAATAAAGCTCTTTATGGGAGGTGGTGTCGAACGCCGATGCCTTGGCCGGAGATGGGTGACACCCAACTTTTTGGAAAGAAAGTGAAGGTTGATGTTTACGAGAAAGTGGGAAACGATTCAGGAGCGTATGAAGGTCGCTCAAGATCGACAGGCTAAGTATTTTAATGCGCGCCATAGAAAAGTGGAGTTTTCAGTTTGCAACATGGTCTATCTAAAAATAAAGTCGTTTAAGGGCATATCGGGGATTCAACGATTGAAAAGTTGAGTCCAAGGTATTTGGGTTCATTCCAAATTACTGAACGCATAGGCGAAGCATGTTATCGATTGGCGTTGTCGGCGAAATTGAGTAGATAACATGATGTCTTTCGTATCTCAATTTTGAGGAAGGATTTGGCGGAGCCTAGTGTGGTAATTGAGCCAACGGCGGCGCCGGTGAATGAGAATTTAGAGACTGTGGTACGTCTGATTTGCATAAAGGATATGGAGATTTGGAGATTTCGGAATAAGTCAATCTCGTGAAAGTACGTTATAGCAATTGCAACGAGATGAATTTTCCTGGGAGTGAGAATGAAGAGTATCCAAAGCTCTTCGTGTCAGGTATATTTTTTACTAAGTGATACTTATATTTCAAGAACGAAATTTATTTTAATAGGGGGACAATTGTAACACTCTGAATTCTACGAGTCAAAATGTGAAATCTTGACACTATCGCCCCCCGCGGTAGAGATACTTTGGTGATACCAATTCAGAAACTAGTTCATTTTTAAGTGGTTCACTATTAGTTATTGTGCACTAGGAGGCAGTGCTACCGCTGTGTGGTACCCTTGTGGAAACACGACCTGAGTGCCTAGCAGACCTAGGAGCTACCGCCGCAGGGTAGTGCTCTCAGAAGGGTTGGCCTATTTTAATCTTGCGATCACGGTCATTTAAATCTTTAGGGATTAATCATGCGACCATGATCGGTGCGCTTGAGGCCTATTAGGTGGACAAAGGACCCAAACTGAAATGATCGGTTCATTTTTTCCCTTGGTTGATAGTGAGGGAAGAAGAAGTTGTCGGAACTCCGCCGCAAGGGTCGAGGAGTCGTTGTCTGAGAAAGTTTCTTTGGATCGTTGCGGTCATCTTCAACCCATTTTCTCTGAGATTCAAGACTTCAAAGGGCGCTCCAAGGGTAACAATCCTTTCCATCCGATCAATAGAATGTGTATTTGTCTTCCTTGATTCTTACTATGTGTTTTCCCCCTTTGATTGGCGTCGTGTATGAAGCCAAAAATCGTGATGTATGGCTCGTTTTGTTGATGTTTATAAGAAATCGTTTGTAGGGAAACTAGGAATATACATGATACCCTATTGTCATTAGGGTGCATGGACATGTGATACGAAGACCTTGCAATGGCTGGAAATAGAAGTTTCACGATTTTTTGGAGATAACGTTGGACGGTAATGTTACTGCTGGTGATAGCTCCTAGATAAGCTTTGTTGGGTGCTTTCAGGCAATGTAAATGATAATGGGGAACTCATTCATGCTTGAAGCTTATACCAGGAATTGTTGAAGTGCTAAGATACGAGTTCTTAGGTTCTCGGAGGTGCCGTCGAGAGGTAGTGCTACCATGGCCGATGATAGCCCCCGGACAGCACTATAAACTGATTAAATTAGAAATGTAACGGCCAAGCAAAATTTATAAGGCCACCATAAAGGACAGGAAACTTTACTGGCAATGTTATCACATGTGTATTGGATAGTATTTCAGAGGCAAGGGAGAATCATGTGTATATGCCGCCAAGAAGACCATGAGTCTTTGCGCATGATGTCGTCATACATTGATTTGATAAAAGCGTATAGGGAGAACTCTTGGGTACTGCCGTTGTGAAGGACGGGAGCCGTTACCCTTGATGTATGCGCGTGCGCTTGAATAATATGATAGAGAAGTAGTGGTCATGGGGCTATATTAGGAAATACTATCATCTTGCCCCCTTTATGATATGTAATGTGATTGTGTTTTGATGGTTTGTTAGACTCATACACATGCTTAGGGTGTCATGGGTAATATCCGGTAGCATTCATATTTTATATTAGGACCTTTTACTTAATACTCAACCTAAAGTCGTGATTGTTGTTAGTGACATATAGATTAGTGTTTTATATGCATGTTTATATGTTTTCATGTTTTTATGCGGAGTGTTGGCTTGCAAGATGATGTGATTCCCTGGGATCCGCTCGGTCGGCCAGGAGGAGGAGAGTTGTAACATAGTTGTGGTAAGCTAATATCTCGTGACCGACATATTGGCGAGAGCAATAAAAAAAATTCATTTCTTATAAGCGATCAAGCGGTAATATTTTGTTTCGTGTTTCATTCTGTGCATCTCTCTGAGCCTAACTTCAACAATTTTTTCATCTCACTCTTATTTGGTGCTCTTTATGATGTTTATTACCGCCAATTTCTTTTTTTGCTTAATTTATAAACATGCATTATATGTATATATATTTATTGCGTAATTTATAAACATACATTATGTATACAATTATAAATATTTATAAAAAATTTATATATAAATAAATTTATTTAATATTAAAATCCGATATTATAAATATCCCCGATATAACCTCGCAATCCGACATCCGACATTTCAAACTCAAGGTGACATGAACCCGACATCTGCAACCATGCATTTTATAATGTTAAAGTTGTGATGGTTTTATGTTGTGGGACCACCCGGACCAATACTATATGGTCGTTGCGGCGGAGACAATACAATCCTAATGTTCCGAAAACGGAGATGTCGGAAGCCGAATTTCAGCAATTGCTTCTTGAGCTATTGGATCGCATTGATGCTCAATTTGATCGCCTAAAATCTGCCTTTAAAGAAACTAATAGGATGAGACCTCGAGATTTGAGTCAAGTCACTAATGCGTCTAACAGTTCTGTCAATGACCCGAGGGGCCCGACACTTGACTTGGATGCATATCATTTTGATGAGACTCAATACCTAAGGGTCCGTTCGAATCGCAAGAATATGAATTACAGAATTGGAATTCATCCAATTCCAATTCTTATGAGAATTAGAATTGGTTTGAATTCCAATGTAACAGTTCGGCTGCAGGATGGATTTCTAGAATTGGAATTAGAATTGATTTAGAATTTTTTTCTCATGGATGCAGGATCATGCGACAATGAAAATTTGAAGTTGGTGTCTTAAGTCCCTCGGGACGAAGTTATTGCAACAAAACCATGTGGTGGAAAGAATTATTCGTTTACACTCACTCAGAAAATGTAGAAGTTGGCAAAAAAGAAACACAATACCGGAGAAATCAACTTTCAGGTGGTGTAGCAACAATTAATTAAAGTCGGGCAACGACGACGAGATCGAACGGCAATGATGAGATCAGACGACGGCAATAAGATTGGTCGACGAAGGCGAGATTGGGCGACGACGACAAGATTGGGGGCGTGAACAGGAGGCGACGACGACCAGATTGGGCGGCGACGGCGAGATCAGGCGGTTGCGGCGAGATCGGGCGGCGACGGCGAGATCGGGCGGCGACGGCGAGATCTAGCGGCGGCGGCGAGATCAGGAGGTGAGATCGGGCGGCGACGGCGACGAGATCGGGCGGCGACGGCGACGAGATCGGGAGGCGGCGGCAAGATCTGGAGGCGAGATTGGGCAGCGGGGGAGGCGAGATCGGGCGGCGACGACGAGATCGGGCAGCGGCGGCGAGTTCGGGCGGCGACAACGAGATCAGGAGGTGGCGGCGGCGAGATCGTGCAGGGGCGGCGAGATCGTGCGGGGGCGGCGAGATCGGGAGACGGCGGCGAGATCGGGCAAAAACATCGAGATTGGATAGCGCCGGCGAGATCGGGCGGCGATGGCGAGATCGGGCGGCGATGGCGAGATCGGGCGACGGTGGCGAGATTGGGCGACGACGAAAAGATCGAGCGACGACAGCCATAGTAAAAAACTGAATTTCATGAAATATCTGTCTTTACCCTTAAGAATTGTTCATAGTACAAAATTGAATTCTATGGAATTGGACCAATTCCAATTCTGAGGAAATTCCTAACATCCGAACACTGGAATTGAAATTCTGTTGCCCCAATTTTAATTCCCAATTCCAATTCCAGAGATCCAAACGGGCCCTAATTGATTTTGAAATTAAGTCTATCATGACCTTATATTATTGGTTTGGAGCGACATTAGTATGACAAATGAATATGATTACGGGGGTGAGGACGAGCTGTCCAATGACACTGTGATGGTATACTTATCCTCTACGCTTCATTTAGACCTAATTGCCCCTTTGGCTAGGGATCCTGAAGCAGGACGGCGCGTAAGGTTTGCACGTCTGTCGGCTTTTCTAGGAAACCCTAAATGCATGCGATGATTAATTTAATGTTGCAAAGATTTAGAGTGGGTGTTGCACTTATTTTGAGAAATTAAGCAATTAGATTTTTGTAAAGCACAAAACAACTATTTTGTTTAAAATAATTTTTCTCGAAAAAATAGTTCAATTCTAAATCTGGGGAAGGAAGATCGCAACTTTCGTTTCGTTCCCCTTGTCGTAGCAAAATGGAAATCGTGAACTCCAAATACGTTTCCGTTTGGAGTTTTGACGTAGCGTTCGCTGACAAAATCCGGCGAAAACCCAGTAATGAATCTAATTAACCTAAGAGAAAATTTAGACACACACAAAGGAAGCGAAAGAAACAAGTTACCAGCGGAAAGATGCGTCTTTCCGCATTCAAATTCGACGGCGATCCCGCGAGAAACTCCTTGTCACCTTCGATCTCCCGCTCCGAGGTCGGTCGCTATCGCTCACGGGCTCCACTGAGAAAATTTCGCTCACTCTCACATAAGTGGTTCCACGAAATCTCTAAGCACAAAAAAATAAATCAACTTCTCTTTTACTCACACATAAGTGGTTCCACGAAATCTCTAAGCACAAAAAAATAAATCAACTTCCCTTTTACTCACTCTTCATGCAGGAGCACTTAATAGCACATTCACTCATCCCTATGGCGGTTCCAACGGATTCAACAAAGCAGCAACAAATTAAACTCTAATCAACATTCATCAACTCCTAAGCAGGAATCTAAAACAATTAACCTCTCATGGGAATCAAAGAATAGGAGCAATGCAAATCTCCGCTTTTTACAACTATATGAATTAAACCGGCGACAACAAAACGCTATTTTCCCACATCATTTCCGGGAAATCAAACCAACAGCTACAGGAATTAGCAAAAACCGGAACAATGAAGTGTTCTTTTGAACTCCAGGGAACAACAATAACGTTCAAGCATTCAACAATACATTCAACAATCATAAATTCAACAACTCCAAAACGATTACAGAACTCCCCCCTTTTATAGGGTTTTAACACACCAATCAAAAATGAAATGGAAATGTAAATCCAACCGTCGTCATCGTGGAGGAAGCCGGCAAGACTGAAGCTTCGGCGGAATGGGAATGGCGGAATGTTGCAGCGGTTGCGCAGGAACGTGGTCGTCGTGCACCGTTGTGGGATGAAGACGCGCCAGTTGCGGGTCTAGCGACTGGAACTTCTATCGAGCCGCGAGATCGTGGGGATGGAGCGCAGGAAACCCTAAATCGTGATGTCTGAACCCGACTTCTTGCAGTTGTGGATCGGGAGGAGAAAGAGTCGGCCAATCCTTTAATGCTATCTTGGACCGGTTTGAAGAATCAAATCAAATTAATTATATATATTGTAAGAAAAGCCCAATTAAGGGCCCTTGTTTTCTCTCTTTTCTCTCTCCTTGTATTAGTCCCACATCTTGTATTTAGGTTTTCTCTTCTCCTTCTTTTCCTATATAAGTGTATTCATACTTGTAACTATTCATTCAAGAAGTATATACACGCTTTGAGGCCTTTCTCTACATGGTATCAGAGGAAAACCGGTCTCCTCCTGTAGTATCCGGCCTACCCGTTTTCTTCTCCTAACTGCAACCGGTCTCTTCTCCTAACCGGCTGTCCGCGCGGTCTCTCCTTCCCGCGGACTCCTGCGGCTTGGTCTTTTCTATCCGCTTCCCCCCCAACCCCTCTGTTTCTTTCGTGGCCTCCACCTCCTCCCTTCCTCCTCCTCTCTTTTTATACTCCTCTCTCTCACGTGGGTCCACTTTCTCTCCCCTTCACTTCCCGCGCGGACTCTTCCTATCCGCTGCGGTCTCTCCCTGCATTTGGATCGTTGCTCGCAGCGACCTGCATCTCATGCTCACCGCGCGGTCTCTCTCTATCCGCTGCGGCTTCTCCCTGCTCGCAGCGACCTGTTTCTCCTGCTCGCTGCTCGCTGCTCGCTGATAGCTGCTCGCAGCGACCTGCCTCTCATGCTCGCCGCGCGATCTCTTTCTATCCGCTGCAGTCCTTCCTACTCGCTATTCGCCTGCGGCCTGTAGCGATCTGCTTCCTACTCGCTTCTCGCTGCGGCCTCGCCTTTCTGCTGCTGTCTTGTCGCTTTTTGGTCGCGATCTCCTGGTCGCTGGCGTGTCCGCCGAGACCGGTCGACTTCTTCCTTTCTTGCCTACCCGCACGGCAACCCTCTTCTAACCGCCCGGCCTCTTCTGCTGGTCGTGCATGGCGTCCGATACCTCTGCTGCTACTTCTGATCCGCCAGCCCGCGCGGCTGCCTCGGCTTCCGAACTTCGTGACGAATTACGGATTACAACTATCTCCCTCACTGGAAAAAGGAACTTTGTTGAATGGGTTCACTCGGTTCGCCGTGTTCTGCAGACAAAGGGACTTCTTCACCACTTGACCCGGGCCCCTGCGACTGCACCCTCCGATGACTGGCTTCGCGACAATGGTCGGGTCCAATCCTGGCTTCTCAACTCTATGGATCCTGAACCCTACAGGATGGCAATGTATCATGATACGGCTAAATCCATGTGGGAGGAGCTTCACGCCTTTTACTCTGGTCATGACAGCCTACAACATCTGTATGATATTATTTCCGATCTTCAGAATCTTACCTCGGGTGCTCCTGGTGATATGCTCTCCTTCGTGGCTAAAGCCAAGAGTTTGACAGAGGCTTGGATTCAGCATCAGCCTCCTACTACCGATCTCACCACTCAACGCAACCAGAAAGAAGTTGTCGCCATCGCCATGATGATGTCCCGAGTTCCTCCCCCACCTACATAGTATTCGGGCTCAGATCCTCTCCTCCGCCACAACTCCTTCACTGTCTGATGTATGCTCTATGCTGCTCAAAGTCACGCCTCCCTCTGAGGCTCCTCATGATTTTGCCCCAGCTCTTCTTCAGCAACCTCTCCTTCCGAACCCTCCTACTCGTAGATCTTCCACTCGGGGGGGGGGGGTGGGGGGGCCAGCCACGTCTCGGGGACGCGGACATGGTGGTCGTTCTTCAATGAAATGCACTTACTGTGGCCGCGATAATCATCTTGAAGCTACTTGTTACCGCAAGCACGGCCTGCCCCCTCATCTTACTGCTACTACCACTGCTGCTCCTCCTCCCACGGGGCCGTCTGCCCCCGATCTGGCTTCCACTACCCGCCAGGATATTGATGAGCTTCGCACCCAACTCCAACAGCTTCAAGGTGCTCTCAGCCGCTCCTCCAACTCCGTCGCATCCTTTTCTGCGGAAGGTATAACCTGTCTCTCTCATAGTCCCTGCTGGATCGTTGATTCCGGGGCCACTCACCATATTACTTCCCAGAAGCCCACCAAGTACCAACGGACGCCTCACCCCCTTTGCATCACTGTGGCCAACGGTGATACCCTTCCTGTCTCTGGCACCGCTGCTCTTCAGCTTACTCCGACTCTCTCTCTTTCCTCGGTTCTGCATGTCCCGGGCTCCCCTTTCAACTTACTTTCTGTTAGTCGTCTCACCCACGACCTTGATTGTTGCATAACTTTTTCACATTCTTCTTTCCTTATGCAGGATCGTCGCACCCGGAGTACCATTGGTAAGGGGCAGCTGTTGAACGGGCTCTATATCTTGGACATCCCACCTACTACTCTATCTGCTATCTCCACGGTCGATTGGCATCCCCGCCTTGGGCATGCCCCTCTACCGATTCTCAAGCGGGCTCTTCCTGATGTACCTCTGCAGGAGTTCTCTTGTGAATCTTGTATCTACGGCAAACAACATCGCTCTTCCTTTCCCCCTACTTGTACCAGGAGTAGTACTCCTCTCTCTTTAATACACTCTGATGTATGGGGTCCTTATCGTGTCCCCAGTATTTTTGGTTATCGTTATTTTGTCACGTTCATTGATGACTACTCGCGTACTACATGACTTTATTTACTACATGATCGTACTGAACTTACTTCTGTATTTCGTGCTTTTTTGACTGAGATGCGTACGCAATTCGATACCCCCCTCCGCGTCATCCGCACTGATAATGCTAGCGAATATACCGGGCGTGCCTTCTCTGCTCTTTGCACCGAGTTCGGTATCATCCATCAAACTTCATGTACCTATACCCCTCAGCAAAACGGGGATGCCGAACGGAAAAATCGCCATCTTCTCGATGTTGCCCGCTCCCTTATGTTCCAAATGCAGGTTCCGGTCGAATATTGGAATTTTGCCGTCTCCACAGCCTGTCATCTTATTAACCGCCTCCCCTCCTCTGTGCTGAATTTTGCCTCACCACTCCAACTTCTCTCTCCCTCCACCAACCCCACCTCTCTCACACCACGGGTCTTCGGGTGTGTGTGTTATGTCCACCATCTTGGCCCTCCTTCCGACAAGCTTGCTCCTCGGGCTGCAAAGTATATGTTTGTTGGATACTCCCGGACTCAAAAGGGATATGTCTGCTACTCTCCTTCTGATGGTCGGCTGGTTGTTTCTGCAGATGTCACCTTCTGCGAACACCAGCCCTTCCACTTGCCTTGCCCCACCTCGTCTTCTGCTCCACCTCTTCCCCGGCCTGCCGTACCAGTCACGCCATCGTCTCTACCCTCTTCTTCCTCCTCTCAACCAACTCCTCCTCGGGTTCCTCCACCTCTTATCCGGGTCTACTCTCGACGTCCATCCAAGGATACTCCCGTGCACCAGCTCCCCGCTACCAGCGATACCTCGGCTCCGGCAGATCCGGCTCCCGTCTCTACAGCTCATACCTTGGCCAACTACGTCTCTCTCCATCGGCTGGCACCACCTCTCTACGCCTTTGCCACCTCTCTTTCCTCTATTTCTATTCCTAACTCTGTGCAGGAGGCGCTTACACATCCAGGGTGGCGGGCAGCCATGGAAGATGAAATGCGGGCTCTTTGGGCGAACCAGACCTGGGATCAGGTACCTCTTCCTACTGGTCATACCTCTGTGAGCTGCAAATGGGTCTTTGTTGTCAAGCATGCGGCGGATGGCACTGTTGACCGGCTGAAGGCCCGCCTCGTGGCCCGGGGCTTTACTCAGCAACATGGCCTTGATTATGAGGAAACTTTCTCTCCAGTGGCCAAATTGAACACGGTCCGCGTCCTTCTTTCCTTGGCAGTTCATCGTCACTGGCCGCTCTATCAGTTGGATATTAAGAATGTCTTCCTCAACGGCGATCTGCACGAGACAGTTTATATGCAGCAACCTCCCGGGTTTGAGACCACGGGGGAGTCTTTGGTATGTCACCTTCGGAAATCCATTTATGGTCTCAAACAGTCCCCACGAGCGTGGTTTGAAAAATTCAGTAAAGTGGTCTGTGCTAGTGGCTTCACTCGGAGCTCGGCTGATTTTTCCCTCTTCACCCGCCACCGGTCAACCGGAACTGTGATCCTTCTGGTCTACGTTGACGATATCCTGATTACTGGCAACGACACGGCAGGAATACAACAGATCAAGGAACAGTTAAACTCCGCCTTTCAGACCAATGATCTGGGCAACCTTCGGTACTTTCTTGGGCTCGAGGTCGCACGACGCTCTGATGGTCTTGTGTTATCTCAAAGGAAGTACTGTATGGACCTCCTTCATGATGCAGGCTATTCTGGATGCAAACCTGTGGAGACTCCTATGGACGCCAATCACAAGCTCTCGGCCCATAGTTCTGACTCTGACAAGCTGCTTACAAATCCGGAATATTACAGACGCTTGGTTGGGAAACTGATCTACCTTACGGTGACTCGACCGGACATCTCATTTGCTGTAGGAGTTGTGAGTCGGTTCATGCACGCTCCTCGGACATCTCATCTTCAAGCGGTCGAGCGCATCCTTCGATATCTCAAGATCGCCCCCGGACAAGGACTTGTGTATAAGCCATCCACATCTCTATCACTCGTCGCTTACTCTGACGCTGACTATGCAGGATCTATCGATGATAGGCGCTCCACTACGGGGTTCTGCACTTACTTTGGTGGTCATCTCATAATATGGCGTAGCAAGAAACAATCTGTGGTTGCACGCTCTTCTGCTGAAGCCGAGTACCGGGCTATGGCTGCGGTTGCTTCCGAGCTAACCTGGCTTGAGAGCCTTTTGGGAGACTTGGGTGTTCGTCTCTCATCACCGGCTACCTTATTTTGTGACAGTCAGGCAGCAATACATATTGCCAAGAATCCGGTGTTTCACGAACGCACAAAGCATATCGAAGTTGATTGTCACTTTATCCGGGAAAAGGTACAGTCAAAGAAGATAGATTTGGAGCATGTTCCTGCTAAAGACCAAATTGCGGATATCCTGACTAAAGCTCTCTCCAGGCCTCTATACTATCAGTTTTTATCCAAGCTTGGTGCCTACGACTTGTACGCTCCAGCTTGCGGGGGAGTGTTAGAAAAGCCCAATTAAGGGCCCTTGTTTTCTCTCTTTTCTCTCTCCTTGTATTAGTCCCACGTCTTGTATTTAGGTTTTCTCTTCTCCTTCTTTTCCTATATAAGTGTATTCATACTTGTAACTATTCATTCAAGAAGTATATACAAGCTTTGAGGCCTTTCTCTACATATATATAAACATCAAACAAACAAACAAAATAAATTACAAAATTACATGAATTGCAAAAACGGCACACATAAAAATATGCAGAACTTAGGGCCGATAGAGGTCCGGACGGGTGCGGCATCGGGTACTTTTGCGACGTCCAGTTCGTGGCTGGTCTCCACTAACTCTCCCCCTCTCAAAATCACTCATCTCTGGTAAGTGCTCCGATCGGTAGTATTGTAGAAGATCAGCATCCATGCATTGTAACACCTCGGCCAAGACTCAGCTGGTCTCGGTCTCTGATCTGCCATGCCAACGGAACAAGTATCTCTAAAAACTACCATCAGTATGGTCACTGTCTTATCATCTAATATCTGCTCGGGAACAAAAACCTGTCGTGGAAGTCTGTCACCGGCTCTGGGAACTGGAATGGAAGAATCACCTGGTGTCTCATGCTCAGCTTAAAAACTATCAGTGGAAAATGGAAGCACTGAATGTAATGTGTCAGCAACTGAAAGAGTATCGATGTGTCCAGAATGTGGCTCCTCACTAACATTCACCAACCCAGAAGAATCAAATGGAGGGGAAGGCAAGGGAAAATCTAAAGACTCATGCGGGTAATCGTGGAATAATGTCAGATCGGTTATGTTAAAAACCGGATTTGCTCCTTAAACGAAAGGCATCTCAAGTTCATACGCATTTTGCTCAATCTGCTTTTACTACTCGAAAGGGTGCAGTCCTTCGGTCAGCTAGCTTCTTTACGGTACCCGAAGGTAACCGTTCCGGATTTAGCCGAATTATCACCAAGTCTTCCACTTTAAAACTCGTCACTCTTTTATGCTTATTTGCTTAAGTTGCGTATAAATCATAAGTACTATGCAATTTCTTCTCAATTTCTTTATGCAAATGCAATGCATAGTCATGCGCAAACTAGTTAGTCCTAAAGTTGGTGGTAATGGTGCTAAATCTAGAGGGACTCATGCAGTGTGACCACGAACAACCACATTGGGAGATAAACCCGTAGATCTATTTTTTGAATTATTGTAAGCCAATTGAGTGTGCGGAAAAATTAGATCTCAATTTCCCCTATGATCTCAACCAAACAACGCAGTAAATTTTATAAACTCATATTCACAACCTCAGTTTGACCGTCAGTCTGTGGATGATAGGTGGTCGAAAATATAAATTTAGTACCTAATAGCCTCTAGAGAGACTTCAAAAATAGTTGGTGAACTTAACATCTCAAACGGTAACGATAGTCTTAGGTATCCCTCGTATGATGCTAAGAGTTTTCTTCCTTTCGGTAGAAGGAAGAGACTCTTTCACGCTATGGCCCGCGCGGGATAGCGGTGCTTTGGGTCGCACCGGAGTCAACACTAATCTCTGCCCTTTCAGTAGAATGGAGCAAGTGTTAGACCTGCCATGTATGGTGACATCTCGATCGTATAACCAAGGTCACCCAAGTAATACGTGACACATATCCATAGGCATAACATCACACCAGATCTTATCGGAGTACGTACCAATAGTGATAGGCACCAAACATCTCATAATCACTGATAATGTAGTCTTGGTGATCCAAGCTACCTGAAATGGGAAAGGGTGCAGCTCAGCAGTGAATCTCATGCGGGGTAAAGCTGTCTCAGCTACCACGTTCACGCAGCTCCCACTATCCACTACTAAACGACGCACTTTCTCCTAAGCCTTAAGGTAGGCCTGGAAGATGTTCGTCCGCCCATAATCGGCGGATTCTTGTGGTGTAGATAACATGCATCTCACCACTAGAACGTCGGGATCTTTCTCCTCATCGTTAAGGGAACCATTTTCTTCGTCATTCAGGATGTGAGGGTGTTTCCCGATTGTAGCCTCCATGCTAGGCTCGTACTCCTCAGTCACATTGTGAATGACTAGTGTATTCTTCTTCTTGGTGCAATCTCTAGATATGTGTCCCATCTGTTGGCACTCATATCATCAGATCTGTGAATGAGCCACAGTTTCCATAGGTGATTTTCCTTTCTGATCTCTCTGAGGAGTCACAGTAGGCTTTGTTTCACTATCCTTATCCTTAGGATCATTGGTTTTAGTCTGAGATTTGAACCGGGAGGTTCTCTTTTGATGCTCCACGATATCGATGGTGATAGATATGGTCTCAGCGAAGGAATAGTGGTCATATCGAATCAACTCATCTCGAATCTTTGGTCGTAGTCCACACTTAAATTTAGATAAGGTATTACGTGGGAGTTCTACTAAGTTGCACCTAATCACAAGATCCTTCATCTCAGCAAGATGATTAGAAATTGATTTGGACCCTTGACGTAGAGACGTCAACTCGTCTCGTAGACGGGTTTGATAGTGCTGGGGAATGTACTGCTCCTCCAATATAGCTTTCATGTGTAGCCAATGTGTAATGAGAGGGCATTCATTCCTCACTAGAATACGCTCTTCACCTATCCAAAATATTTTTTTTCGCCCAGACAATCTCGTCTTGGCGAACTGAACATTTTGGTCTTCCGTCATAAGGTACCACTCAAAGTAGATCTCTATGTCTATAACCTAGTCTAAGAAGACCTTGGGATCCATTGAACCATCATAAAGTGGCGGATCTAGTTTGACAACTCGTGTGAGATCCGATCGCCTATCCCGGGGAGGATAGTCGAAATCATCATTGTAAGGATCACGATTGTCCCGACGCCGTGGGGGTGGCGGTCGATGTCAATCTTTAAGTCGATCATCACGATGCAAGGCCGGTATAGGCCAACGATAGTCTTGAGGACGCTCTTATCTAGCTACGGCATTATAGGGTCTCTCCTGATAATGATCTCGCGTACCTAAGAAAGGCTCTCGTTGGGGTTAAGGAAAATACCTTAGGGAATTTCTACCTCGGTCGTACTTAAACTCAAACCTATCTAAGGGATTTTTAACCTCTTCCTCAAAAAGAAGGTTTCTTCTAAGTATAGACCTTTCTACATAGTGAGGTGGGACATCGTAATGAGATCTAACAGAATGTTCATCTCGAATTGGAGGTGACATTGAAACTCTACAGTGTACTTCTAAACTATTCACCCTAACTATAAGGTTTTCAAACTCTTCTCTCATTTGATAGACGCTCTCAGTTAACGCTGTCATTTGGTGGACAAAAGATAGAAACCATGGAGGTGGTTTATTCCCTTCGTTCACACGACTCACTTGGTCGCATTCAACTCAACGCACCTCCGAGTTTACCTCGTGAGGGTGTTCAGGTGGTGAATTGCGATGAGGTGAACTCATACTTACTAACCTACCACTACGCAGATACATGCAAACAAACAAGTAAAATGCAAATGTATGAATATGCTTATTTAAAAAAAAATTTAAAAAAATGTGGGGTTCCTATTCTACGCAGGGCGGATTCCGAAACTTAGAAAAATTTTGGAACCTAGCTCTGATACCAAATTGATGCAGGATGCCGCGTAGGTTTTGCGCGTCTATCGGCTTTTCTAGAAACCCTAAATGCATGTGATGATTAATTTAATGTTGCAAAGATTTGGAGTTTTCGGCGTAGCGTTTGCTGACAAAATCCGGCAAAAATCCAGCAATGAATCTAATTAACCTAAGAGAAAATTTAGACGCACACAAAGAAATAGAAAGAAACAAAGTTACCCACGGAAAGATGCATCTTTCCGCAATCGAAGTCGACGGCGATCCCGCGAGGAACTCCTCGTCACCTTTGATCTCCTACTCCGAGGTTGGCCGCTATCGCTCACGAGCTCCACAGATAAAATTTCCCTCACTCTCACATAAGTGGTTGCGCGGGAACGTGGTCGTCATGCACCGTTGTGGGCGGAAGATGCGCCAGGTGCGGGTCTTGTGACTGGAACTTCTACTGAGCCGCGAGATCGTGGGGATGGAGCACAAGAAGCCCTAAATCGTGATGTCTAAACCTGACTTATTGCAGTTCTGGATCGGGAGGAGAAAGAATCGGGCCAATCCTTTAATGCTATCTTGGACTGGTTTGAAGAATCAAATCAAATTTTATATATATATATATATATATATATATATATATATATATATATATATATATTCAAACAAACAAACAAAATAAATTACAAAATTACATGAATTGCAAAAACGACACACATAAAAATATGCAGAACTTAGGGCCGATAGAGGTTCGGACGGGTGCGGCGTCGGGTACTTGTGCGACGTCCGGTTCGGGGCTGGTCTGCACCAGATCCATACCTCTATATTCTACTTACTGACCCGTCTCTAAGTATGGGCTTCAGCAGATAAGGAAGGTGGTGGATCTTTCCTTGGAAACCATTGTTACCGCGGAGTGGTAGGATCTACCGCGGCGACGTAATAAAATTTCCTTCTTTCGTCGCCATCAGATTTCTGCATTGAGCACTTGAATCGTTGGCGTGGACTTACAGGTAGCGCGACGCAATAATAGTATCGCGCGATAGTAGTAGATACGCCTAGTCTCATCGATATATCCATTTAGTCGATCCAAATATTAGGTTGTTTGGCTATATTTTTGATCATTTTTGGTTTGGCTCAAAACCAACCCGTTTTCAAGTATTCTAAAAACAACCCCCCAAAACCGACCGAGGGAGGTCTATTTTCACGGTTTTGAGAACAGCACAGTCCCCGTCTCTTCCCTGATGCCTCACGCGATACCCCCTCCCGACGGTCTTTCTCGCTTCTTTCTCCGGTGAATCGGCGGCGACTCCTCACGTAATACTAGTGTTCTTTCTCCGGTGTTTTTCACCAGGCAACACTTACCCACTGCGGCACCGGCTCTATCGCCGCTCTAAATCCGCCCACGTTTCAGTTTAGTATAAGGACTGTAGGTGCGAAAGCAGAATATTTTTTTGGTCTTTAATTCCCTCATACTCACAAGGCCATCTGCATGATGTTTCAACTGACTTATCTTGATTTCAAAATCCTACTCATTGATTTTTTGAATAACCTTCAGAGACTTCGGGTCTGTTTGAGAACCCGTTTTAGCTCCATTCCATTTAAACCGGGCCGGTGAACAGCTGTTTGGTTGGAGTCGTTTTAAACCGACCATCTGAAAAGGGCAAAACCCTCGCCCTTTTACGCTGGAGGAAAGAGTACCAGGCGCGTCGTCTGCAACCCGCCGTTCCGCCTCTTTTCTCTTCCTTCGCGGGAAACCTCGATCGGCTTTTCTCATCCGCAACCACCCCCAGATCTTCCCCCTTCGCCCATCCGCAACCACCACCGTTCGGCTTTTCCGGCTTTTCCGACCTCCTTCAGCGCCGGTCTTCCTCCATCTAGGTGAAGCTAACGCTTTCCAAACCCTAGCGGCGTTCTTCCTCTAGAGCCGACGTTCCTCGACAGTGGTCGGCTTCTATAGGCGATCTTCCTCTTCTCTAGTCCAGGCCTTGGTATGATAACGGACATTTCAGTTTTGTTCCTCTTCTCCAGTCCGATCTTCGTCTTCCTCAAAATTTTTTTGTTAGATTTGGTGCAATCGCTCCCAGTTTTTTCATTTACAGTTTTGTAGCAGATTCATTTTCAGTTTTGGCCCATGAGATTTGTGCTAGCTTTTTCATTTACAATATGGTAGCATCTTCAGTTTTTTCATTTTCAGATATTAGTACTGTGCGCTCGCCAAATACTGACTTTGCATAATCCTTACATCTGAAATACAAAGAAAATTGGACGTAAACTACAATAGAAGTTCGGATTCGATAATAGCTAAGAAAGAAAAATCTGAAATGAAATCCAACATGAAAATAAAAACAAAGAGGTTTTTAATTAGTGAAACAATAGGGAAGAAATATCGACAAAGCTTGAGGGGAAAAAAGAAACTCCTGTAAGTTCATGAGGTTGTTACCTGCACAAAGCACATCCACCGACCCTAGAATCTGGAATTTTAACAATAAGAATGCACCTCTTCATAATTTGATCAATGGCATCAACTCCAACAACCCTCCCAGCAGCACGAGCATTATCATTATACTTCACATAATTTTCTCTTTGTTGCAATTATCTATTCTTTTGGTAATGGACTCTGTTGTGAAAACCTTCAGTTGACTCGGTTCTGAAGTTTGTTCAAGCGCTTATATAAATGTTGCAGCTTATATAAATGCTAATGCTATTAGCTGCTATTATGTGATAACTCGTATTGATCTTAGGTATCACGATGGTAAAAACTAAAGAAGGAGGAATTGCAGCACTTTGGGAGTCAAGTGAAGTCATGTTATTCTGTGATTTATGTATAGCAGAGATTGAACTAGGTAATAGACCGACAACGCACCTGTCGAAGGAGGGTTGGAAAAATGTAACTACTAAGTTCCAGGAACGAACATCCAAAATGTATGTTTGCGCGCAGTTCAAAAATAAATGGGACCAATTGAAAAAAGATTGGAAATTATGGAAGGAGCTCAAGCATGGGGCAACAGGTTTAGGGTGGGATTCAACAAGAAGAACAGTTGATGCATCAGATGATTGGTGGAAAGAGACACTTGAGGTGAAAATTTTGTCTGTTTTTTAAAATTTGCTAGTTATAATCAAAAGCTTATTTTTAAACATGTTTGTTAGGTTGTTCCAGCTGCGAAGAAATTTCGTTATGGAGGCATTCCACCCGAGCTAGAAGAAAAATTGTACACAATGTTTAATGAGGTTGTTGCTACTGGGGAGAATGCATGGGCTCCTAACTTAAGGGTTGACCCATCTAGTCCTGAACATGTATTGTCTGAGCACGATGATGATGTGGTTGAAGGACTGGGGACACCTGTGGGCATGAGTGATGATCAAAGGGACAATGTTGGGATATTTGAAAGAGGTGGATCTTCACAGGGCAGTAAAAGAAGGATTGAAAGAGGCCGAAGGGGAATTCAGAAAAACAGTCGCGGGCGATATACCATCGAACAGTTGGTTGAGTCCACTATTAGAGTTGGAGATATTATATCACAGCCACCCCAAACGTTCGTTCCTTCATATACTATTCACGAAGCAGTTGACGAGTTGGAGAAACATCCAGATATTTGCAATGATCCAGCTTTGTATGACTTTGCAACAATTTTTTTGTTGGACAACAAGAACAGGGAATTATTTCTGAGCCTACCTAACTCCAAAAAAGGGTGGTGGCTAAAAAACCGCCAATACACGAATATGCATTCTGGTGGTCTTTAATTATGATCTGTGGGCGTAATATTTTGTAGTTCTTATGTATTGTCGGTGTCCTGAAGTTTCTTTGTGTTTTATGTATTGTGTTGAATTCCAAGAAAACTGTGATGGTGTATGTTAATGCTTCCTGTTAATGCTTCCTATTAATGCTATTGTTTGCGTAGCAGTGATGCTTGCAGTGTTAATGATTGATGAGGAATTTTAATGCAGTGAGCTTTGAAATCTTTAATGCTTCAAATCTTTATGCTTCAAATCTTTAATGCTTCAAATCTTTATGCAATTAAGGCTTGGAATGTTAATGCAATCGCTCCCAGTTAATGCTTTCAGTTAAGACAGGGAATTATTTTTGATTCTTATGTTACTGATTGATGAGTAATGTTACTGATTGATGAGTAATGTTAATGATTGATTCTTATGTATAAATTATTTGTGATTCTTATTTAGCCTTGAACTAAACAGTTAATGCTTCCTATTGTCACAGATGACTTCTGAAAATGATGCAGAGCGCTTTGACTCTGATTTGAGTTCTCTGAATGAAAAACGTCGGAGAATAGCTTATTACATCATGATGGTGAACACAAGTGTCTGTATTGGTCTCAATCACATCACTCATTATCAATTGAAGACCCCACGCATGACATCATCTAACACAGGAGATAAATGGGTTGGAGAACTATTGGATGGTCATCCTATCCGATTCCATGATAACTTCAGAATGTCGAAGGAGATTTTTTTAGATCTACTTCAACAATTAGTCGGATCTCATGGTCTACAAGGGTCAAGGAGTACTACTGCAAGAGAAGTACTTGCGATCACAATAAATATTATGGCGCATAATATGACAATGAGGGATTGCAGTGAGCGTTTTCAACATTCGACAGAAACAATAAGTCGTTATTTTTCACGTTGTTTGACAGCTTTAATAAGGTTATCGCAGGACCTTATTGCGCCAGTAGACGGACAGTTTAGAAATATCCCTGCAAAGATTCTAAATGATGATCGATACATGCCCTACTTCAGAGATTGCATTGGAGCAATCGACGGTACACATGTTGATGCCCGCATCCCACTAGACAAACAAGTTCCCTACATTGGACGTCACGGTTATACCTCTCAGAATATTATGGCTGTATGTGATTTCGACATGACATTCACCTTTGTCATGGCTGGTTGGGAGGGTTCAGCACATGACAGTCGTATTTTCCATAGTGCAATTACTGATCGGCGTTGGAATTTCCCTCATCCACCACCAGGTAACGTGTAATAAACTATTTTGGATTATTTACAATCGTACTTTACAGTTTATTAATACATTTTTGAACTCACAGGAAAATACTATTTGGTAGATGCTGGTTACCCATTACAGTTAGGATATATTAAACCGTATCCAGAAACAAGATATCATTTGCCAGACTTTGCACGCGGCCGACGTCCGATACAAGGACGAAAGGAAATATTCAACCAGGCGCACTCGTCGTTGCGTGGTGTGATAGAACGAACTTTTGGAGTGTGGAAGAAGAAATGGCGTATTCTTCGTGATATGCCGCAGTATGCCTTCAAAAAACAACGGAATATTGTGATCTCAACAATGACACTGCATAATTTTATACGCAGACATCATTCTAATGTAGACAGACATTTCTACCGATGTGATAATGACGAGAGCTTCGTATACCCTCATGCGCGCATGATTAGACAAGGTGTGCAAATGGCAAGCAACTCAAGGAGGGAGGACAATGAAGTTGGTCGCGGTGGAAGGAGCGGATCAAGTCAAATGTCGGCATTGCGTGACTCCATTGCTGAACAACTTTATGGCACCGTCGAAAATTGAGTTTGAACATGTTGCATTTTATTTAATTTGTATCTGTTTTAATTTTAATGTTTGGCGTTCTAACCGCCACATGAATGGTGTTTTCCCAAACACATAAATAATTTCTCAGTTTTAAACCAGACTGCAAACGGAGGTTATCCAAACACAAACTCAGTTTTGAAAATACAGTTTTGAAAATACAGTTTAGAATCTCCCTTTTGAACTGCTCCCTTTTAAAACGGCACCGGTATCCCAAACAGACCCTTCTTCTTTCACTCATTCGCAGAATCATGGTCCCTTTGATTTCTTCGATTCAGGACGAAGAACATTGTCAATGCTTCTAATTTTAGTTTCTTAATCAACGCCCCTCTGTCCACACCAGATGGGTTTAAGGCTCCCTTAGACGGATCCGGATTCCCTGGAGTTCCTATTTGAACTTCAGGGGGTGGAGTTGCGATTTTGCGAATAAATGGGACGGAATCAGAAAAATTGGTTAACATGAAAGTTGTAGATATCCCCGAGAATAATAACTTTCATGTTGAACACTTTTTGATTTGAAGTCGTTTAGACTCCCTATTTGGGCCCCGAACAAATTCTATCCGAAAATAATTAATTTAATTATTTTCGGACAGAATTTTTTCGGGGCCCAAATCGGGGGACTAAACGACTTCAAATCAAAAAGTGTTAAACATGAAAATTATTCGTCTCGGGGATATCTACAACTTTCATGTTAACCAATTTTTCTGATTCCGTCCCATTTATTTGCAAAATCGCAACTCCACCCCCTGGAGTTCAAATAGGAACTCCAGGGGATCCGGATCCCCCTTAGACACCGTATTTTTGAGGTTGGACCTGAAAACCATTCTGCAAACAAACATAAGTTTTCTTTTTGGCCCAAAACAAATCTGAAAATCATTCTGCAAACAAACGTAAGTTTTCCCTTTAGGTCAACCTATGATTTTTTTAGTTTTGAACCAAAATGAGAACCTTCCTATGAATATACTCCAAACAAACGCAGCCTAAAGAGAAGAACAAAAGTACAAAACCCAATAATACCAAATTGAAAATCTAAGTGTATAAAAGATAAAAGAAGTAACGAAAGAGAGAAGGAAAGCCCAAACACCTGCTGTGGAGCATTGTAGCCATTAGGAACACGAAAGACGTCGCTGTCAAGGGGCATGTCCAAGGCCTTATCGTCCTTGCGGACGAAAGCACTCGTCTTTCCTGCATCACAGAAATCAGAGAACACGACAAGGGCCGCTGCGAACGCACCGGCCACCCGAATAGCCGCCAGCGCATTCGAGGAGCATGAACGCTTCATTTAGATCCTTTTGGCTTGTATGACCCCCGCTGACGGCTGCCACCGGAGTATTTTAGTGGATTAGAATCCCGAAAGGCGTTTAAATAGGGAAGATGGGTTGGGAAGATGGGGAATATCCAGGAAAAGGTGCTGCCCATCGCTGTAAGAATGGGAAAGGCGAGGAACCCGACGACTTTACAGGCAGAAGGGGGCATGTTTGGTTGACTTCACTGCAGCTTGTAATGAAGCAGATTCCGGGATTTTTAGATTACGCTAATCATTAATCCATCTTAATCATTGACACTATTATTAATATAGTGCGCTGCTATCCGCACCGCACTTTTGGCTATTCGCACTCACCGCTATCCGCAAACATTATTTTGAGTTAATGGATATCCGCAAGCAAAACATTATTTACACCACAATATTTAACTTGAAAAAAACAAAATATTAAATAGATTTTTGTTGACAAAATCTGACTAAGATTGTATTCTGAATATATATTAGAGTGCAAAAATCATAACCAAAATATATATATATCAAAGTCCACATAGAACCATATTCCGAAAATGGATTATAGTCTAAACATAATATTCAAAACATCGTATTGAATGTTGAATGAAATCTTCTCTTCACTTGTAACATCTGCATAAATGAAAAAAAAAATTAGGTAAATATTTAATAAAAGTATACGTATATAAACAATGAACATATTAAGCGTACCTGTTCATACCACCTCGTCCAACTCCACTAAAATTGCATTCCCGGATTGAGGATGAGTTCGTGTAATACGCGATTATAATGTCTTTCCAAATCTTTCGCTATGGCCTCGTGATATCTCATCCATGTCGGAACAATATGTGGTATCGGAGAGCACTCTTTTAATGTCAATTCAATAAAGTGATTATCTCTTATAAATCCAATGCAAATAATTCTTGATTTCTCCGGCATAGAAGAATGAAGTGGAAGGAATGTTAAATTTTGAAGTTCTGAAAGTTGAACCAAAGCAATGTTGTAACACGAACTGATAACTAGGCCCATATCGGGCATTGTCATCCATTTGTCATATGGTGCAGGAGTTTCCATGCGCTTAACTCTCTCTAACAACTCTTCATATATATGGTGGCCAAAAATACGATCATATAAAATGTTGTGATTTTCAAGCTCCATCTGTAAATCATTCCGCACATGTTGCCAATCACCGTGTACATTCAAAGCATGACTAATGACACGGTAACCACAGTGACCATCTCCCAACACGTCAAATGCATCAATAATGTGTTCCGACCAATATGTTGTAAAATTGTGACGCACTTTATCAATAAATCTTGTGCTCTTTGGGAAAATCAGTTTCTTTCTTGCTTTTTTCTTAGCTTCCAACGCTCCGTTTTCCATCAATGCATATTCGAAATGTGAGGGTAGTCGTTTAGTTGATACCACTTCCTCTTTAAATTTTTTGTAACTACCCTTCGGCCTTCCTTTCAACTTCAGTGGAATAGATGGTTCATTTGTTTGGCTCGATGTTGGATGTACAATCTCTCGTAACTTCCTTTTTATTTCCTTTTTGTGATGTTCATTTGATTCATAAAATTTCAATACAACTTCTTCAACCTCATTATCTATGTTGTTCTCCAGGTCGACTTCAAAGTTGTCCTTTAAAACAAGTTTTTTCCAATGTCCATTTATCAACCATAACGGGTATCCTCTTGAAGTACTAATGTATGGATATAACTCATGTGCGCATGGCAAACCCATTGTGAATCTTTTTATGTGTGGGCATTCGTGCGCCTTCATGAAATGTCCCGATTTGTTTACTAAATCTTCTTCCTCTTTAATTAGGTGCAAAGCTTGTGTCGAAATTTTACCTATCAATTCAGAGTACAAAGAACCTGTAAAATCATTTCTTATTTTAATGCAACTTTCACCAAATGATCTTCTAATGTCCGTATGTTGGAGGTTTATCATTTGATCAAATGTTTTCCATACTGTTGTCAAATTTCCAATAGATACTTCTAGAAACTTTTCAGCAGTCTATGACCCCCTTCAACCTGATTTGTGCTTGAATTTCTCAAATGCATGTACTTATCAATCCAAGCTGATATAAAATATTCTTTATATGGCTCAAGCCATATTGATGACACATAATGAAGAACATCTGAATGCATTGCAGAAAATTGTACAACAAGTTTATTGTAGCGTAGATGAAAATCACCAATTGTAACTGCCTCAATCACCCTTTGCCATTCAAACATAAAGTTTTCAAATTCCTTTCCGTTGCTAAAAAGTTTCTTGCAATGAGCCAATATATTTCTATTTATATGAACTCGACATAGAATATTTTTTGAAAGTGGGAAAATATTTGCAATTGCATTCATTAAAGCAATTTCTCGATCTGTTATCATGATTGTTGGCAAAGAATCAATTGCAAATAAAGTCTTGAAACATTCCAAAGCTCAAACATAGCTTGCTTGTGTTTCATCGGACAAGAAAGCAAAGCATGAAAAAAATGTTTTTGTTGTCGAAGTCATTCCAACAATACAAAGTAAGGGCATCCGATATCTATTAGTTTTGTATGTGCAATCAAGTTCAAAAACTATTGGAAATATATTTGTTAATTTGACTGCAAGTGGATGTGCAAAAAATAGACTTTTCAGCTTTTGACTACTTTCATCCACTGTGTTGTAACTGATATATCCTGCCTTGTCTATCAATTTGTACAAGAACTGTATTGGAGAAAGACCTTCTAATTCCCTTTTTTGTAACTTTGCTCGTGCATTGTAGATTGTTCTTATAATTGAGGTATTTGCAATGTTCTTATTTTTCACTGCCGATAGAATCTTCCGCAGTTTCACACCGACATTATACATTTGACTAACAAGATTCTCCTCCACTGCATCTAATCTCCCCGCATAAGCATGTGCTTCCAAGTGAACAGTGTCATGATTGTGCACGCCACATAGAACCTCAACTCTCCATTCCTCTACATTTGGAACTTTTACTCCTTTGAGAGAAAATAAACAATCACATTTCTTGGTTGAAGTTTTTCGAACGCCTTTTTTCACAAAACCTTTCTTATTTTGATTCTCTCGATAGTAACTACCTCGATCACATGCTAGTATTACGCGTGGGGTAAGACGACCAACAACTCTATCAGAACTTTTGATAGTGATTACATATCCAAGACTTCTACTAGCACATCGAGTCCACTCAATAAGCTCCTCTTTTGAACTAAATCTTGTGTTATTTTGAAAATTCTTGGTCAAATCAATTTCAAACTTTTCCTCCATTTCCTCATATGATATGTTTGAATCTAAATGACGAAATAAGAATATAAACATTAAGGTCACAAAAAAACTAATTGAAATACAATATTGATCACAAAAAACTAAATGAATCTTACACAAACATGTACAAGAAAATGTGGAGTTCATGGCTTCTCATAATTACAAGATTGATCACATATAAAGGGAATGCAGCGGGCTTGTTGATATCATTGCTAAATACACTTCAGCATGGGAGAAGACAGAACATGGAAGGTGGAATGCATGCTACTTCATAAAATAAAAAACTCATTTTGCAAGGATCTTAGTAACACCGCATATATTAAAAACTCTTGAAATACCTAATGATCAAGCAAGATCATGTTGTTATTGATGGCTACTTGTTTTATGTTAAACTTCCCATCGAAAAAAGGAGAAAAGGCATGTTAAGAGATATCTGGGTCATGTTTACATAAACGGTATAGTAAAGCATAAACCAAGAAGTGAACACAAAATTCACCGATAATTCAAGAACAACTTATGCGAGAAACAATCATCGATTCCCAAAAACCAAATTTAGCGAGAAACAATCACCCATCCCCAAAACTCTGTATCATCGGATTTGCAAACATTGCAGTCAAAACCACTGTAATGGAGGAGGAGATACTACCTGAGTATGAAGAAGCTTGGATCGTCGTTATCCTGGTGACAAGCCGAGATTGAAGATGGAGATGAGCTCCACAGTCCTTGTCGCGGGCGAGATCTAAGAAGGGAAGGAGATGAAGATGAAGCCGAGCATGAAGAAGCATAGATCGCGGTTGTCGCGGGCGAGAGATACGGATACCTGAGCTTCACAGTCCTTGTCGGCGGCGGGGCGGCCTGAAACGCCTGCGGATGGAAACCCTAGATGCGGAGGCGGGCGGTCGAGCGAGAGCGATGGCGTGCGTGGAAGAGAATAGCGTGCGGTGATGGAAAAAAAACCTAAAAGGGAGGGAGATTTTGAGTGCGATTAGTTGCACCTGCAGTGCGTATATCACTGCCCTTAATATATTCCTACCGGAAGGTCCGGAATCAAATTAGGGTGCATTTGTTTTCCCGTTTTGGGTCCGACGCGTTTTGGAAAAACGTGTTTTGGGTTTAACACCCGTTTGTTTTTCCGCGTAAAGTTTGCATCCGCCAGCGTTTTTTCCCTGCTCAAAACATCACGGGACAAACCGCTCCACGTCGCTCCGGTTTATCGTGTTTGCTGAGGAAAACCTAGGCATTACTTGACGTCTTCTCGCGAGCTCGGCGACGTCTCTCCCGGTTGGTGTGAGGAATCCATCCCGCCGGGATAATTTATGTTGTGCATCGTCTCTCCCGTTCGCAGATCCGGCGGCGAACTGAGGACCGTTGTCTGTTACTATCGCTTGAACGCATTTCTCATATTTTAAAAAATGTACATGTAATGTGGAATATCTATATATGTTTGAACTGGGCCTTACGGTAACGGTCATCGCCGGCGGTTAATAAAAAAAATTTGTTTATTTATATTTAATAATTTTTAATGGTTATATATATATAATAATTATATATAAAAAATTCAACCGCGGATCTCCATTTTGAAACACATAATTGACAAACAGTTCTCAGTTCCGAACAGCTCTGCAAACGCAGACTATCCAAACAGAACTTCATTTCTAGCATCCAGTTTCCAACAACTCCTTTTGCAATCGCCACCGCTAAACCAAATGAAGCTTTAATATATTCTGAGGGTGGTGTACATGGGGGATCAAGGATGCGCAAAAACTTTTAGGTTCTTGTAATCTTTCATAGTGTAGGAGCGGGATTTTTTTGTTAGACAAATTTACTATTGTAAATTCCATTTGGTTCCGCGGTGGCGGGTCGATCCGGCGGGTGGAAACGGAGTGTTCGAACATGAGGGGGGAGGTGGCTACTCCAAACGGAGCTTTTTGGGGCGTTTCTCAAAGAATTGGGGGGGGGGTGGAAACGGAGCAAACGCCGTCGGAGGTTCATTTGTTTACCCTCCTTCCGAAGACGTTTGCCCAAAACGGAGCAGCGAAACGCCCAAACAAATAGAGCTGTAATTTCAATTACGAGGGTAAAATGATCTGTTCTGTAAATTAAACTGTAATTTTGCCTGAAATTACAATATAATTTTGCATGCAAAATGATTTTGTATTTTTTTCCCAAAACATATATATTAAAATGACTGTAAAAATGCATAGATTAATATTCTGTGATTTTTTAAAAATGACTGTATTTTGACCTAAAAATATGGTCCGTACACGTACCTTTAGGTGCATTGCACGTATCTAAAATTCTTCCCAAAAAGCATAGCAGGTCAGGCCCAGGTCCACCAAGTTTAGGCTTTTAGGTGTTCATGTCACAACCCGCATTTTCTCCGAATTAAGAATTATCAGAGTAAGAGAAAACACGCGTCATGATGCCACGTCAAGCAGGGGATAACTGCTGACGCTCAGGCAAAACCACCTACCAACCTAATGAAAGAAAATCATGTGATTAATGATTAGAAAAATCAGTTATATTTGAGAGGCCGTATCCCCCAGCTTAGTGGATCACCTAGTCCACAAAAGAAAACTATATTTATACGCTGCGGAAAAAAATACTTTATTTAGGTTTGACATCCTAAAGAGCGCATAAGAGTTCCAAGAGAACCACTCATGCTATGCAAGACCCTATATTTAATTTATATAATATATAAGAAAACGGTCTTTATACGTGATTTGGAAAATAGTGATTACGTTTTATAAAACATGCTGATCATGAGCTTTATTTATAATAATAATTATAGTTTAAAAATAACTAGCAACTTAGCATAAAACCTTCTCAGCGCAAGTAGACTATCTCCAGAAAACGGTAGCAGCATAAGTAAATATATCCAGTACAAAGGTAACAACTACCAGTGGGCGCCAACAACCTGACACGAACCCACTGACACACATGTATGTCTGTAAGAAAGTACTGAAAAACTATCTCACCAACACGGCAAACGGAACTCCAAAGACCAAGAGTCCACCAACACCACCACTGCAAACTAGCCACCCAACTGGCTACGGCTCAGAACCTGAGGTATTCCAAAATAAAACAGAATACCTCAGCAAGCTAAACAAGGTAAAAACTGCATGAAAGAGTCAACCAAAGGGACAAAGTACCTGAAAAACATGCAGTAGAAAGAGCCACAACTGTCCAAAACAGGACAACAAGAAAAGCACTACGTACGAGAAAACAGCAACAACCCAACCCAGGAACAACATCCTGCAGGGCCTACTAGGCTACCAAGAGCCAAAAGTGCTGCAAACTACCAAGAAAGAAACTTCTAACACCCTAAACTGTGGGAGGTGGTAGTAGCAAAAACAAACAACGAGGAACCGGATTGGAGGCAAACTCAGTCCCCCCATCCACCATGTCCAAGTCAACAAGCTCGAGGGTCTACACGTGAAAGCACAAGGGACCTTCCACCCACATGCCCAGCTCATACCTGGAGCAAGAAAAACACGAGTGGCCTTGGCTAAATTACACAACTCCACCCCCATAAAGAGCTACAAACCACCACTACTACCCACGACCCACGATTCGGCCTTTAAGAAAGTAAAGAAAACGGCCTACAAGGAAAAAACCAGAAATATAACAAGACAACCACTCGGGAACGAAAAACAAGGTAGGAAAGAAAAGGTGTTGCAATGACTCAACACGGCTTGGCGCTAGGTCCTCACGACACCGCATTGAGTGAGCTTCACTTACTCAACGTGCCACGCAAAACGACACTAATACAACAACTACTCTTACGTTACTACCTTAACACAACGCAAAACACTCAAGCCCACATAACCCGCGCATCGACGCCAGCTAAATATGGAGCGAAAGGAAATATTCAGAGCGCACGATCGGTGGTCGTGCGCGGTCATTGGTTGATGGTCGTGCGAAGTGAACTTGGGAAACTTGACAGAAAATCTAGCAACTGCGCACGATCAGTGGCGCACGACCGGTGGTCGTGCGCACTGTTTGCCAGCGCTCGTGCGATATCCGAGACAGAGTTTTGAAAAATAAAAAGACAGCCGCGCACGAACAGAGGCACACGACCAGTGGTCGTGCGCCCTAACGGTTGATGACCGTGCGCAGTTAACCTGTACCGTTGGGATTTCCCGGACGACACCGGAACGCGCACACGACCCACGCAACTACAGTAGCAGTAGGAAACTACCAACGACGCGCGCCACTACCATTCAAACTATGACTAATCATTCGAGACGGAAAATATGAGATAAAACGATAGAAACAATAGGCTTTAAACAAAAGAAAACAACTTGGCAAGGGCAAGAACACAACTTGCCTCGATTTCCGGTGAAGCTTGGTCGGCTTTCCCTCCTCTTCACGCTGCACTAGAAAGAGCAGCACCAAAAACTCACCTAACAAGCAAATCCGAACTTTAATGGCGGAAACCTCAAAAACCAAAAATTCCAATCCCCCTAAAACTCCATGAAAATCGAATTTCTTACCGTAGGAATGAAGGTCTCGACGAGAGCAATCCGAATCCACTCTCGGAATCGAATTCCGTCCACAAACGCTCCGGGAATCGGCGGTGGAAGGCAAGGCTCGGCGGTTTCCCGTTTCCTCTCGTACAGGGGCGGTAGTTTTTGATTGGGGAAGATGATGATCGGGCTTAAATTTCTATCATATATATATATATATTAATATATAATAATATAATTAATTACAAAATTACATAAAGCACCAAAACGACGCGAAAACCGAACTACCTCGAAATTCGACGAAATTCGCACCGTAGATAAATACCCACGCTACGAAGACAACGACGAAGTCGAAATTAATTTTCGACGAACAGAACTCGAGTTATACCCAAATAAAGCCAAACACCAACATCCCCCCGAGAGACCACACCGGGTCACCCAAAACGACTCGGCTTGCTAGGGAGATCTTGCCAACAGGCTACAAAATAGGGCACTCAGTTCTAAGGAGCTAAACCACACTCCACAAATGGCACAAGCCACGGAAACGCGTCATCGTAACGCCAAACAAGAATAAAAATAAACGCAGAAAAATCGGGGGCGTTACAGTCACTCCCCCTAAAAGAAAGTTTCGTCCCGAAACTTTACGCACAACACTCCTACTAAAGAAGGAAAAGTAACAAATAGGAGTTACAAGAAGGGAAACATACCGATCAAATCAGGGAAACAGGTGAGGGTAAGCCCTCCTCATGGCCGACTCTAGCTCCCAAGTCGCGCTCTCCAAATCCTGATTTTTCCACAGAACTTTCACCATCGGTATGGACTTCTTTCGCAGCACTCGCTCCTGAGTATCCAAAATACGAACCGGCACCTCAACAAAAGAGAGGTTGGGCTCCAACTGGGGCACAACGTCCAAGACCTGCTCACTACTGCGCACACACTTCCGCAATTGGCTAACATGAAAAACATTATGAACTCCTGGGAAGTTTGCTGGCAAACCCAATCTATAAGCTAACACGCTAATCCGTTCCAAAATCTCGAACGGGCCCACATATCTTGGGTCCAATTTCCGATTCTTACCAAACCTCTTTACACCCACCATTGGGGAAACCTTAAGAAATACAAGGTCCCCTACAGAGAACTCCAAAGCAGACCTACGCCGATTGGCGTTCTTTTCGTACCTCTCCTGAGCTATACGAAGCTTCTCCCGAATAAGCTTCACGGCGACTTCCATATCCTCCAGCGCATCAGGACCCAACAACGGCCTCTCACCAGCCTCGGCCCAAAACAACGGAGTCCTACAGCGCCTCCCATACAAGGCTTCGAACGGAGCCATCTGCAAACTTTCCTGATAACTGTTGTTGTAAGCAAATTCCATAAGCCGCAGCCGCTCATCCCACGCTCTGCCGTGGTCTAAAATATAGCATCGGATCATATCCTCAACAATCTGATTCACCCGCTCCGTCTGTCCATTGGTCTGTGGGTGGTATGTAGTAGAATATCTCAGATCCGTACCCAAACCCTCCTGCAGACTCTGCCAAAAACGAGAAGTAAACCGGGAGTCTCGATCAGAAATGATGCTAACCGGCACACCGTGGAGTCGGATGACTTCATTCAAGTACAACTCCGCTATCTTCTTCATCGGGTAATCAATCTTATAAGGCACGAAGTGAGCACACTTCGTCAATCTATCCACTATAACCCAAACAGAATCAAATCCCCTCGGAGATTTTGGTAAGCCCGTAATGAAGTCCATAGATATACTCTCCCACTTCCAAGTTGGGATCTCTAACGGGGTCAACTTGCCACCAGGCCTTCCATGATCGGCCTTCACGCGCTTGCAAATGTGGCACTCAGCAACAAATCGGGCTATATCACCTTTCATGCCATACCACCAGGCAATTTGCCTTAAGTCACGGTACATCTTCGTAGATCCTGGATGATAGGCAACGCTGGATCCATGAGCCTCTCTGCAAATCATACCTCTAATATCCCCAACGGCGGGGATGCAAAACCTGCCGCGATACTTCAAAGTACCCGCATCATCGATAGCAAAATCTGGCAACTCTACCTTCTCTGTCCGGATGAATAGGTGCAACAGATCCGGGTCGTCCTTCTGGTGCAGTCTGGTCAAAGAAATCCAGGACGGCTCTGCCACTGACAAACTACTCTGCAAACCACAGCATCCTACTGAAATATCCATAAGGAGGAACTCCTCAACTAACCGATCGGCGGAGAGGTTAAAGATCTTTCCCGTCTTTCGGCTCAGGGCGTCGGCCACCACATTGGCCTTGCCCGGATGATACTGGATCTCTACATCATAATCGGCCACATACTCTAGCCACTGCCGCTGGCGCAGATTCAACTCCTTCTGCGTGAACACGTACTTCAGGCTCTTGTGGTCAGTGAAGATCTTGCACTGAGCCCCATAAAGTAGGTGTCTCCACAGCTTCAACGCATAAATAACCGCTGCGAACTCAAGGTCATGCGTAGGATAATTCTTCTCATGAGTCTTCAGCTGCCTTGACCCATAGGCAATCACCTTCCCAACCTGCATTAATATGCATCCCAGACCTACAAGCGAAGCATCCACATATACATCATAATCCACACCCTCAGTAGGCAGGGTCAGAACGGGGGCAGTGCACAATCTCTTCTTTAGCTCCAGAAAAGCCTCCTTGCACTTTTCGCTCCAAACAAATGCCACATTCTTCTGAGTCAGCTTGGTCAACGGTGCAGCTAGGGAAGAGAAACCCTCCACAAATCTTCTGTAATATCCAGCCAACCCTAAGAAACTCCTGATCTCCTTAGGCGTACTTGGCCTACTCCAATCCATCACTGCTGCAATCTCTTCTGGATCTACCGAGATCCCTTCCTTGCTCACCACGTGGCCTAGAAAAGAAACTTGAGGCAACCAAAATTCGCACTTGCTCAACTTGGCGAATAACTTGTGGTTCCTCAACTCTGATAGGACCAAACGCAAATGCTGCTCATGCTCCTCCGCGCTACGAGAATAAACTAACACGTCATCAATGAAGACCACGACGAACTTGTCGAGGAAATCCTTGAACATCCTGTTCATCATATCCATGAAGGCTGATGGTGCGTTGGTCAGACCAAACGACATCACCAAAAACTCAAAGTGTCCATGCCTCGATCTAAACGCAGTCCGTGGAATATCCGCCTCACGGATCCTGAGCTGATGATAACCTGAACGAAGATCGATCTTGGAGAACACCGTGCTACCGCGCAACTGGTCAAATAAATCATCGATCCTCGGCAGAGGGTACCTGTTCTTAATAGTGACCTTGTTCAATTCTCTATAGTCGATGCAAAGCCGCATCGACCCATCTTTCTTCTTTACAAACAAAACAGGAGCACCCCAAGGCGACAAACTCTGCCTGATAAAACCTTTAGCCAATAGCTCATCCAACTGACCTCGCAACTCCTCTAACTCACGAGGGGCCATCCGGTACGGAGCCTTAGCAATAGGACGCGTACTCGGCTCCAAATCGATCACAAACTCAACATCCCGCTCGGGAGGAAGACCAGGAAGGTCATCAGAAAAAACATCGGCGAAACCACAAACAATAGGAATCTCCTCCAAGCGTGGTACGCTAACAGCGGTTTCAACCGCCGAGACTAAACAAGCACAACAACCAGAAAGAAACAACCTCTGAGCACATACCGCAGAGATGACAGGAGAATCCTGACACGGGTCAGCATACACGCTGCCGGGCTGACCGTCGTCCCTGATGAAGTCCAAGCGCTTTCCTTTGCACTGAATGACTGCATCATACCTAGAGAGCCAGTCCATGCCCAGAATAACATCGAAGTCCTCCAAATCAATCATCTTCAGGTCCGCCTTCGCAAGAAAGTTCCCCAACAAAACAGGGCAATCCAAAATACCCAAATCTGACAACACAGATTCACCATAGGGAAACTTGACACGGAAGGAATCCCGAACACGATCTAAGGTCAACCGATGTCGCTCCACAAAGGCTCTAGCCACGAACGAGTGGGTAGCGCCGGAGTCAAACAGAACCCGCGCCCAGCGGTTCTTTACCTTAAATTTCCCTATAGGAGCATAGAAAACTAAGGAACTACCACAATCATACTGCAAACATTCTAGCAAATAGAACTACCAGGCTGGAAAAAACAACAAACAACTAACCTGAGATGACCTGGGTCGAAGCCTGAGCCTCCTCGGAAGAGATCACGTTCAGCTTCCCCTTTCCCTTGTCCACACGCTGAGGCGGAGGTAAAGCCTGCAATGGAACTGCAGGAAGAGCTGGCTGAAACTGAGGACACCTCGACTTGATGTGACCCTTCTGCCCACACTGAAAGCAGACTTTATCCTTGGTCCAACACTGGGCCGCATCATGGCCGGATCGCTTGCAAACGGAACAGGAGACATCTCTCCTAGGAGCACCCTGAATCGCATGAACTTGCTCCTTCCTCTGAGCTGCTGCCTTCTTGAAACATTTCTCGGCAGGGTGGCCTGACCGGCCACAGAAGCTGCACTCCACCTTGCCCCTCTTTCCCGGAGTCGCACCGGGTACCTGGGGTTTCTTCTCCTCCACCGACTTTCTCTTGTCCAACCTCATTTGCTGGCCTCTGCTCTTCGCGGTCTCAATAGCCTCCACCTTCAGAGCAGCCTCTACTACACCTGCATAAATCTCTGACCCATAAGCACTGGTCAACTGCTGTACCTCGCTCCTCAATCCACCGAGAAATCGCTTAACTCGATCAGCCTCAACGCTGACCAATCTAGGGGCAAAACGGCTCAACTTGCTGAACTCTATCTCATACTCACCCACCGTGAGTTTCCTTTGCTTCAGATGGAGGAAGTCGTTCATGAGGCGGTCACGCTCGACCGAGGGTAAGAACTTCCTCAACAGCATCTCCTTGAACACCTCCCAAGAGCATCCGGCTACCAAGCTCTCCTTCTCTCTCAGCCACCAACTCTTAGCCAAACCTTTAAGCTGATAGGCGGCTATCATCACCCTCTGATCATCTACAATCCCTGAATACGAGAACATCTCCTCCATGGAGATCAGCCAGTCGTGTATCACCATGAAATCTGCCTTCCCATCATAAGTGGGAGGGCTCAGCCTCAGAAACTGCAAGATGAATGCCATCTCTGCTGGCACCACCACTGGAGGTCTCAAGAGTGCAGGAGGAGGAGGAACAGCTAACCCCCCCACAGGGACTTGCACACCCTGAGTCTGACCTGCCACGACCGCCACCAAAGACTGAATCTGGGCTCGCACCTCCTCCAACTGTCTGCCCAAGGAATCGTTACTCTAACGCAGACTCTCGATCACCGCATCGTTCTGAGCCCCAGATGACTCACCCTCAAACAGGGGAGTCGATCGAGTCGCAGGACGCCTTGCCATTCTAAAATCATAACAACACAAATTAGACTCTACTACAACGTCTAGAACCAAATACAAGTACAGACAATACATATATAGATATAGACTTAAAGCTGCTAAACTTGCTCTGAGAGTTTATCTTTTTAACAAAATTTAGATGTTATGCCCTAACCTAAGATGGTTAACCACCACCTTACTAACTCTTGTTCCTAGATCGGGAATGCATGACTTTTATATTAATTTGAAAACTTATGTGTGTACATATGTCATCCTGCCAGTCTTTAGCACGGCACGTTGTGCTTATGCAATGTTATGATATGCATGTTTGTGTTATGCATTCTAAAAAGGCCCTAATGCATGTTATGAGCGGCGTACACATGAAAATGTTATGCATCCCATACTACATAACATTCTCATGCAACGAAAAAGAAAACGTGCTAGTCGCAGCTATGTGATGAGGTTATGTATCCCATACTACATAACCCTCACATATTGCCCCTATGGTGGATCCATATACGAATACATATTATGCATCCCATACTACATAATATGCCCCGTATACTTCATGTTATGCTATGAGTGTAGTGTTCGTGCTTTTGCCAAGACGTGCTGATGACATATCGGTGTGTGAATGACATGATGCTGAACTACTAAAAAGCAAACAAAGGAAGGTTGCTCAACTAACTTGTCAAGCAACCTCCCTCTGATACCAACTGTCACAACCCGCATTTTCTCCGAATTAAGAATTATCAGAGTAAGAGAAAACACGCGTCATGATGCCACGTCAAGTAGGGGATAACTGCTGACGCTCAGGCAAAACCACCTACCAACCTAATGAAAGAAAATCATGTGATTAATGATTAGAAAAATCAGTTATATTTGAGAGGTCGTATCCCCCGGCTTAGTGGATCACCTAGTCCACAAAAGAAAACTATATTTATACGCTGCGGAAAAAAAATACTTTATTTAGGTTTGACATCCTAAAGAGCGCATAAGAGTTTCAAAAGAACCACTCATGCTATGCAAGTCCCTATATTTAATTTATATAATATATAAGAAAACGGTCTTTATACGTGATTTGGAAAATAGTGATTACGTTTTATAAAACATGCTGATCATGAGCTTTATTTATAATAATAATTATAGTTTAAAAATAACTAGCAACCTAGCATAAAACCTTCTCAGGGCAAGTAGACTATCTCTAGAAAACGGTAGCAGCATAAGTAAATATATCCAGTACAAAGGTAACAACTACCAGTAGGCGCCAACAACCTGACACGAACCCACTGACACATATGTATGTCTGTAAGAAAGTACTGAAAAACTACCTCACCAACACGGCAAACGGATCTCCAAAGACCAAGAGTCCACCAACACCACCACTGCAAACTAGCCACCCAACTGGCTACGGCTCAGAACCTGGGGTATTCCAAAATAAAACAGAATACCTCAGCAAGCTAAACAAGGTAAAAACTGCATGAAAGAGTCAACCAAAGGGACAAAGTACCTGAAAAACATGCAGTAGAAAGAGCCACAACTGTCCAAAACAGGACAACAAGAAAAGCACTACGTACGAGAAAACAACAACCCAACCCAGGAACAACATCCTGCAGGGCCTACTAGGCTACCAAGAGCCAAAAGTGCTGCAAACTACCAAGGAAGAAACTTCTAACACCCGAAACTGTGGGAGGTGGTAGTAGCAAAAACAAACAACGAGGAATCGGATTGGAGGCAAACTCAGTCCCCCCATCCACCATGTCCAAGTCAACAAGCTCGAGGGTCTACACGTGAAAGCACAAGGGACCTTCCACCCACATGCCCAGCCCATACCTGGAGCAAGAAAAACACGAATGGCCTTGTCTAAATTACACAACTCCACCCCCATAAAGAGCTACAAACCACCACTACTACCCACGACCCACGATTCGGCCTTTAAGAAAGTAATGAAAACGGCCTACAAGGAAAAAACCAGAAATATAACAAGACAACCACTCGGAAACGAAAAACAAGGTAGGAAAGAAAAGGTGTTGCAATGACTCAACACGGCTTGGCGCTGGGTCCTCACGACACCGCATTGAGTGAGCTTCACTTACTCAACGTGCCACGCAAAACGACACTAATACAACAACTACTCTTACGTTACTACCTTAACACAACACAAAACACTCAAGCCCACATAACCCGCGCATCGACGCCAGCTAAATACGGAGCGAAAGGAAATATTCAGAGCGCACGATCGGTGGCGCACGATCGGTGGTCGTGCGCGGTCATTGGTTGATGGTCGTGCGAAGTGAACCTGGGAAACCTGACAGAAAACCTAGCAACTGCGCACGATCAGTGGCGCACGACCGGTGGTCGTGCGCACTGTTTGCCAGCGCTCGTGCGATATCCGAGACAGAGTTTTGAAAAATAAAAAGACAGCCGCGCACGAACAGCGGCACACGACCAGTGGTCGTGCGCCCTAACGGTTGATGACCGTGCGCGGTTAACCTGTACCGTTGGGATTTCCCGGACGACACCGGAACGCGCACACGACCCACGCAACTACAGTAGCAGTAGGAAACTACCAACGACGCGCGCCACTACCATTCAAACTATGACTAATCATTCGAGACGGAAAATAGGAGATAAAACGATAGAAACAATAGGATTTAAACAAAAAAAAACAACTTGGCAAGGGCAAGAACACCACTTGCCTCGATTTTCGGTGAAGCTTGGTCGGCTTTCCCTCCTCTTCACGCTGCACTAGAAAGAGCAGCACCAAAAACTCACCTAACAAGCAAATCCGAACTTTAATGGCGGAAATCTCAAAAACCAAAAATTCCAATCCCCCTAAAACTCCACGAAGATCGAATTTTTTACCGCAGGAATGAAGGTCTCGACGAGAGCAATCCGAATCCATTCTCGGAATCGAATTCCGTCCACAAACGCTCCGGGAATCGGCGGTGGAAGGCAAGGCTCGGCGGTTTCCCGTTTCCTCTCGTACAGGGGCGGCGGTTTTTAATTGGGGAAGATGATGATCGGGCTTAAATTTCTATCATATATATATATATATATTAATATATAATAATATAATTAATTACAAAATTACATAAAGCACCAAAACGACGCGAAAACCGAACTACCTCAGAATTCGACGAAATTCGCACCGTAGCTAAATACCCATGCTACGAACACAACGGCGAAGTCGAAATTAATTTTAGACGAACAGAACTCGAGTTATACCCAAATAAAGCCAAACACCAACATCCCCCCGAGAGGCCACACCGGGTCACCCAAAACGACTCGGCTTGCTAGGGAGATCTTGCCAACAGGCTACAGAATAGGGCACTCAGTTCTAAGGAGCTAAACCACACTCCACAAATGGCACAAGCCACGGAAACGCGGCATCGTAACGCCAAACGAGAATAAAAATAAACGCAGAAAAATCGGGGGCGTTACAGTTCAGGCTCAAGCACCTATCCTAACTGTGGTTTGGAAAGGATTTTGCCAAGCCCAAATCTGTGGCGCACGCCTAGACCTGATTACAAATTTAATATAATAAATTTATTTGTATATTAAAAGAGTGACAGTGCACGGGGCCCCTCGTGCTCCGCGCAGCAGTACCCGGTCCATGGCCGCCCGCCCGCGGAGGGCTTTGTCGGCCTGCGACGGGCTCGCCCCCCACCCCCCCGACGGTTCTTAATATTTATATGTATTAATTAATTGTTATTAATTATTTAAAATTAAAAAGGTATTATTTATATTTTTCTATTTAAAAATATTATATTTTGATTTTTTTTATTATATTATTTATTATTTTTATAATTATTTAGAACTGTTTCTAATATAATTATTTTTAAATTATATATATATGTATATATATATATACTATATTAAAAAGAAGTATCGTGGTCTTCCAATAGTCATGAATTAAAAATTCATTCAATTAATGTGGACCGTAGAATTTCACGATCATGACCTGCAAATAAATTCCAACTCAAAATCATCCTCACACTCTCTCTCCTATTTCCCGATTTCATCTCACAAAAAAAATAGAGCCGGTCCACCTCAACACCCCGCCTTCCTCCCTCTTGCAAATGCCGCCGCTGGCGGCATTTGCAAGAGGGAGGGAGGCGGGGCAATAGGGAGGGCGGGCACTGTTTTTTTTTTGTTTCTTGAGATTTTTTTATATATAAATATATTATATAAAATAATAATTATATTATATATTATATAATATAAACAAATAAAATTTATGCAAATAAAAAAATTCAAATAACATAATAAAAAGATATTAATATTAAGATATTGTGGGGGTGAGGGGTGGCGAACCCGCAGGGGGCGGGCTCCGCCCGCCGCCATGGGCCGGTACTGTCGCGTAGGGCACGAGGGCCGGAGGCCCGTGACTGTCACTCGTATATCTAAATCAAAATAGTTTTGCCATGAATTTTAAACTCATTGAAGTTATCATGACCGTCGGATATGTCCTAATATTTTATCAGCCTATGATCAAAACGCACCCTCTCTCTCTCCACTTTTTCCTAGGTCTCTTAATCCTGGGAGGGGCGGCCTAAACCTATATTAAAACTTTGGAGAGAATAATAAAAGTCATCTAGCCCGCCGACCTACCCGGTCTGCATAGCCAATCCAGTTAAGCCTTACATGTTGTGTAGCCCGTCCGATACATGTCACTTTTCAAATTTTGAGTGCAATGTTTTAATTTATACCGAGATAGATGATTTCAACCCACGATGTGGGATTAAATTTGAGAACCTTTAATAACAAAATAAAAAACAAAGAGGTGCGTCAGGGGAATAATAAAAGTAGTAATCTAGCTCGCCGACCTGCCCGGTCTGTATAGCCAATCCAATTAAGCCTAGTATGTTATGTAGCCCGTCCGATATATGTCACTTTTCAAATTTTGAATGCAATATTTTAATTTATACCGGGATAGATGATTTCAACTCACAATGTGGGATTTAATTTGAGAACCTTTAATAACAAAATAAAAAACAAAGAGGTGCGTTAGGGGAGACTGTTATGCGTCTTATCCACCAGGCCATAAACACTTTCACGTTTCATTTTTGCCGCAGTTTTTATATGTTATGTTAATAATGAAACTAAGGTAAAAGTAACATATTATATATTAAATAGTTGTGGATAATCCAAGGATATTATATATGATATTACGAGTGACAGGCATGGGCCTCCAACCCGATGGCCACACGCAACAGTACCCGGCCGGCATCGGCGGGCTTCGTCCGCCCCCGGCGGGCTTCCCCCGCCCCCAACCGCCTGTTTTTTTAAATTGAAAACATTAAAAAAATAAATTAAAAAATTAAATTGAAAACATGAAAAAATTAAATTGAATTAATTAAAAAAATTACATTGCTCTTTGAATAAACCGCTAATATGACTAATGACAACCTTCCTCGAATAGACTGTTGACATGTCTAATGATAGCCTACCATAGTAGGTGTAGGAGCTCTACTAAAAAGTTTTTGAATTGTAATGGATTTTCATCATTACTCTAAATTTCAAGATAGTGTAATTACTTGAATAGACATTATATATTTTTTTTGAAGTAGATTGTAATATATATCAAGTCATTAAAATTTAAAAATGGGGGCATACTTAACATTTTTAAATGTTGCACCAAAGACAAGTTTTCCTATATAGTAGTGAAAGATATATATTATTATATATAACTATTATATATTATAAAATTATATTAGAGCTTGTCGGGGGGCGGACGAAGCCCGCCGGGGGGCGGGTACTGTCGCGCTTGGTCGTAGGGGCGGAGTCCCGTATCAGGCACTTGTGTGTGTATATATATACTATCATCTTCGAACGAGCTTCGCCCGTTCTCGATGCGTCGCAACGGGCTGCGCCTGCTTCCAGGCGTGCTCCGCCCGCATTCGAGCGTCTATGCCGAAGGGCAATTTTGGAAAATGAAAAATTTCGCAAACGGGCAAAAGAAAAATTGCATGATAGAATTTAAATTTATTTTTATTGCCTCTCTTTTCATTAAATATCGCGGGCCCCACCTTCTCTTCTTTTCTTCTCTTTATCCCCCCTCTCTCTCCTCTTAAAGTGATTTGACCACACAACACTTCCCTCTTTCTTCCCTCTCTCCCTCTTTCCCCCCCTCTCTCATAGCTTTAAGACACCTATTTATATTCCCTTTCTTTGTCTCTCCCTCTCTCCTCAAACTTTTTTCTCTTTCTTCATCCAATGGATGTGAAAAAAGAAGATCTGGGATATAACAGTTTAGATAGGTTGGTTGGCGTGCTCTCAAATATATATATTAATATAATGTAGTAAAGATATATATACAACTGACAGGCACGGGCCTTCGGCCCTGGGGGCATTTGGCGGGGGTTCAACAATCGGAAGGGTGCGACATTCGCCGGGATGCGACATTCGCCGGTAGTGCGACATTTGTCATGGGGACGACATTTTTCGTGGGCGGCGACATTTGTCGTGGATAGTACCCGCCCATATGGCCTCGCGCGACAGTACCCGACCGGTGACGGCGGGCTTCGCCCTCTCCCGGTGGGCTTCGCCTGTCCGCAGCTGGCTCCGCCCGACCAGCAACATATACATATGAGTACTCAAAATGACTGTAAGAAAATATAAATTAAGAATACAATTTTTATTATGTAAAACAAATTATATTTTAACGTTAAAACATTAATCTTTCTCTTTTCATTCCTAGCTAGAGACAATAGGTTTAGGGTATCTAGTGTTTTTATTTTTGGTATTTTAATATTGTAAAGTTGTGTAATTACCTAAAAGGATATTGTCTTTATAATATACTAATATAAAGTTTGGTATAATTGTGTAATTATGAATACAACTATAAGGGCAATATAGGGACATCAGACAATGTTTCACCAAAGAGTAGTTTTCGTATAATAGTAGATATATATATATATATAAGTAAACGTAGCGGTGTCCAAAAGGCCCCGGCCCAGTGGGCCGGCCCAGCGAAAGCCTGATTCGGCCCAGCCCGAAAAAAGCCCGATCTAGGTCGAGGCCGGGCTCAGGGCCCTTACAGGGCCCTAAATTTGGGGGCTTGCCCGGCCCGATACCCGGCCCGGCCCGGGCAAAGCCCGAAATTCGGGATGGCCCGGGCCCGGCCCTAGGCGAAGCCTGACCCAGGCCCACAGGTCGGGCCCTGCTTCCAACGGCTCTAAGAGCCGTTTGAAGCAGTCAGCAGCGTAGACAGCCCTGTCGACTGTCAGCACCCAGCAGGGCTGCTGCTGACAGCTGACAGGGCTGTCAGCAGCAGCCCTGCTAGCTGCTCCACATGGCTTAGGGCCTAGGAAACAGCCTAGGCCCTAGGCCATTTAAAAAAAATATTTTTTTGTTAAAAATTTGTTTTTTAAAATTTTATTATATAAAAAAATTTTTAATAAAAAAACTATAAAATCACCCCACCCCCCCTTCCCCGACCCCCCTCTCTCTTTCTTATTCTCTCTCTTCCAATCACTTTCTCTCTCTCACTCTCTCTCTCTCTCTCTCTCGTTGCATGACATCGTCCTCCTCAACGCTGGCGTCGTCGACTCAAAGCACAACCGAAGTGGTGGAGCATAATCGGAGGGCGCCCGTTTGGGAGCATTTCGACAAGGTTAAAGTCGGCGACGAATTCAAGGCGCGGTGCAAGTTATGCTCAAAGTTGCTAACTCTTACCGGTAACTCAACACTAGCGAGACACATTAAGTCGTGTTTTGCGAAGCAAGCTCCCGAGTCCAGTCAGGGACAAATATCTACATCATGACATATTTGGACGTATGATCAAGCAAGACAGCGAGACCTACAAGTGAAAAACATCATCAGACGTGGGTTGTCATTCAGCCACTATGACAACGATGAGACGACGGAGTACATACACGAAGGACTTTAGCCCAAATTTCAACAGGTATGTAAATCCACTATTAGATGCGACGCACTTAGATTATATTTTGATGCAAAACTAGATTTAATAAAAATTTTTGAAACTTTCGAGGGACGTGTGAGTTTAACGAGCGACGTTTGGAGTATTAGCATAAAGGTAGGATTATCTTAGATTAGTACGCGTAATCTGTTTTGAAGGTTTTGAATTTCCGCACACAGGTAAGACTATATATTCGGTAATTATTAAATATTTGCGTGAATTTAAAATAAAAGATAAAATAATGAGTATTTCTTTTGATAACGCTAGTAATAATAACACCGCAGTAGAGTGGTTAAAACGTGAATTAAAACCAATGCTCAACGGTGCGTTTTTTCACACTCGATGTGTCTGCCACATTTTTAATTTAGTGGTACAAGATAGTTTAGAAGCTATAGAACCCTATGTTAAAAAAAATTAGGACTATGCTTAGATTTATTTATTGTACCAAACAACGAAGTCAAGATTTTCGAAAATTTGTGATCGCCCAAGGTCAATAATATTTGAAACCTCAATTTGATATGCCTGTAAGATGGAACTCAACATATAAAATGTTAAAAAGAACGTTTCAACAAAAAAAACACTTCTTATGAAATATTATACTGTGATAAATAATCATGATTTAACTGATAACAATTGGGACATATTATTTCATTATATGGATTTATTAAAATATTTTTATAGGACGACTATTTTTTTATCTGGTGTGTATTATCCAACTAACTCGTTAGTAGTTGAAACTTTTGTAAATATCGCGCAAATACTTAACTATTTTAAACAACACTTCGGATGACTTCCCTTAATTGAAGTAATTGAAGATTTTTTTTTAAAATATTATAGAGAACTGCTTTATGCATTTTCATGCGCCGCCGCCTTAAACCCATTATTCGTTGTAGACGGCGTAGAAAATTGGATAGATGAAATTAACGTTAACTTAGACATAAATTTAAGTTTCGATAACGTTGACGCCGTTAGTACTACTAAATTTAATTCTATTTTTACCGAATGTTTTAATTATTACGACAACTTATATGGCTCACGACCCAGAGAAGAAATAACGCAACCTAGGACAAAATATTCTTCAACAAATAAAATTTTAGAATTAGCTTCCAGGAAAAAAGCACGCACATCGAGTAGTTTAAAGGAATTAGGATTGTATACGAAAACATAATTTCGTGATTTTATGACGTGGAAGAGATCGAAAATTTTGATATCTTAAAATGGTGGAAAGATAAAGCTAATACCTATCCTATTTTGGCCTGTATGACCCGTGATTTACTAATAATCCAAGCTAGTACAGTAGCTTTGGAGTCCGCTTTTTCTCTTAGTGGCAGGATTTTGAACAAACAGAGGAGCCGATTAAATGAAGAATCACTAGAACTATGCATCTGCTGCAAGGATTATTTGGATGCTACGAAGAGGAAACAACACATTTCAGCCTTGGAGGAGAGCTCGGAAGAAATTGAAGAGGAGATGGACAACCTGAATTTATAAAAATGAATTTATTATTATTATTATTAAAAATAATAAATTCCATTTTTTTCTAATTTTATTTTGTAAGTGTAATTTTGATTTTTTAAATTTCAATATTAATAAAAAAAATTTATTCAAGTTTTCATTAAAAGTTAATGTTTTTTAATTAATAAGGGCCCGGCCCGGGGGCCGGCTCAGGCCCCTTCCCAGGGTCAAAGCCCGGGCCCGGCCCGAGCCCGAGCCCGATAATGGAAGGGCCCGGGCTCGGCCCGGTTTGCAAAAGCTTGGGCCCGATCAGGCCCGGTCCGGGTCAGCCCGATTGGGCCTTTTGGACACGACTAAGTAAACGGTAAAAATATTGAATGTCATGCATGATGCTTTGATCCAGCTGATTAGACCACGTGGCACTTTGGGGGGTAAATCTTCGATCTTTCCATGACTAATTGCATCGCGCGCTTATGGCCCGTGTCATTTTAGTTTTTATAATAATTAAAAAAAATTAACTATCACCATTTTTCGGCCAGTGGCCTTTTTTTTAATTGGGTTTTTTGGATTAGTCCCATATTGCAGGATGAGCATGATTTTTCTTGTATAAATAGTAGAAGGTTGCTTTATAATATGATATGTTCGACATTGGTTGGAGATCTGGCGGGCTAAATATAGCTTGCGAGCCGACTAACTATTATAGCTTGTGGGGTTGTTAACCATTTAATGCGTGTTAATTGTCTAATTTTTGTTGTGGGCACATGCAAAAAAACTTCATAGTTAGGAGTACAAATTTGTAATTTCACATTATAGGGTAGGAGCCCTACTAAAAGTTTAGGACACCATACTATGCTAAGTTTAGGAGCCCTATAAAAATGTAGACGAACGGTCCTAATTCGTTTGTATGATCAAATGACTGAGATTTTATGATCAAAGCAGATCGGATGGCCCAGATTCATTTGATGGGCACCGATGTTACACCACGAATTCTGATTAGTTGTTGATATATTTTTGTACATATAGTATAGATAAAAAATAACTTACAAAAAAATTTGATATAAAAATTTGATAATTTTTATATTAAATTTATTATGCCTGCCTGGCAGGATTTGCTACAGCCCTGCGAGATTTACTTATAGTAAATCCCGCCAGCCTGGTGAGATTTTCATGTAAATCCCGCTAAATCTCTGGCCTAGAGTTGGGTGGGCCTGTGCCAAGCCCAGGTCAGGTCAGGTCAGGCCAGACTTGGTGCCCGAGTTTAGCCTGGACTTTGCTCGAGTCATCACAAGATAAGACTTTGCTGTAAAATGGGGGCCTCCTTAGGCAGTGGCGGATCCAGGAACTTTGCAATGGGGGGGCACAATTTTTTTTAAAAATGAAACAACAAGATAATGTAAAAATTTTGACATTTCAAATTCATACAAAACTACATTTAATTCACCAAATCCGAAAAATACAAAATTACACAAGAAAATTACATTTGTCCACGACGAGTCTTCATTTTTTGAAAACGATCGATAACATCATCGTCACGGACTTTCAAAAATGCATCTCTCTCAATAAAAGTAACTAGACAATCATTCAACATTTGATCGCCCATACTGTTGCGCAACTTGTTCTTGACGTAGTTCATGCCCGAGAACACTCTTTCTACACTTGTAGTAGCCACCGGAAGAATTAATGCAAACTTCAAAAGCTTATAGATCGATTGATAAATAACATGTTTACCAGTTTCAACAAGGTTCATGGTGAGATGACCAAGATCCTTCAAATCAAAAATTCTCTCATCGCTTCTCATGTCGACAATGAAGTTGTCGAGCTGAAAATCTAAATTAAACATCTCCAAACTTGAAAAATCATTAGGATAAAACTTAGCAAGTCTTATCACTTTTTGTTTGTCAAAACTACCAAACGAGTTAATTGGATTTAAACAAGCCATACAATGAAGCAACTCCATGCTCACTTCATCAAACCGATTGTTAAGCTCTTGTAGTTGTAGATCGACGACTTTTAAAAATATTTGTACTCGATAATGATGCAAATTTGCGTAGAATTCAACAAACCGTCTTGATCTTCCTCGAGGTATATACTGATCATCCATATTGGAAATATGAATCTTATGTTTGCCGCAAAAAAGCAAGATCTTATTTAATAATGTGTCTCATCCATCATCTCTTAATGTTTGCAACTGTTTTTTTTGTCAAATTAACAAAAGACATTACATTAACAATGTCTTGATCCTTTCTTTGAAGAGCTAGATTTAACTCATGAGTGTACCCAAATATAGTGGTCATTATGTGAAGCATTAACACAAAGTCAAATGATTCCAATGCAAACAACACACCCTGTGCCTTCACTCGATCATTTGCTTTACTCTTCCCAATTGTCAAAAGTGTAGCGACCATATCAGGATATAATGAAATAATATGCATTAATGTTCTGTGATGTGATCCCCAATGAGTGTCTCCAGGCTGACTCAAACGAAGCTCTTGATTCAAACCTGATCCAGTTTTCAATTCACCATATTCTATTGCCCTGGCAACCATTTGAACTTGACTTTCTCTAAGCATTTCATGTCGCTTACAAGACACTCCAATCATATTTAATAAAGTTGCAATTGCTTCAAAAAACCATTGGCATGCATCATTAATCTTAGCAACCGTAACTTGTGTTAACTGAAGTTGATGAGCAAAACAATGAATGTAGTATGCACATGAATTTTCCCTCAAAATTAAACTTTTAAGACCATTTATCTCACCACTCATATTACTTGCCCCATCATATCCTTGCCCACGAATTTTAGATAAGTTCAATGAATGCTCCATTAGCAAAGATTCAATTCCAGATTTAAGTGACAATGCAGTCATCTCCTGAACATGCACAATACCAAGAAATCGCTCTATTAACCTCCCTTTTTTGTCCACATAACGCAAACAAAGAGCTAGTTGCTCTCTATGTGACACATCACTAGATTCATCGGCTAGAATAGAAAAGTAACCATCATCAAGCTCTTGCATAATAATCTGGGTTATTTCCTTTGCACAAGCATTAATTATATCTTTTTGGATTGATGGAGCAATCAACTAGTTGTTTTTCGGGGCATTTTTTAAGACATGTTTACCAATTTTTTCATCAATATCTGTCAGCCACTGCAGAAGTGCAAGAAAATTTCCCTTGTTAAGTGAATCTTGGCTCTCATCATGACCACGCAGGGACAAACCTTGACGCAAGAGAAATCTTAAGCATTTAAGAGAAGCAACTAAGCGTGTTCTATGCTCACACTTACTAGCGTCTGATTGTTTATCAAGAGCAACAATGATAGACTTCTTGGGTTCTTTTAGAGCTTGAAATTTTTGTAATGCTAGCTGATGAGTACTATTAATCTTTCCTACATATTTTTGGAATCCTTCAGGTTTGTTCCATGACTTATATCCTCCACCAGTGACAAAAGCATCACCCCCAACAGCAGTAGTTGCAACATCATTCTTGAATAAGTAACACACAAAACAAAATGCAGCATCCTTTGCAACACTATACTCAGGCCAATCATACATATCAAACCAAGCAACAACAAACCGACGATCCCGATCTCCCATTTTTCTCTGAGGAAAAGAATAACCTTTTGGTTGGCATAGACCTCTTAATATATATGTTTTCCTTATCGCCTCTTGATCCTTTAACGGAAAGGTAGATATACTTTTTATTAAACCTGGATCATGTGAAAGCAACTCCACATCATATTCACAACCAATAACAATATCTTGAGTTGGCACAGGGGACACGTTTATAATATCTTCGGATGGAGAAGGGGCAATCTCCTCATTTTCACTTTCATGCGGTGATGGCAAATGAGACTCTTTAGATTTTAACTTCTTTTGAAACATAGACGCGATGAGACTAGTTCTCTTCTTCGGACCCTCCATTTTCACTTCTAGATCAAGTTATAGAATAACATTAAAAATTTGGAAGATTATCGAATAAAAGGATATAACAAAAATCTATATACTCTGCTTGACCCTCTACCGGTCAATACTACAGAGTATCCCTAAAAACATTCATTACAGAGTCTATCATGCTTTGCTTAGCCACTAGTTGACTAATACCTTAAAGCACACCTAAAATATATAATAAATAAATACAAAATAAGATATAGATGTGGGGAGTTACCTTTAGAGGAGAAGCAATAAATCCAATTTTGTAGTTTCCTTTACTACGAATTTTTCTGTAATAACAGAATGAGGAGATTCAAGTCATGTAAGTAAAGAATAATGGTGCGTCCAAATCAGATTAGCACAATGGTGCATTGGTGCGTCCAAACCAGATTTCTGGACTGAAATTTCAGTCCATAAACCAGATATATGGACACATTTGTAGTTCAGTCCAGATTTCTGGACTGAAATTTCAGTCCTGAAATCTGTCCAGATTTTTGGACTGAAATTCAGTCAAGAAATCTGATTTCTGGACTGAATTTCAGTCGAGAAACAAGAAATTTGGACACATTTGTAGTTCAGTCCAGAAACTAGAAATGTGGACATTTAGAGGAACTAGAAATGTGGACATTTCAGTCCAGAAACTAGAAATGTGGACATTTTAGAAGAAGAAGAAGATGGGGGATACCAACACGGGGATACCAGCACGACAGCACGAATTGGAATGGCGATCTACCTCGGCCTAGCACGGGAGTACCTAGGGCACGAGAATGGCAGAGGGTGGTAAAATTCCTCGGCCTGGCACGGGAGCACCTAGGGCACGGGAATGGCGGAGGGGGGTAAAAATCAGGGCACAAGAATGGCGGAGGGGTGGTAAAATTTGCGGGTTAAAAAAAATTTGAGGGGGCACCGGGCTAGGCGAACCAAGTCTAATAAGACTTTCCAAAAAATTTGGGGGGGGGCACGTGTCCCTGTGGCCCCCCTGTAGATCCGCCCATGTCCTTAGGCCCCCTAGGCTTGGACCAGATCGTCCAGAACCCAAGCATAACCAGGCTTTTTTCGGCAAGGCACAGGAGGGCTTTCTCGGCTCAATCTTTTTAGTCACCTCTACAACGGACGACAGAATGATGCTGTCAACTTGTGGGAATTTTTTTGGAATTGGTCTCCGTTCCTAAACATGTGTCAGGGTGAAGGGAAATGGTGACACATGGTGACACATGGTGACATGGTGTAATCTATTCAAAAACCTGATATATCAATTTTTTAAATTTCAAACGAGAAGTCATTCATTCACAATATGTGTTGTTTTCTTTGTTTGTCTTGTGGTTCTCCACAGAGATCATTCACTTTAAACTTGTCAGTGTTGTCTTCTATTAGCAGAAATTTCAACTATAATTGTCAGAATAAATTCATTCGTGAGCTCCACTATTTGCTCCTTTTTTTACCGTTAGGATTTTATTTTCCGGTTAAGATTTTTTATTCGTAGCTTAAAACGATTCAATTGTTAGTGATGATCATCTTGTTTTAAGGTAAGGATTATTTTATTGTAAGCCCCCACTATTAGAAAAAATCTCTTGATTTAATATATCATATTAAATAAGTGATTTAGGAGAAGTTCTATAAAATGTATAAGAATGTTTTTTTGTAATCTCTATGTAAGGGAAAGCTAGTAGAATTGAAAGCTGAAGAAAGCTAATACAAAATGTCGAGAATGTTCCGTACATCGAGATGTATTTGACGTACATCGAAAGCAAAGATAGTATGTGTTGAATTGTATGAAGTCTTAGCAGAAAAAATCGAAGCTCAACATAAAAGAAGTCAGCTTAAATCGATTTCTATATACAAAGAAATCATCGTACATGTAGAATTAAACGACAATTTGATAGACTTATGTAACAGCCAAGGGATGCGTGTCCATATAATAGTGGTTAAATGATATGTAATTGCCTAATTAGTGTTATAAATTGGGGGTGATTGCTTGTAATCAGGGATTATGAAAAGTTTTAATAAAGTTGTTGTTCATCTTGGTTTTCCCGACACACTCTCTTCTTCTCTCCAACCTCAGGCCATCTTCTCTGTCCGTTCTTCTTTCTCAGCCCGACCACCTCCTCTCTTGTCCATTCTTTTATATCATTAGTATTACCATATTCTTGACCATTACAATTGGTGCTCTCGTCTTGAGCTCTCCTCCGCTTCTTTTACCCAAGATCCGTCTCCAGTTCTTCATCAACCACCACCACCAGCATCTTCATCCTCCACCGGCTTGTTCATCCTCCATCACCGTCGGCCTAAGATTTGAGGCAGAGCCATCTCCGTTTATTGGATCAAAACATCTCCGTCATCAAGGATAGCCCTACCACAAGGGCGATCAAGCTCTTATTCCGCCTCTATTGAAAGAGTCATTGACGTTCTTCACCATCAACCACCAAAAACCTCCTCTGTAACCCTGCAAAAACAAAAACAAAAAGAGAAAAGAGAACAAAAAATCACCACCACCTCTGCCACGCTGCTGAGCCGCCAACGCCGCTGCGCTGCCTCCGCCGCTCTACTCCTCCGCCTCCTCCGCCGCCTCCGCCGCCTCCGCCGCCTCCGCCGCCTCCGCCGCCTCCGCCGCCTCCGCCGCCTCCTCCGCCTCCGCCGCCTCCACCGTCTCCGTCGCCTCCGCCGCCTCCGCCTCCTTCGCCGCCTCCGCCGCTGCCGTCCGACAACTGTTGCAATTGCTTCTCTAGTGTAGATCACCCAAACGTTCAATTTTGCTCTGTTGATGGTTGTTTGTGGGGAAAAAAGAGAGCCATTTAAAAATAAAATAAAAGAGAAATCACACCTGTGATTCTGTTGTTAAAAAGGAACCACTATCTCGTCTCAATCTTGTCGTAATCAATAACAAGATCCTGTAGAAATTTATCCTACAGTAGTTCGAAAGAATTTGATCACAACAAAAATCAAGATTCATCATCAATTTACCAATCTTCTACAATGGATGACTTATATGAGGTTATTGAGGCCTTTAAACAAAAGATGTTACATAGTTTTGATGTTCTTGAGCAAAGCATGGATAACAATTATCAACACCTCATTGACACCACGCGACAATAATTTTCTGTACTTCAACACTCTACATTGACCTTGCAAAAAAAAAGAGCAGAAGATAAATCAAAGTTTGCAAAGACTTGACGAGATAAGGCTTTTTCTTGATGAGGAAGAGGCACAAACTTCTCTTCCCATAGTTCTTGAGAAACAAATTCCAACAGTCGTCAATTCACCGCCAATAAGAATAGAGGATGATCTCAATACATGTCTTCATGAACCAATCAATGTTACCACTGAATCAACTATGCCGTCTCAAAATGATTTGCAAAAACTTAATGATATAAGTCTTGTTCTTGATGAGGAAGAGAAACATGCTTCTCTTCTCATAATCTTTGTGGAGCACCTTCCAACATTCAGCAAATCATCGCCAACAATAACTAAAGATGTTCAACGCAAAGATCTTGCACAAATCAACGAGCCACCAATGCTAGCAGAATATGATTTTGTGTTGTCGTCTTGCACCGCCGCAATCAAGAATAATCATGAGGATGTGTTAGAAGAGCATTATTTTGTGACATTTTTGTCCATGATAGCTCCAACTGAATTCGTTTTGAACAATCAAGGAGCAACAAGAAATCAAGTGTTTGATCCTGGCGGAAATAATCTTTCAAGAAATAGTTCTCACATATATACTTTGAAAACATTATCAACGGTGGTTTCCATAAAGTTTGTTAGGTATTATTATGACTTAACTCTCAGATTTTTTTGTCTTCGATCCCAGTGAAATTAATTGAAGATGCTCAAATTGGGGTTTGCAGTGAAGAAATTTTTTTTAGATGAAGAAATGACGAGGATGTTGTTTTAAAAAAGCGAAGGCAATGTAACAGCCAGTGGGACACGTGTCCTTATATTAGTGGTTAAAGGATATGTAATTGCCTAATTAGTGTTATAAATTGGGGGTGATTGCCTGTAATCAGGGATTATGAATTTTTTTAAAATAAATTTGTTGTTCATCTTGGTTTCCCAACCCCCTCTCTTCTTCCCTCCAACCTCAGGCCATCTTCTCCAACCATTCTTCTTCTTTCTCAGCCCGGCCACCTCCTCTTTTGGCCATTCTTTTGTATCTTTAGTATTACTATATCCTTGATCGTTACAACTTATGTCAAATTCATCAATGAATGACAAATGAAGAAATGAGCCGATTAAGCTCATGCTTGTCTTTCAAATCTAGTCATCGGTGCTCCTCATATGAAAAGTATTATATCATATCTGAAATGTAGAAGGAATGTGATAATTCAGATGATCTCATATAAATAGAAAAAATACAAATTGAAAAAAAATGAGTGAATAAAATCTTCTTATTCAAACAAAAAGATCATCATTTTCTCATCACCCTGACATACTCAAGAAGGAATTATCTTTTCTTTGAGTTTTTTTTTCTAATTTCTCTTTTTGTTCTTTGATGTGAAAAGGGCTATTAGTCTTCAAGAAAAAAATGATTATCCTCACTCTGTTTTCTTCTCCTCAACAAGAATAGTTAATCAGATTTATCTCTGAAAGAATAAGGGTAGTCTAATCACCTAGGGGTGGTGAATAGGTGTTTGAGATGTATTTGCTCTTTTTGGTATTTTATGATTTATCTACCACAAAAAATCAAACACAAATCACACCGCAGAAAAATCACACAATGATTTATAATAGTTCTATATATTATGAGTACATCTACTATCTCCTCCACCTATCTAGCAGTATTCTAGACTAGGCCAACTCCTCCAATATCTCAGATTTAACAATCTTACACCTCAAAGTCCTTGACTCCTACAACAAAGAAACACAGCAAGTCCCCTACCTCAGATCCACTTCTCAGATCCTACCTCAGGTGCATATAACAACCCTACCTTAGAGTGAAAATGCTCCTACATTTAAGATTCAACAACTAAATCCTACCTCAGGTCTTCCCAAGACCCTACCTCAGGCTATCAACACAGCCCTACCTTCATGCCTCAAGGTGATCTTACACAGTAAAAGTATTTAAGGTTATTACAGAAATTTGACTCAATAATAGAATTTTACTTTGTAGCTTTAGTCTTCTTAGACTTTCTAAAATGAAATCCTTCTCCAGAATTAGCACTTAAACGATATTGGATTTGTCTTGAAAGCAAGTTCAGTGTTGAACTTTCTTGTGTGAATAAATCTTCTTGCCCTCTTGAATAAGAGCTTTCTTTTTCTTTGAGGCTTGACTTTTTCTTCTACAAAAAAACTTCCTTTATCATTGAATTACTTTTTACGTCCGACTTGTAGAGCTTACTGAGTTCATAAAATTCTTCTTCATTGGCTTGTTCGGTTAGGGTTTAATGACCCTCTCTTCTCCTTTTATAACTCTGCCTTTTCTAACGGTCGAAACATTAGAAAATCAAGTCAAACTACTTCACAAAGGAGATTGATGTGACATTTACTTTCGGACATCTGTCAGAAATCTCTCCTTTCTGTAAGTGCGCAATGATAATTTTGGCTGACAAGACAATATCGCTGTGTGATGACATCTCATACAACAATAATATACTTAGCACAAGTTTTTCTACTTCTTCTATTTCTATCACAACGATAGTGTTGTGTGAAGTTTTCTAACACAAAGATATCGTTTTGTGCTCTTTACACATCAAAACGTTATAATATATAACTTCAACTTTTCTGTACTTAGACCAATTTTGAGTTCTATACATGTTTGTTTTTGGTCTAAACTAATTTATTGATTTATTGAAGTTGACTAGCAATATGTCATGTTGAACCTACATATATCACACTAGACAAACATATAATATACGATATACTTATCATTGTATGAAGGACTTCTTCAAATATGGAATATTGTGCATGAACAATGTTCTCAACAATCTCTCCCTATTTGAAGAAATCAGAATCATGACCACTGATAAGATATATATATAGAATAACATAAATCATCACAAAGATCAACATTATTACAATAATAGAGAGACAAGAAACATCCAAAATGAAATGTAGATATATAAATATATATTTTTTCTGGCCAAAGAGTTTAAGTATTTAAATCATAAACTATATTTTCCATACATTAAGCACAACCATATTCTCATTCAACCAACTATCTGCTTTCTAGACCTTCTTTCTTTTATCCTTTCCCTATCAAAGTATGTGAATGGTTTTTGGAATATATTTGGAAGGAACTCTTAGAGGGTTTGGGTTGCTCTTATTTTCCTTGATTACCTTATTTCTAAGAATCTCTCTCTCCAGATTCTTGATCCATTTTTCTGAAGGATAAATATTATATATATTCTTTTTGATTTGAGCATACTTTAACCAGGTAGACATGAGTGAATTTGAATCATCACTCCAATATTCATAGTCTGGTTCCTTTGTATTTTCTTTTCTTCTCTTGGCCATGTATTCCTTGGGATGTATGGTTCCTTCTCTTTCCCTTCTCTTAGCACTTTGCGCATCCTGTGCATCTCTTTCCTTTGCAGCAAAATCAAACTTAGTTGGTTTATTTAGATCCAATAGTGGAAGATCGAGAACCAGCCTTGTGCCTTGAAGGACCCTCGCCAATTTATACTCTCCCCCTTTCTGGCTTCTTCAAATATTTTATGCTCTAAGTCAACCTTGGAGGCATCAATTCTGCTAGCAAGATTCTAGAAGGTATTTTCTTGATCCTATAGAACTGCAACTTTGGTGCTTTCAATATGCTCCACCACTTCAATTTGATAGTTAAAGATATATTTCTATAGATGGTTGACGCCATTTTCAATAGTCTCATATGCTCTATTGATGTACTGCTTGATACTTGTAATGTCCTAAGTGCTGGGTTTTAAATCGGCATCTATAGATCTCATTACTTTAACATTATTATGCACCACACTGGCAGCTTCATCAGACCATCTGGTGAATTTTGCATTGATATGGACTATGTCTTCCTTAATAATATTTATTTCCCCCATTAACTCACCTGCCTTCCTTTATAGCTTCATTGGCATGAGCTTTTAGTGATTTGCTCCTCTCATCTAACATTACTTTCAATGTAGCAATGATTGAGCTGGAAGAATCTTCAGGTCCTCTAGTTGTGGAAGGCCCGGGAATACGTGGTATTTCTTCAGTATTTGGCTGGGATTGGTCCTTAAGCAAATTAGCTTCTTTATCACTAATTGTAGGTGAGCTTACATCTTCATTTATCTCTGCTGAGTGCACACCATTTTCAAGAGGAATTATTGACTTGCAGAGATTTTCAATAAGATCAGATATTTTGGGTAGCATATCTACTTGATCTGGCATTTCTCACCTTTGTCAACTTTTTTTCCCGAGTGCTCATTTAGGTCATCTTGGACTACCAATTCAATATGGGTTGCATCCTCATCTTTTGGAGATACAATCATATCTTCACCTTGAGTAGGGAGCTTAATGTGAGACTTCTCCTCAATATAAGCATCACCTCCCATGCTTTCTTCAGAACCATTATCTAAGAATTTATCCAGAGTTCCTTCAATATCCTTATCAACTAGCTGTAAATTTTCTGCAGGGCATTGCCCTAGAAGGTCCTTGTTAGCCTCCCCCTTAGCTGAGGCACACTTATCCAAATCAACATTACTTTCATCCACTTGGACACTGAAGTCTTGGTGTTCAATTTCCTCCATCTGAGGTTGACAGATTAGGATCATGAATTGATTCACTATTTGTTGAATTTTTTTGAAGTGAAAGTGGAAGCCTGGGCAGACTGTCTGTGTGGTCTGTGCGGATAAAGCTGGCGACTAGCCAGGTCAGCCAGCATTCTGCAAGTTCACATGCAGTTCAGGCGGATAGGCTGTGTATCTGCGATTGGTGCTTTGGTGGAGTTCGCCATGCTGGGCGGACTGGTGTTGGAGTCCGCTTATTCCAACAGTCTTGGTAAACTTGGTGTTGGTTCCAAGTCTAGGAGAGTTTGGTCTTGTGGCACAGTGCTTGCGGACTTCCCTCCTTGTCCATCGAGTCCGGCAGCTGTCACCTTGGTGCCTTGACTGCGGACTCAGTGTGCGCTGTGATGTCCTGAGTTGTGGGGACTGGAGCTGTAATAGCATAGTTATACAGGCTGTGGTAGTATCCGTAGGGTTTGTTGATTGTGACCTCCCTAGCTTTGGTTTGGCGACAAGGCATATAGATTTCTATATCCTCCTGTGTTGCTTTATGGTGTTGTTTGTCCTGCTTGTTACGACGGACTGGTCTGTATTTACGAGGCTTGCGGATACACTCTATTCTTGATGCGAGCTCAGGTGGTGTTCCTATCATTAGGGCGGTGACTACACTCGTCTCTGTGCCTATAAATAGGACCCCCTGACACATCTACAGTAACTGAATGAACAGTTGTGCGGATAGCATTGAAGAGCCAAGGATTTGGTTCTAAGGCAGTGCGGACTCTGCGGATTGCAATCGGCAGTTTACAGCAGGTCGCTTGCGATCAGGCAGATTCTCTTCTACAACTTTTCCCAGTTCAAAAAGTTGTCCGTTCTGGCAGCTTGTTTTCAGTTCGGTAGCAGCAGATCGGTGAATAGAGTTCGGCCTTGGAATAACGGACAACCCGTGTGGCAAAGTTGCGGTTTGGCAACCTGTCAGTTTGAGCGGACTCCATAGCGGATAGCAGCAAAGTCGGCGGCTTCTCTCTTAGTCCGCACGGCTTGTTTCTTCTTTCTTTCCTTGTTGTTCTCGGGTACATCGGCGAAGCATGTCTCGCCATGTATGTCTTGTTTTGTAAAGGAGATTTTTGATATTACAAGATTCTTGCTTTACTTTATGCATTTGGTTTATTTGACTTAAGAGGGTTGAGTGTTCCTGTTCCTGCTTTTTCGTTTTCCGCGACTATCAATTTTTTTCACTATTCTCTTCTCCAAAAACTTCCTCCACAATAGAGTTTGAGGGATTTGAGTGAAGTATTGATGCACTTTCTTTAGCAGAGCTTTCATATTCACTGCTTCCTTCTTCAATAATCTCTTTACCTTTCTTTGGTTTTTGTACTTTTTTTAGAAGCCTTTGACAGCACCTTTTCATATTTTGCTAGAATTTTGATGTTCATCCTTCCCATATGATGGATTCTAGCTCTTTGTTTTTTTGCTAAAGTGATTTGGTTAAGCTGTCAGCAAGTATAAGGATAAAATTCTTCCAAGATTTGGAACTCGTATGCTATCCTGAATCTTTTGAAATAAAACTTGTGCCCAATTTGTCTTTTTGAACAGGATAACTCTAACCATAAGCTCAAACATATACTTAGAAATTATGTCAGGAGACCCTACTTTGCACAGGAGAGCCTTTCCAATAATGTCAGCTAGGAGTTTCCCTTACTGATTGAAGTGATTTCTCGTTGGGTACCCATAGGTCTGTTGAGAGTATCCACACTAGTGTAGGACATCAGTAAGATCTTACTAAGTAATTTCCTCATTTGCTTCTCTAGTAGTGAAAGGAGACAGTTTCAGTGAATTGACTAGCTTTTTGAGGTTAACCTTTACTTTTGTTCCACTGCCCGTACTCCTGACGAATTTTTGAGGATTTAAGCATGGCATTGGAGTATAACTCCAGTACTTCCTTTTTCAGAATCATATATGACACTGATAGAACAAACTATAGGTCAATGACATCGAGAAGTTTGATGACCTTCTGAATCTATTCTGGAAAAAACCAGCAAGCAATAAGTGAGGAAGATTCAAGTTATCGTAGCGCGCCCAAGCAAGTATGAGGGCCACGCAAGGACCTAAATTCTCATTCTGAGGTTGAACTGAGGAACTATAGAAGTCAGGGCTGCTAATCAGATTTTCTAAACTACATCGAGTGAAGAGTGTCTTTAGCGGTGCAGCTTTTATAAAAAGAAAATGAACCATTCCCCATGCATCTCAAAATCCATTCCTTGCTACTTCACTGCCTTTATATAGATAGTCTTCTGCCCTTGGTGCCATTGTAAGGAGAGCTTTATCATTTAATACGGTCACGAGAGACGGGGAGCACATGACGGGTTTTAGGGCAAATGTTTTTTTATATATTTTAATTCTAAACCTTTTAGCACTTATATATATGTATATATATCTATAGAACGCCACGTACCCAGAGATGTGATCAATTTCTGATCCAATGGCTGAGATTGAATTGAGAAAACTTTGACTTACAGAGCTCGTCAGATAAATATCATTTTGTGCATCATGAAGATCAAAATGATATAAACAATATAGATGCATCCTGTGTGTTTATCATATTTGACCTCTCTAAAGATCAAAACGACAAGCACACCTCCTTTGTGTGTGTCATTAGAATCCTTCTAAGTTGCCCTTGGTTAGTGACCTAACATCTACTTTTTGGTATAAATTAACAATGTATTATCATAATTAACTGATTTGACTTGACTATGCAGGTAATTTTATTCTAAACTAAGCATTCCCAATTCAATTTTAAAGAAATTGAACTTGGTTTCATCTCGATGCTTGGCTAAGATATATGCCACTTGCTTGTTAATGGAGACAAACTCAAGACAAATGTCTTCCTCCTCAACATGATCTCTGATGAAGTGGTACCTAATCTCAATATGCTTAGTCCTGTTGTGTGCCATAAGGTTATTAGTAATTGAGATGACACTTGATGAATCATAGAACATGGGTGTTCTACTTATCTATAGGTTGTATTTTTACAGTTGATGTTGTATCCTCGACAGTTGATCACAACAATTACCAGTTAAGATATACTCTAACTCTACTTTTGAGACAACAATACTGGTTTGCTTCTTGCTACTTCAGGAAACTAATCTTCTCCTAAGGAATTGGCATGTACCTGAGGTACTTTTCCCGTTTTCTTTGAAACCTTCAAAATATGCATCTGAATAACATATTAGCTCAAAATAATTATTCCTATGATACCATAGGGTAAGATGTTGTGTGTCCTTAAGATATCTTAGAATTCTCTTTGCAACTGAGTAATGAGATTCCTTAGGGAAATCCTGGTATCTTGCACAAGTAAAGCAAGGAGCCAATTATACACATGTGCATGGTCTCATCAAAATGTTTCCCTTTCTTATCCTTCTCTAGGGATATATTTAACCCCGTATAAGTTTTCATGGTGGGGGCACTCTCCATACCAAATTTCTTGATAAACTCCCTAGTGAACTTAGTCTAAGAGATGAATATTCCATCATCAAACTGTTTCACTTAGAGACTTAAGAAATACTTAAGATCTACTATGTTGCTCATCTCAAATTCCCCTTGCATCAGGTTAACAAACCTCTCGCAAAGGTTATCATCTGTAAACCTAAATATGATATCATCAACATATATTTGGACTATGAGACTCTTGTCCTTTACCTCCCTTAGGAATAATGTTTTATCTATTTTCCCCCTTGAGAATTAATACTTAATGAGGATAGTAGACATGGATTTCATACCAAACCCTTTGGGCTTGCTTTAACCTATAAAGTGATTTTCTAAGAAAATAAACAAAATCAGGATGAGTTGGATTAACAAAACCTGATGGGTGCTCTATATATATGGGTGCTCTATATATATACTTTCTCTTTTAGTTCACCAATTAGAAAAGTTGGCTTCACATCCATTTGGTAGACCTTGAATCTATTTTGGAAAATATATGCAAGGAACAACCTGATTGCCTCTAGCCATGCTACTAGTGTAAATGCCTGGTCAAAATCATTACCCCATTCTTGTCTATATCCTTTTTGCTAATAGTCGTGTCTTGTTCTTCACAATAACACTATTCTCATCCATCTTGTTCCTAAAGACCCATTTTGTGCAAATTACACTGTGCCCTTAGGGTCTTGGAACCAACTTCCACACTTTGCATCTTTTGAAATGATGTAGTTCTTCCTGCATGGCTATTATCCAGAATGGGTATTTGTTTGCTTCTTCAAATTTTCTTGGTTCCACCTGGGAGAGGAAGCTCAGAAACATAACTTCATTGCATATTTTACTTCTTGTGGTGACTCCCTGGCTAGCATCCCCAATGATCAAATTTTTGGGGTGATCTTTTAGATTTCTAGTAATTGCTTGTGTTCCTATTCCAGCTTCAGCCTGCTGAGTCACTTCTATAGCTTCCTGTGCTTCACCTAATGGTTGACCTTCTTCATTGATATTTGCATCAGGTGAGGTGATCTCACTTGCAATGGGCTTGTCATTTATAGATAGTTTTGTTGGGTTTTACTATACACCATAACACTTGTGCTCAACAAAATTAGGGAACAAGGAAGCCCAAAAGAAATACTGATCTTGCGATGAACATTGATCAAGAAGTAACATTGTAGTAAATAAAATAATACCTTTGCAGGATTGAGTAAATACTCAACCAAGGTGCTCCAAAGAAGTCCGACGAACACTAGCGGCTGGAGTTCCGAGCGTAGAATTGTGTCCATGCCTCTAACAGATATCGACATGAGCACGGGGAACCCTTAGAATCTTTTCACACAAGATCTAGGTTGGAAGAAGGTATGAACTCAACGTATCCACAGTTTGCTAGAATCGTTAAAGGAGAGGAGGCAACGATGAAGATGAAGCCAAAGGAAACACTTTCCGGTGACACCAGCAGATCAGCGAGCAGTCGGCGGAAAGGAGCGACGATCGCGACCTAGGTGGAACAGTTTTATCGGTGAAGAATAATCGTCGTTCTCAGTCTCACTCGATTAGGTTTGAAGAAATGAGAACACCCATTCAATTTACTGTTTATATCATATATATACAGAAGACTGAAACATTTAATACCCGCAGACCACGCCGAACCGGACTTAAAAGGATCAAGCCGGAGTAATCAGAATTCGTCGAAATTATACGTTGATATTTGACGAATCAAAAGGCCATTCGTTGAAATAACACCTAAATATCTGATGAATCCAGATAGAACATACCGTCCAAGCAGCAAGGCGAAATTTGACGAATCGAAGTCTAATTCATCGAAATTGTCATCATTATACTCGACGAATCCAAGACAGATTCGTTGAGTTGTCATGACGATACTCGACGAATTCAAACCTATTCATTGAAACCTCAAGACTATACTCAACTAATTGCTCCTTGGGTCTTCCGACCACTTACTTGATCACCTATATTCATAACATAGGTCCCAGAATAAAAAACCTTCAAACCCAGAAAGTCATAGGCTTGGTCTTTCACTCATATCACATATGAGCAAGGCCAACACAAACCTTTCCAACTTCTCCAATACTCTTATGTGCGACCCCATAGGCTCATATTGCATTGACAGTGAGACTACGTGTTTGACCACTTCTAGATCACAATGGTAACACTATCAAGTTCTTTTATCCTTAGTTATGTACCTACAACATTAGGAGAACTAGACGAGCCCTTGTAGATCTGGCTAGTCTTATAATATACAACATGAATTGATTTTTCAACAACTTGAGTTTTCTTTTTGAATACTCTATAGGCTCTTCTATGAGAGCAGTATCCAACAAAAATACCTACACTATATTTCTCTACAAACTTTATTAGATAGGATTTTACATTATTTAAAATGAAACATTTGCCTCCAAAGATTCTAAAATAGGATAAAATTAGTTTTCTCCCTTACATCAATTCATACAGAGTCTTCTTGTGATCTTTGGTGATAAAGGCCCAATTCAAGACATAACATGTTGTGTTGACTTCCTCAGTCCAGAAATATTCTTGCAATGAAGAATCACTCACCATGGTTCTTGTTGCCTCAATAAGAGTCATGTTCTTTCTCTCAGCCACTCTATTCTGTTGTGGAGTTCTGGGAGAAGAGAATTCTTGAGAGATACCTTGTTCTTGACAAAAATCTGTCATATCACCAGATTGAAATTCTATTCCATGGTTACTCCTTACTTTGACCAAAGTACAGTCCATTTCATTCTGAAAAGACTTGACAAATGTCATGAAGATATTAAGAGTATCAGACTTATTTCTTAGGAGGAAGACCCATGTAAATATAGAGTGATCATTAACTATCATATGAGTGTATAACTTCTTTAACACCTCCCCTGCAATGAATATATAATATGGGTACGGCCGGGGCCCCATAACATATATACGACACAACTTTATTATTATAAAGCGATATAAAAGTACTTTCTATCTCAAAACTCAGAATACAACACAACGAAAACACTAAAATAGAAAATAAAAGTTGTCCACGAAATATAGGAGTACAAATGACTTTATGGTCTTACATCAATTAGATGTCCAAAACATTACCAATACTAATCAGTAATGTGCAAAAGCACTTCTAGGCTACCTCGACATGCAAGCCAGAAAATAGTGAAAGAAACATGACATGCAAAGAAGCAAAAAACAACAGGAGGAGGTACACTTCATGAGGCTTAGGCCTTTTTGGCCGGCGTGATCTTTGCCCTTTAAAAATTTGTTGTAATGTGGGTCAGCAAAGGCTGACCTCAACTGTGTAACCAACACCCCTCCTCCCGTCCGTACCTAGCGGACCCCGGTGCACTCCATCACCCTGTAGGTCAGCACTTCATATTCATATGTAATAAAAAAATAAACTAACATAGAAAACCATGGGATTTGGTGTCTCAAACATAAAACACGTTTCAATGTTAAGCATGCAAATAAAAGGAGACTACAATGTAGCATGTATGCAAACTTGGGTTTCTCCTAAGGTACCCTATAGCGCGTATGATTATAAAATATCATCACACATCATCACATTACAATAATATTCATGGGTACTCTCATTTCCCCAAAGGCATACAAATCCAAGGACAAGAACTCTCGCTAAGAACCCACCCACACATGGATCACAACACCATCGAGCTTGTCCATCTGCTCCTTCGTTCTTGTCAATTTCACCAAGCACACACAACCAATGCTAAGTACTCTCGCTTGGACTCCACTCGCACATGGATCACAACACCATCGGGTTTATCCAAAAGCACATATGTTCTCGTCGGTTTCTATATGTGGGGACTTGTCTTGCCAGGACACCCTCCATATGTGAATTACAACATCACGGGGTAAGCTAGCCGAACACAAATACAAAGTTACGCCTTCACAAACAAATGGATATCACAATCCATCACTTACATTTCCCCACTCTAGCCAATGTTCGTTCTCATACGAAACTAAGGGGAATCACAACGGTGTCTTCACTACGATCAGATTTCTAGAAAAATCCCTAAAATGCATGTCAATCAACATTACCGAATCAGACCACCAATCGCGATAACGGTTTCACCCGCAATGCTAATCCACTATCAGAGCAGAATTCTAATGCAAAACATTACAAGGATGGACTCAATTGACCCGATGACTCTTCTTAAACCAAGGAGACCCAGATCCCTCTCACTCGAGAGATCTGGTGCAAAATTTGTAATAAAGAAAAGCTAAAAAGAAAAGGTGCCATGCACTCATCCTAAGGCCGAGAGGAGAGGTGTTTTTACCTTGCAAAATCTCTTCCTAGCCATAAGAAATTGGAATAACATGGATGAACGTGTTCACCTTGAAGCCATCTCCAAAGATCTGGTCTTGGATCAGCAAATGGAGCTCCGTAGCTCCAATAATGGCGAATCTAAGTCTTCTTACTCCCCAGCTCCATCCCTCTCTTAAGTCACTATGGTCACGATAGACTTGGGAAAAAAGAGGATAGAATTCCCTCTGCCCTAAATAGGGCTCTCGGCTAAAGATTTGGGTCATTGGATCAAGTCCCAAGAAGATCGGGTGGCCTGAAAATCCTAATTGCAAAAATAGCTTGTGATACTTAAAAAGAACCCGCTCTGGTTCAGGGAGTTGAGTGAGCTCGACGCCTAGCTAGTGAACATGACGCCCATCTATTTAACTCTAGGCATCGAGTTAACACAACATCCAACTCTAGTCGTCTAGTGAATACGATGCCATATATGATGACAAACTCCCGGCGTCGAGTGAACACGATGCCATACATGACATATTTTGAGTTCACACAATGCTTTTACCTATGTCATTTGACCAAGGAAAAAGGTGTTGGGTTTTGCTTGGGTGGCACAACACATTTGTGCGCGCAATAGAAATAGAGAATAAGAAAACCTAAAGAGTTCAGGTTTGGAAAAATTGATGGATCAAGAACTAAAGCATGCTGTAATAAAATTACCTTTGAGAGATTGAGTCTATACTCAACCAAGATGCTCTAGAAAATTCTAGCCGGACACTGGCGGCTGAGTCTTGAGCACAGAATTGTGTCCGTACCTCTACAGACAGTCCACACGATCGGTAGAACCCACAACAACTTGTCGCACAAGCGCTAGGTTGGGAGAGGACACTCAGCGTCTCCACAGATTGCTAGATTTGTTAGAGGAGTGGCAGCGACGACACTCGTCGGGATCGGGATCGGCGACGGTGACGGGATCAGCGAAACGGCTTCCGTCGGGATTTTAGGGTTTCGGTCTTTCACACAGTAACTGCTCGTGTGCTTAGACAAAAAGACTAATCGCATCACCCATAAAACCCTAAAACTGTTCCTATTTATACCCAAGGAATAAACAGAAGAGTTCTCGCCACTATTGGCAGACCCAGACTTAAAATCCAGAAATTTGGCCAGTCAACGCTTGACTCGACGAATCGTCAAGTATCTATAGCATACATGATGAATCGTCGAGTATCATCATATACTCGACGAATCATCGAGTATCCATAGGATACACGACGAACTCAACGCCTACCTTCAGCCGAATCAACATTTGATATTCGACAAAGGCGTTGAATGGACTCAATGCTATCAATGCTTTCTGCGCCATGGCGTTGAGTGCACTCAATGCCTAAGGCCAGATTGGTTGAATGGCGTTGAGTGAGCTCAACGCACTCAATGCCTAAGGCCAAATTCATCGAATGGCGTTGAGTGAGCTCAATGCACTTAATGCCTAAGAATCAGATCCATCAGTCAACACTTTGACTCTACGAATCATTGAATGGACTCAATGCACTCAACGCTTAAGTGCAATACTCGACGAATCAACTCCTTGACTCGACGAATCATTGAATACACTCAACTCACTCAACGCCACCATTCGACGAGTTAACTCTTAACACAACGAAGGTGTTGAGTGGTCTCGACACACTCGATGCTTTTGCCATAGAATATTTTAAGTCCTTTTCAACTCATCATATGAGCTATACCATATAGATCCATTCTCCAAACTCCCCACCCTTAAAAGAATTTTGTCCTCGAAATTTAAGTGCTACAAAACATAAAGCATTCCTTACACAAACAGTTCTGGGAAGTCTTCCCGCATTGTTTGCTCATGCTCCCAAGAGAATTCGTCCTGCCCGAAATTATCCCAATACACCTTCACGAGCTTGACTTCTTTATTACGCAAGAGTCAGATTTCTGAATCCTCCATGGAAATCAGACGAACCGTCATCCTCAAATCGGCTGCCACCGACACTGACTTCGACTTGACCACATCACACGACTCCACTAAGGCTTTCCTCAGCACCGAGACATGGAAAACATCGTGTAGTCCACTCAGCTCTTCGAATAATGCCAACCGATAAGCTGCTTCACCTATGCGCTCTGTAACCTTGAATAGACCTAAATACCTCGGAATCAATTTCTTGAGTCATCAAATCCGTGAAACTCCTTTGAATGGCTTGATCTTCAAGTAGACCATATTGCCCACTGTAAACTTCATATGTCTGTGACACGCATTAAAATATTTTGCATGCTGATCCTGAGTAACATTCATGCACTCCTGGATCGTTTGAACTAACTCACAATAATCCGCCACTGCTTCTTTTCCCAAAAGTTGGGTATCTCCCGCCATAATCCATGACGGCGTTCGACCACGCCTACCATACAATTCTTCATACGGCTCCATCTAAATTCCCACTTGGAAGCTATTGTTGTAGGAAAACAAAACCATAAATAGGTGGTCTTCCAATCCCTTGCCAAAATCAAGAACACACATCCTCGACATGTCTTCTAAAGTACGATTCATCCTCTCCGTTTGACTATCATTCGGTGGATGGAATGCTATACTGAACTTAAGCTTGATGCTCAAGCTCTTCTGCATTAACCTCCAATCTTTGGACGTGAACCACCCATCTCGATCACTAAAGATACTCTTTGGAATCCCACACAACTGTTGAATGTTTCGAACATAGATCTCCACTAGATTTTTTACGCTATCTTCCTTACGATTTGGAATGAAGTGAGCCACCTTAGTCAAGCGATCCACAATCACCCAAATCGCATTGTTACCCTACGGAGACCGAGGAAAACCATGCACAAAGTTCATGGAGATGTCGTCAAATGTTTACTCGGGAATAGGAAGGGGCTTCAGGAACCCGCCCGACCTCTGACACTCAGCCTTCACTAATGCAGAAGTATGGCATTGGCTCACATACAAATATATATCCCGCTACATCCCAGGCCACCAAAAGGATTTCTTCATATCCAAGTACATCTTTGTACAGCCCAGGTGAATGGAGTAATTTGTAAAATCGGGCTCAAACATCAACTCCTCATGGAGCTTGTCGAAATTCTGTACACAAACTTTATCATCCTTATTTAAGATCCCATCAACCATATCTAAGGTACTGCCCTCACCTTTCCGAGCTTCTATCACTAATGGCTGGAGCTCTGCATCCACACTGGTCACCTCCCGAATACGATCAGAAAAAGTCACATTGCAACTCTATACAGTTCAATCGAGCCACGCTAGACTCCCCTCTAGCTACACAAATAAGGCCATGGGACTCAAAGTCCCGCACCAACCGCTCATCATGAGCTTCAATCTAGTTCCCTTGCCCAGAATATTTCATAATCAAGGCATCAAACACAACGTTGGCCTTGCCTAGCATGTACTAAATCTCTATGTCATAGTACCCAAGGAACTCGACCCACCTGCGCTACTGCATGTTCAAATATTTTTGATCCAAGAGATACTTTAGACTTTTGTGGTCCATGAAGATCTCCGCCTTTTCACCATACACGTAGTGTCACCATAACTTTAATGCAAAGAATACTGCCGCTAGCTCCAATTCATGGACGGGGTAATTTCTCTCATGATGCTTCAACTATCTAGACCCATAAGCTATCATGCTGCCATACTGCACAAGCACACAACCTAAACCCCATACTGATGCATCACTTCAAATCTAAAATCCCTCAGTCCTACTAGGAAGACTTAGGATCGGAGTCGACGTTAACCTTTACTTCAAGATCTCGAATGCTCGGGCGTACTCTAACATCCACACAAACTTCTGATCCTTATGAGTAAGCGAAGTGAGGGGCAATGATTTTCGCGGAAAGTTTTCCACAAACCTTTTGTAGTACAAGGATAGTCCAAGGAAACTCTTGACTTTCGCTACGCTTCTCAGAACTGGCCAATCCTTGATGGCCTCAACTTTCGTTGGATCCACCTCCACTCCATCACCACTAATCACATGGCCCAAAAATGCCACCTTTTCTAACCAGAACTCGCACTTCAAGAACTTAACAAAAGCTGGTTCTCCATTAGGATATGCAAGACCACTCTTAAGTGAGTCTGTGCTCCACCTCCAACTTGGAATACACTAGGATGTCATTGATGAACACTGTTTGGTATTGTATCCACAATGTACCTGATTTGAAGAAGCCCCTGAACAAGCTAAGTTGAATTGACAATGTATTTGATGATTTTCTATCAAGTTGTGCTTGCAGCTATTCCATGCTAAGTACACACCAATGTAGGGGTGTAGTGGGTCAATATACACGGGTCTGCGCAACGTAATCCCTTGTTGAGCAGATCAGTGTGTTGACTCATGTGTGCTCTCTCTATTGGAGTGTACTTATTTTCAAGTATAGTGTTAAGGCAGATCAAGAGCAGAAGAAGGAGCAAAGAAGGGTCAAAGACCAAGTCTTCGTTTGAAGGAAGAGAAAATTCTTCTAAGTCAAAATTGACGGGAATCACTAAGTGATTCTCTCCGAACTTCGACGAGAATCGTTTGTGATTCCCGCCGATTCGGTGAGAATCAATCTGCATTACCGCCGACCTCTTCCGGATGACTGTTTTCCTAAAGGAATTATGCTAAGGCAGAATCGACGGGAATCACCAAGTGATTCTCGCCGACTTCGACGGGAATCATTGTGATTCCCGCTGAATCGACGAGAATCAGTTTGCATTCCCGCCGATTCCCACCAGCTGACAAGGTTTCCAACTAGAATTCGGCCAAAGCAGAATCGACGGGAATCATGAGTGATTCCCGTCGACTTCGATGGGAATCACCAACGATTCTCGCCGATTTTGCCTTAGGCAATTTTCGTCTGTTTGCTGGACCGAACAAGAGACCGTGCACTATTTCAGTCGGGGCTAGGATTTCTCCTTGTGGGTCCCACAACGGTCATTAGGGTTGGCTCGAGTATATATACATGCATATTTTGAAATTCTACAGAAACTCATTCACGCAAAATCAAAAAGCCGACGCCGTGCCCTAGCAGATCGCGGAACGTCGCCGATCGCTGTCACCGCTCGCAAGCTAGTCGCCGACGCTGATCTCAGAGGTTCTCTGATCTTTTGACGACAGTACCGAGGCAAGACAAGTGTCACATGCATCTCTCTTGAGATCTCCTGTCTCTCGATTCGTTGAACGAGGTTAGTTCTTCATTCCGAATCGATTGAGACGACTGATCCGACTGAGATCGTTCGTAGACCTTGCTTGCTTCATCAAGAAGTTTGGATCTACAAAGTATCGCCGCCACAATCGCTTGCCGCCGCCGATCTTGATAAGATCCTCTACAAAAGAGAACTCTGGTCGTGGATTCTTCGTTACTTTCAAGAAAGCTTCAACGAACAAAGAAGGACATCAGATTCTCCAAAAGCCTTGTATGTATTTTCTTACATTCAATTTTTGATTTGTTGTAAAGGAATTTTTATTCCTAGTTGTAAGGGTTGGGTGCAACCCGTGGTGGTGGAGTAGTGAGTCTTTTAATTGGAAGGGTTCCTTCCGTAGTGTGAGGATTGGATTTCAATCCGTTTGGAGAAGTTACCGAGTCGTCCCTTGGTAGGAGATAGGTTGAAGGGGGAAAGTGGACGTACCCAAATCGGGGAACCACTATAATTTCTTGTGTGTTTTCTGTGCTGTGTTTGTTTATTTGTGCAGGTAAATTTTATTCCGCAAAAGACTGCACGATACCTATTCCCCCCATAGGTGGATTTAGTCGACACTAGATACTTTCAAGTGGTATCAGAGAGAGGTTACTCGTCAATAAGGTTAACACCTTGAGTAAGATCCTATGTCTAGTGTCAAGAGCAAAGAAGATCTCGGGAATGGACGGACTCAAGTATTCAGGAAAGATCCCAGTGTGCACCAGGCTAAACTTTCCCATTTGGAAGGAAAGGATCAGGTTCTACATGGAAGCAGTCAACCCTCAACTCTTCATGGTAGTGGAGGAGGGACCTTATATCCCCACTAAGGCCTCCACCATTGATCCGACCAAGATGGTGCCGAAGAAGCTCTCCGAAATGGATAAGGATGAGATGGTGCTAGTGGTCTAGACAAGAAGGCTCAGAACATTCTTGTCAGCGTCGTCGATGACTCCATGATGCAGAACTTCAGCAACTACAGGACTGCCAAGGACATATAACACTGCCTGATCATTCTGATGGAAGGCACAGATGAAGTAAGGGATGATCAAAGATCCCTTCTGAATTAGAAGTATGAGGCCTTCAGGCAAGGTCCCAAGGAAGAAATCAGAGTGACTTTCGAGAACTTCCTGAAGATCCTCAATGCCCTTAAGGGGTATGGAAGAGTGTTCACCGATGGTGAATTAAATGACAAATTCCTTAGATCCCTTACTAAGGAATGGGACACCAAGGTCTGCGCCATCAGAGAATTTTGCAAGATGGCAGAAACTGATCCCCAGATTCTGTTTGGGAAGCTTATGTCCTATGAGCTTCAGCTGAACACCAGAAAAGCTAAAGAAGAAGCCGATAAAGCCGCTGCCAAAGAAAAGACTGTAGCCCTGAAAGCCAATCACTTAAGGAAAGGCAAGGGTGCAGCCTAGTCCCACTCTTGGAAAAAGGATGAGGAAGAAGACTCTAAGCCATGCTCTTCCGGATCAGAGCTATCTGAAGAAGAATTCTCCCACATCACTCGAGAGTTCAAGAAGTTCCTCAAGATGAGGAATCAAAGATAGAGAGACGACTCCTCCTCCAGACATCAGAAGAAGAATTACTCTTTTGACAGGTATGAACCTAAACAGAACAAACATCGCTCTGCTGACATTATTTGCTTTGGATGCAATAAGCCAGGCCACGTCATTGCTGACTGCCACCAAAGAAAGAGAGATAAGGGGAAGGGAGAGGAGCACAAGTCCTCTAGAGATAAGAAGAAGGAGAGGAGCTACATTGCCAAAAAGCCAAAGACACTGAGTGAATTTGATTCGTCAGACTCTAGTGATGATGAGGAAGCCTACTTCGGGCTAATGGGTCGCTCTGACTCAGAAGGAGACTGCCCCCATTTACTGGGAAGGTAAAAGATCGTACCCCCCTCTCTGACTCTAACTCTGAGTCTCCTGATGATTATCTCGAGGACATCCCATCTGCCCATGAAGCTGAGCTCCTCGAAAAGTATGAGCTTCTGCTCAATACTTTTGAGGAATGTCGCAAGAGATTGATGGCTCAGAAAAAGGAAGTCAAATTCATTAAGGCTAAGGGTGTGTCCCTAAGAGAAGAGATCACTAGCTTGATTTCTCTCCGACAGGAACACCTGGACCTTACTTCTGAGCACTCAGAGTCTCTAAGGCTCCATGACCAAAAACATGAAGAAATCAATAAGTTGGAAGAATAGCTTGCGGCAGAAAGGAAGATTGTCAAAAGCTTCTCCATTCCCAAGACCATTCTTCCTCTGGTTGATGAATTCTCTGCTCAGGCTAAGGGGGCTGGCTTAGGGCATGTGAGTGTGCCTGGTAAATTATCCAGAAGAAACAAAAAATAGAGAAAAAATAAGGCTACTAAGAAGGCCTCTGCTGTAGAAAAGGGAAAGGCCCCACTCGATCATGTTACATTCAGAAAGCCTTGCTTTCCTTGCAATGAGCATGACTTTGAGTCAACCTATGGCCACTTCTTCCGGCCCTCGGTTGAAAAGCCCAAGAGCCGGTATGATGGTTGGACCTTCCCCCGAAACTACGGTGAGAGTGTCTTTAAGGCAACTTATGAGGAAATCCAAGTGGAGAATTATGGCCACTTCTCTAGCGGCCATAATAGGAAGCAGGCACCAAAGGCTAAGCCTGTTATACTGAAGGAACAAGAAGTGAAGAAATCGTGTGACTGCTATCATCATGATGCCTCCACCTCCAGATCCAAGGCCTCGGATGGACCCACCGTTCCAAGGGTGAAGCAGGAGCCTAGGAAACGGTACAATAGGTTTGACTGTTGGTGCTGTGGCAAAGTTGGTCACTTTGCCGTGGATTGCTGGTTTAATCCAAGATTCAACGAGACTCCTCATGTTAGCAATGCGAGGCCGACCACTCGTAGGGCTAACCACCCGAGGGGGAGTGTGCTAACAAGGAATCTAGGACCCAAGTTCGATTGGGTTCCTAAGGGAAACTAATTCTGTTTTGCAGGTATGTCCAAAGGCCACCAAAACGCCTATCTGGTACTTGGACAGTGGATGTTCTCGGCATATGAATGGGACAAGAAGCCTGTTGCGTGATTACTCCCCAGTCAAAAATGGACCCAAAGTCATCTTTGGAGGATCTGATCGAGGAGTCACCAGAGGTTATGGTATGATTTCCAACGGTGTATTCTCTATCACTGACGTGGCCTATGTTGAAGGGTTAAACCATAACCTGATCAGTGTAAGCCAGTTGTGTGATAAAGGATACGGCGTTAAGTTCTACAAGGATAAGTGCTTGATAATATCGTGTGCCTCTTCGGAGATTGTATTAACTGGCATTAGGAGCAGAAATATCTTTTGCTTAGATTTTCTTAGCTTAGACTCTTCTACCCCTGTGTGCCTAGTAGCAAAAGGCAGTGCATCTCTTTGTGAACAATGGCACAAGAGATTAGCACATATTAATTTCAAGACAATTAATATGTTGTTTTCCAATAATTTAGTAAGGGATGCCCCTACTATTAAGTGCATCAAAGATAGTCCTTGTCCTGCATGCCAGAAGGGCAAATAGATTCGGGCTACCTTTAAGGGCATTGCAGACAAAGACTCCTCCAGATGTCTTTATCTTCTACATATGGACTTGTTCGGTCCAGTGCAAGTTCATAGCTTAGGAGGCAAATCGTATAAGCTAGTGATTATTGATGATAATTCTCGGTTTACGTGGGTGTTCTTCTTGAAACGAAAGTCAGATACGTTTGACATCTTCACTAATTTTATCAAGTAGATTCAGAACGAACTTAACTGCTCCGTGGTCAAAATCAGAAGTGACCATGGAACAGAATTCGAGTCTGGTGCTATGACAGAATTCTATGAAGAACATGGTATCTTTCATGAGTTTTCCTCCCCACATACTCCTCAGCAAAACGGAGTTGCGGAGAGAAGAAATGGAACGCTCATTGAAGCATGTACGACTATATTGAATGACGCGTCTCTTCCAGAGTACTTCTGGGCAGAGGCTGTCAATACGACATGTCATGTGCAGAACCAAGCATTGATCAACAAGAATCATCATAAGATGCCTTATGAGCTATTAAAAGGCAGGAAACTGACCATGTCCTATTTGAGGATTTTTGGCTAAAGATGCTATGTACTCAATAATGGGAAGTACCCACGTACTAAATTCGGAGAAAAATGCTTCGAAGGCATCTTCATGGGCTATAGTAGCCATAGTTGGGCATATAGGGTCTTCAATAAGAAAACCTTAGTAGTAGAGGAGTCCATTAATGTTGTTTTTGATGAAGGAAGCTTGCTTCATAGCAATTCTTCCAATGACATTCTTGAAGATGCAGGTGCAAGGCTTGAATAGCTAAGTCTCGATGAGACTGCTCAAGGTGCAACTCCAAAGTATGTTAAGGTTTCCACCTCAACGCCAACTGGAGAAGATGACGATCAGGATGGAGAAAATCTCCCAGAAGAGGGAGGAGCCCGAGAAGCTGTTAGAGCTCCAGATGCCAGACTCTTAGAGCTCCGAAACGTGAGGGATCATCCTAGAGATCAGATCATAGGAGATCCTCGTGACGGTGACAGAACTCGCAGAGGTACAATTAACGAGATTCTGCACCTTAATTTTCTGTCACAGGTTGATCCAAAGAAGTTCGATGAAGCGAACAAAGATGCATCATGGATATTGACAATGCAAGATGAACTGCATCAATTCGAACGATGCAACGTCTGGACGCTTGTTCCCAGACCAAAGAAACAGAATGTGATCGACACCAAGTGGATCTTCAGAAACAAACTGGATGAACACGGTGTCATCATTAAGAACAAGGACAGACTGGTTGCACAAGGCTACAGACAGGAGGAGGGAATTGACTTCGACCAAACTTTTGCACCAGTTGCAAGGCTTAAGGCGATCAGATTGTTCCTGGCATATGCCTCTCACAAAGGATTCACTGTCTATCAGATGGACGTTAAATATGCATTCCTAAATAGAAATTTGAAAGAGGAAGTATATGTCGCGCAACCCCCAAGTTTTGTTAATCCATCACTTCCTAATCATGTTTATTTTCTTAATAAAACATTATATGGCTTAAAACAAGCTCCTCGAGCTTGGTATGAGACTCTGTCTAGTTTTCTTCTTGAGAACAAGTTCTCGAGAGGAAAAATAGATAAGACATTGTTTCTTAGGGAAGTCAAAGGCAAGATTCTGCTGGTGCAAATCTATGTCGATGACATAATATTCGGCTTAACGGACAACAATCTTTGTAAGAAGTTTTCTAAACTTATGCAAGGAAAGTTTGAAATGAGCAGCATGGGAGAACTAAAGTATTTCTTGGGACTTCAAGTGAAACAGTCAGAGGATTGAATTTTCATTTCTCAAACGAAGTTCACAAATGAACTCCTCAAGAAATTCGGAATTGAGAATGCAACCTCTATAAGGACTCCAATGGGATCCACTGTGTCTCTGGACAAGGATGAGAAAGGGAAACCTTTTGATGAAACCAAATATAGAAGTATAATTGGATCCCTGCTCTACCTTACTGCTAGTAGAACGGATATTATGTTTTCCACATGCGTGTGTGCCAGATATCAGGTGAACACTAAGGAATCTCATTATGTCGCTGGAAAGCGAATTCTTAGATACCTTAAAGGTACACAGAATCTTGGCTTGTGGTACCCAAAAAATAATGATGTCGAGCTGATAGGCTTTTCAGATGCTGACTTTGCAGGAAGCAGGGATGATAGGAAAAGCACTTTCGGGACGTGCCAATTCCTCGGAAGAAGGCTTATATCGTGGAATAGTAAAAAACAGAACTGTGTCGCAACCTCTACGACTGAATCTGAGTACATCTCAACAGGAAGCTGTTGCGCACAAACTTCTATGGATCAGAAATCAACTCGAAGATTATGACTTACAGTTTAGAGAAGTTCTATGTATTGCGACTCCTCGAGCGCAATAGCAATTGTGAACAATCCAGTGTCGCACAACAGAACAAAGCATATTGAAGTGCGCTACCACTTCATTCGGGAGCATGTGGAAAACAAAGATATATCTCTCTACTATGTCCCCACGGATAAGCAAATTGCAGATATCTTCACAAAGCCCCTAGACGAGGCCAAGTTTAGTCTCTTCAAAACTGAACTCGGCATGCTGAACTATGAAGATTGAAGACTGAAGGGCTCAAGGCTCTTGGATCAAGGGGGAGCATCAGCAAGGAACTCAAGCTCGAGCACGGATGCAAGAACTGAGGGGGAGCATTTGGCTCCAAGTGAAGTCCCAGATTTGCAGAAGCCGAAAAGGGGGAGATTATTCTCTCGGACTAAGGCTAAGGGCTGCCAATGTTAAGTATGCTCTCAGGAAAAGGGTAATGAATTTCACTCTCAGCTGAATTTTTATTTTATGATTTTCAATTCCATCTGTTCTATTCACCTTAGCTTGTAGGGTTTAGGCTTCTTCAAATAGGGGGAGATTGTTGGGTATTGTATCCATAATGTACCTGATTTGAAGAAGCCCCTGAACAAGCTAAGTTGAATTGACAATGTATTTGATGATTTTCTATCAAGTTGTGCTTGCAGCTATTCTATAATAAGTACACACTAATGTCAGGGTGCAATGGGTCAATATACACAGGTCTGCGCAACGTAATCCTTCGTTGAGCAGATCAGTGTGTTGACTCATGTGTGCTCTCTCTATTGGAGTGTACTTATTTTCAAGTACGGGGTTAAGGAAGATCAAGAGCAGAAGAAGGATCAAAGAAGGGTCAAAGACCAAGTCTTCGACTAAAGGAAGAGAAAATTCTTCTAAGTCAAAATCGACGGGAATCTCTAAGTGATTCTCGCCGACCAAGTCTTCTAAGTGATTCCCGTGGTGGTGGAGTAGTGACTCCTTTGATTGGAAGGGTTCCTTCCGTAGTGTGAGGATTGGATTTCAATCCGTTTAGAGAAGTGACTGAGTCATCCCTTGGTGGGAGATAGGTCGAAGGGGGAAAGTGGACGTACCTAAATTGGGGAACCACTATAATTTCTTGTGTGTTTTCTGTGCTGTGTTTGTTTATTTGTGCAGGTAAATTTTATTCCGCAAAAGACTGCACGATACCTATTCCCCCCCTCATAGGTGAATTTATTCGACACTATATACTTTCAAACACCATCCCGAACAAGTCCAAGTACTATCGAAATGCTTGGTTCATCAAATGCATGAACATCGAAGGCGCGTGTTGGTACCCTAGTTTGGATTTGAGTTAAGTCTTTCCTTTAGTCTTTTCTTTGGTTAGTTGATAGGTTAGTTTTTCTAGTTTTGTAGAATTACTTATCCAGATGAAAATCTGCCTAAGTACGTTTTCGGGTTCGACTATAGTCGAACGCCGATCGAATATCGTCGATCAGCCGGTCGACGATCGTCTGTCTCTAGTCAGCTCGACGTTCTGCTAGATCGTGAGCTCTGGTTGACTATCTCTTGATAGTTCGACGCTTTCTGTCTAGTCTTGAGTCGGTCGACTATCTGCCTGGATAGTTCGACTATCTGAGTCGGTCGACTATCTGTCTGATAGGTCGACGATCTCAGTGGGTCGGTCGACGATCTCCGAGGATCGTTCGACTATCTTTTTCCTGCCTTTATTTATAATATTATATGCGTTTTATTCCTTGTTTTATTTCCTGTATTTATGGCATATCTTTATTATAGATTATTTAATTGATCTTATGCATATATCTCAAAGCAATCTTTGCTTATATCCTTTATGCATAAGTCAATTCCTTCTGACTTGTATTTTGTCTTATTAGTTTACTTTCTTTCTGCAGCTGTCCTTTATAGCCGTTGGCTGTAAAGAGTTTTCTGATGTGACTTTATCTAACATCCTTTATCAGATTATTTATTGCAGCTGCAGTAGCTTTTCCTTTTATAGGATATATATCTGCAAGACTTGTTTTATCTTTATGTTAATTGCAGCCCAGATTCAAGATCTGAGAAGAAGACAAAAGCTCAATTCAAATATCAGAGCCGTTGCTGCTGCCATTATATTAAGGAGTTCTTTTGAAGAAAGAACCAATGGCTTGCTAGCAGCAGGAAGAAATACAACTCAGCAAAGCCAGCTCTCAGCAATCTTCATCCAACTGAGAAGTTATCTCTTCTGATCTTTCTCAACCTGAGTGCTCCTGTTTCAGGAAGATACACTCAGAGATATTGAAGAAGAAGAAGAAGAAGGAAGCTGAAGAAGAACATCCATCCAGATCTCTAGTCTTCTTCAGGCTTTTTCCTTCATAACTTCAAGACAGTATTCTGTCAGAAGTTCTGAAGAGGCCTTGTGCTTCTCTAATCTATTGTAAAATAGAGAAGACAATCTAACCCTCTTCCCCCCTCCTGTAAAGGGTTGTTTACTCCCTTCAAAAGTAAAGCTTGGTTTTTAGACACCTGATCAAAAGTCTAAAGGGTCTCTAGATCTACCTGCAACAGATCTTGTTGGTGGCAGGGCACCTGATCAAAAACCTGTAGTGGATTCCTACCGTGTGGGTAGAAGAGTGGATGTACCCAGTGTTTGGGGAACCACTTTAATATCTTGTGTCGTCTGGTTGCTTGATTTATTAATTGCATTGTGGCTGTGATTAGTTTTAACTAGGATTGCTAGTTGCTGGATAGGACCCAAGCTTAACTGTAATTACAGTTAGCTTTATTTTGTGCACAACACTTGTGTTAGGCTTTAGGGTTCTTATTCAATATCTATAATCTTTAATTCCACAATCGTATCTATCCCTTCTATTTCAATTGGTATCAAGAGGGAGGTTGGCTGACTGTACAGGCTAACACCTGAGTCACAAGATCCTGATAGATACCAAGGATTATAGATATTCACTTTCATGGCCCAGTACAATGATTATTTTAGCACCAGACCTCCAGCTTGCAACTTAGCTGAGTTCAGCATCTGGAAGGCAAGAGTCAAATTATATATGAACTCTTTTGATGAAGAAATTTTTTTGTCTATTTTGACAGGTCTCCCTACTTCGGCAACAACAACAAAAAATACCAGGCTAGCTGATGCCCGAGCAATGAACATCCTAGCTCAGTCATTATCTGATGACTTATTTCAGGATGTTGCTGAATGCTCAATAGCTAAAGAGATGTGGGAATCCCTTCACCAAATGGCTTCTGAACCCTTGGATGCAATATCAGAAGGAAGCCACATCATCTCATCTGAAGGAGAAGAATCAACATTCCTAGATGTTATCTGGGATGTCTCAGATGATGACTCATCATTTGAAGATGAAGAGGAGGAAGCAAGGGCCAAAGCATTTTGCTTAATGGCCATCAATGCCACCTGCAGCAATTCAGAAGCTGAACTAACAGAAGGAAAATCAAAACCTGAAAAGGTTCAGGTAATATCAAAATCTGTTTTTAGTTCAGTTAATTTAGATATTCAAGATTGCTGCCAAGTTTTAACTATACCTGAGAAGGAACCAACACTTCTCAGAGAAATGTTTTCTTTATATTTTAATGAGTTCAGATTTGAGAACTCAATTTGCTTTTTCATAAATCTGTTTGATACTCATAAGGATAAAATAGTTAGAATATTTTCAAATCTTTTTATTATTTAGAACAGATTTATTAGGAAGCATTTTCTTTTCTTATAGCTGATTATATCTGATTGATATTGTGTTCAAATAGTTTGTTTGGATTTCTGTATGAGAATTCTCTGTCAGATAACTCTATTTCTTATAGATCCTTTTCTAATTTCATTTAGATTGAGTCCTCTACTCTAGTTGCATTTGTCAGCTGAGTTTGAATCTCGTCTAAATGAAAAGAAATTCTATAGGAAGGAAGATATCTGATTTTGTTTTTCAGATATAGAATCCAAATTAAATTGGCTGGACAAAATATCATCTTTCTTTGCTGCTAACATACCCTTTTTTAAGGAGAGAGCAATCTCTACCATAAGCTTTCCTCAGGTACTATTTATAAGAGTTTGCTGGATGACTCAATCAAAACTCAAAGTCATCTCAGCCTTCTTCAATCACAAGTACTACATCAACATAGGGGGAGATTGCAAATACCAGCAGCAGCCAGCTAAGCAAAAGCTTTTCTTTATATATTTTATGCTTTACTTTATTTATTTTGCTAATAGGATCCTCACCCAAATAGGGGGAGATTGTTGGAACCCTTGGTTCTGATTTGGGCTGTAAGGACCCCCCTCCCGGAACACAACACACGGCACGAGGGAGTCTTATGCCGAAATAGCCGCCTTGCGGTAGCACTAACACACGGGTTTAGCCTTTACCATAAGACGCCTATTCCGCCGGCTACAATCCATATCACAAAACTATGCCAACCCAACCTATAACAGAAAAGTAAAGCAGTTCAATTCACAGCTAAGTTTAAGTCCAAAAGAGCGGAAGATAACAAACACAACAGGCTTGTACAAAGAACAAGAGTTCTTATGAAATTGTTTTGCCAAACGGCTACATGAAAACACTCACGACTGTCACTGATGGTGCCGATGGCACCACCACCTCAGGTCCTATCGTCCGGGCCTGGCTGTCCTGCTGCATAGTCCGTTGCTGCTTCTACTGCGGGGTTTCCCTCCTAAAAAAGGAAGACGTAGCAACCGTTAGTCATAAGACTAAGTGGCTTCCATCCGCTCCCCCGGCGACTCCTCGGCACCGGGCGGAGAAAGGAACAAAGGGTACAATGTATATATATATATATAAGCAAGTAAACAAATAGGTGACTGTAAATATGGTGGGAGTATAAACTACGCTACACAACTAGCAGTTCTACAAATATCTATAATATATGACAGCAGGTATTAATTAATCAGAACAGTAACTTAACTTATAAGAGTGCCCATACAAGCTTATAAGTTAGAGGATCAGCTTAACAGTAAAGTAACTTCATCGTATAAGAAAGTGCCCATAACAAACTTAATAAGTGAGGATCTTGTGTATGCAATGAATGACTGATATGAAATTATGCTATGACCGAATCATGCGCACGCACATGCAAGTTGCTATGTCGACACAGACTTGAAGTTCCATTTTCGAGCAGGTAGCTAAACCTCTCAGCGTCGTCCGTCGTGGCCAGACGGCGACAGTGGAGCGGGCGTCTCATACTATGTGGTATCACACTACTATCCTAGGCCTCGTACGCCTCAATGCTAAAAATGACAACAGCTAGCTCACATGCGTTACTACGGCTCAAAAGGGTTCTTGGGTAGATGTCACCAAGAACATAGCCCAACCTGCCTTTAATTTCGAACCGATGGAACCTCGGAAACGAACGAGGTGCAAGCACAACCGTGTCTCATGGCGTGGAGGAGATCTCGGGTTCTGGACACCAAGTATCTACCCTACCGCCCAAGGTCTACCATTGGCTCCCATCGGTGTGACGACTTGCGAACCCGTAGACCTGCCACAGTCATTATCTCATATCACGACACGATGAATCGTCGCACATCGCATGCCCCAAAACAACTCACTCGATGCTACCCGTAGGGAGGCTTCAACTCTAAGCATCGGTTGTTAATAAACCTCTTGGGCTCGGATTACGGTTACAAAATACTCTTCACATAGTGTTCATCATATTCACGCCCACCTATTCAATGGATTCACCTCAACACTACGCATAATAGATATGTTCAACACCAACAACTATATAAAAAAATTCTACACCAATCTCAACCCTTAATTCTAAAATTCTAGCCTTCTCATCCACTCCATCTCCATTTTCCCCACCAATACATGGTTATTCTAATACACAACCAATGAGTAACCATGCTAAATTATAGTAACAACAACATTATAGATATATGGGAGCAAGATAACAAATGAGCAAATCGCAACCATTGCAAGAGTGCTAACAATGTAAATTAACAAGTGCATTAATCATAGGATAGCCCCATACTACAACTGGGATTCCCCAGAGCTACAGGAATCCGATCACAGTGCTCAAAACCCCTCGTTGGAAAAGTATTCGCGAGGGCTACGACTTTCGTGTTGAGTCGATCACCCAATCTGGTCGCAACATACCAGAAATTCAACTCGAATACAACAGAAACAGTTTCCTCCTACAGGATTTTCCCGAACGCAGCGGACTCGAACCCGCTTTACCGTGGCTACAGTATCGTATGGAAACGTGCAACCACTCGTTGAAAGGTAATTCCAAGGGCTACGACATTTCGTGTTGAGTCGATCACCCAGATCTGGTCGCACATAACCAGAAATTCAACTCGAATAACGTACAGAAAACAGTTTCCTGTACAGATTTTCCCGAACGCAGCGGACCTCGAAATCCGCTTTCATGTGGCTACAGGTATCGCATGGAAACGTGCAACCACACGTTGGAAAAGGTGACTTTCCAGGGCTATGACTTTCTTGTTGATTCGATATCACCCAGATCTGGCCAGAACACCTCCGAAATTGGCCACGAAGGACCGCCGCGTGCAGAAAATCAGATTCTGCAGCATCTTAAGGCGAGATGAACTGCATCCGTTTCATCATCTTTACCCCTTGCAACGACCTCGCATAAACTTCTCCAGAAAATCACACCCAAACTTATTTCTCCTTTCAAAGCCAAACCCTAACGAAAACCCCACTCATCTCACTTTGAATGGATGAAAGGTTGAGGGAGACTACGCCTAGAAAACCAAGGCATGGCTTATCCTAAGAACTCTCCCACCTCACACATCAAGACTCTATGGAGACGATGTCTCTCCTAAAAAAGCTATTAGATCTAGCACCAAGGTAGAGGGGAGGAAGCTCC